>JAAFCE010009058.1:10591068-10615016 GCA_013389805.1 Trigoniulus corallinus
TCGACCGCGAACAAGTCAGACACTCATCCAATAAAGGAGAAAAGAAAGATACAACCAACCACAATGATGGTATCGTCCTGTCCAGACCACGTCATAGACAAACACGACAGTGGTGTTGTCCAAAATGGGGCAGGAAAAAGTCACCCCTTTTAGTCGCCTCTTACGACATGCAGGTACGCAGTGTGCCTATTCTACCCCGGGGACACACGGGTATTAACAAGAGGCAACGACCTCTCAGCCTTAAGGTGCAGGGCTCCACTGCCGATTTTGAAGCATGTTCCTGCATGTAAGGAGGTCTTAGGTGCAGTTAAATCCACTTCCACCCCTTCTTCCTATCCTATCCAGGACAATCCTATCCTATCCAATGACAGGACGATAGGACAGCTTTGGGGTAGGCGTTGCCCTTCCTTATTGCCAAAGCCATCAAGGGCGTTGCTGGTGACATGACTTTGGTCAAGAAACTTAGCAATGGCACCTTGTTGGTGGAGGCACCTGCCCCTCACCACATTGAGGCATTTCTAAAAATGTGGAAACGCAGTGACTTCCCCATTGTGGTTGAACCCCATTGCAGCTAAACACCAGTAGAGGTGTGGTGTGATGTCTCGACCTATGCAGGGAGTCAGAGGAGAACATAGTGCAGGAGCTCAGGGACCAGGGTGTGGTGGCTGTCCAACACACCTCGGTTCGATTGGATGGAGAATCCCACTCCTCTGACACCTTGGTGCTGACCTTTGGTAGGCCCAAGGTGCCAGAGGACATCAGGGCTGGCTACCTCCACTTGCCAATACGTCGTTTTCATACCCAGCCCCCTTTGCTGCTTCAAGTGTCAACGACATGGCCATGGCCAGAATTCCTGTTCTGCCAGGGCCATGTATGGCACTTGCAGGCAGGGAGACCATTCCCATAAGATCTGACAACTTATTGTAACCAGATACTATGATATTTTTAGATGAATTTGTAATAAAAGCAAAAATTTTAAAACGTGTATGTATTGGATCCTAAATATATTATGGTTGTAATTCTCTGTAAATAGCATGCATCACAAACGATGGGTATTGTTGCGGATATTGTTGATGGAGACACTCTCCTAAGGTACTGCAGTGACTTGTGGGAATCACCTGTGGCAAAATATTGTAGTGTATTTAGGCAGGTTATCAAATCCCCGACCTGAAAATTCATAAATCCCCTTTTCACAGTGTCTAATATACAGGATATATATTTAGCAATACCTACCTTTTAATGAAGTTGACGAAATTGATCATGGCTAAGTCTGAGGATGTTGCTATATTTTTCACCTCCAGCAGTTAATAACTCTTTTAATAAGACGTCTTCAATGCAGAAGAAATCCCATTTCAAAAGAAACTGATTAACCCATTCCTTATGTTTGCATTTAATTTGTTTTTTTTTTGTGTTTCAAATTATAAATACTTATTAATCCAAGAAGACTTCATGGTGTATTTTTGTGTGGGCAATTTTAACTTTTATAATTGTTCAGTTGCCTTTACCCACTTTTGTGTGCTAATTGTAGCTTGGCAGGTACTCTTAGCACATTGTTATAGCAGCTACTGCTTAGTAGACCCTACCTTAACATCTTATCTCGATACCTCTGAGCAGTCAGGAAGCCCATGTCGAACTCGTGGAGATGTGTAGCCATCCAATATGATGCCTGCCAACGCCATTACAGTTCCACCACCATACTCTTCCCTCTTAATGATGTTGGCAGGGTCACAATGAGTCCAGCATCCTCTAAAGCACAAAGTTCGTTTAGAATCTGCATCTCAGCTGAAAAGACTCATCACTGAAGAGAATATGCACTCACTGAAGCCAGGTCCAACAGTGATGTTCTCTGCACCATGCTAGAGGTGCTCTTTTGTTTGAGGGTGAGAGGGATGCAAGCAACAGGTCTTTTGGCATAAATACCACCCTGGAGCTTTTTGTGGCGATTTCCCCTAAAGTGCAATTAAACCAAATGTGTCGGCCCTCCTTTAGCCCCAACTAAGGGACAACAAGGGACTACAGTAATACCATTAAGTGAAATGTTCCATTACCACCGTCAAGGTCGAGGATATTGGGTCAGTCATTCTAATGAGAATCGGGAGCAGCGAGTTGCATTGGACACACCAGTTCTCGTCTGATCACTGAAGTTAAGCAACGCAAGCCCAGTTAGTACTGACATGGGTGGTCGCTCGCAAAAGCTGGGTACTGCTAATACCCAATAATCGTTGCATTAGTGTAGTGTCTGTGCAGTATATGCATTAGAACTATGCAGTGGACGGGTCTCTAATGACCTTGTAGTTGACGGGACCTTAAACTCCAACAAACCAAACTAATGGGAATCAACTAACAGTCTATATAGAGTAAATAAAAAATTTACTACTACCCAAATTTTCAAATCTGGAAATAGTATTTAATAAAACTCTGAAAATCTACATTATATTGTTTATAACAGCTTACTGTTATACTCTGCAATTCAATAGCTTTTATATTGGATGACCTTCCATTAGGTCTTCAACTTACTTCAACAATAATCCAAAGGCCTGACTTGTTCATTTATGCCAGTAGGCCATTGGTAGTCTCTAATCAGGAAAAAACAGTTCTGGCTGAATTGCTCGTAACTCTTTTTCCGAATTTTTGACATGTTGTTTAAGTAGATCCATGACAACGTTATCAAAGTCGGCTGGAGTACCTTTGACACCTTGAAAGGAATTGAGATCAGAATAATAACTCTGATTAAAGATTTATTCTGTTCACAATTTAGAAATATACCATTTCTTACCTGTTATCCAATAATAAATATCCCAGTCATTAGATGGCCGATTGATAAGATTGTCATACATGTCTAACTGGGCATCGTCGAATGACTGAAGATGTTTTGAGGCAAAGGTACTACAAGAAAAACAAAATCATTGATATCATCAATATTAATACATTAATCGGTAATCTTATAGAAGCCCTGCTTTTGATCAAAGAAAATCAACCGTCAGTTAAAGAGCATTCAGCATCAGAATACTCTTTAGGAACAACTGCTGACATTTAACAGAAATGGCTCATACTTGAATGCATGATAGATTTGCAGGCCTTAATTACAGTGTTTGGACCATTCTCATACATTTAAGACATCATACAGTATATCATAACATGTATTGTTATTTAATAATTCTAATTTACTACACTGCAAGCAGCCGTTTCTTTGGCCAATATGGCCACAGTGCAGCTCATGCATTGACTTCTGCTTGGTTGAGAATGACCTAGTGCAGGAGGTGCATGGAATGACAGTGGATGAGGAAAACAGGGTGGGTTTAGACTATGATCATAATCTAATTATGATAAGTATGAAGGTTAGAAACATCAAGGAAAAATGGATGTATGTGGGAAGGAAATGTAGCTGGCAGTTAAAGAAATGGTTCAAAGAGGAAGAGTTCCAGAAGGACATGGAAGGGGTACTAAAAAGTAAAGAAGTCACATATGCTGAGTTGATAAGGGCCCTAATAGATAAAGGTAATGAAGGACAGGGAAGAAGTAAAGGAAATGGGAATGAATGGAAGAAACCATGGATGGATGCAGAGGCATGGGAGTCTATCGTAAGTAGACAGCAAGCAAATAGGAAGCATAGGCAAGCAGTTAAAATGGGAGATGAGGAAAGAATTAGACAAGCATGGGACACCTATCAGCAGAAGAAAAGAGAGGCAAAGGAAGTAGTGGGTAGGAAGATAGCAGAGGGGGATAGGAGGAAATGCAGGGAAATCATGGATGGGGGAAAACAGATGACCAAGAAATTTTGGAGATATGTCAGGGATAGACGTAGAGGGAGGAGTGAGGTGACAGGTGATGATAGAAAAGTCCTAGTGGATAAGGCTGGTAGGAATACAACCAGCAGAGAAGGCATTAGGAGTATATTGAAGGAATATGGACATGGGTTCTCCAATACAGGTGGAAAGGTGGTGGAAGGGCCAAACATACTCATAACAAGCCAGGGGTCATCTGCTGGAGGGGCTTGCTTTACCAGGGTAGAGTTAGCTAAGGAGATCAATGCATTAAAGTTGGGAAAAGCATGTGGGGAGGACCACTGAGTACCACTGTGCAGGACAAAGTTAAAGAGTGGGGGTTGGGGCAGTGGCGACAGGGGATGGAGGGAAGGACGGCAAAGAAATCGTTGAGGGTGTATGGGAGCAAGCTTAACATATAGGGCGAGGTAATTTATGACAACACGTGGGAGAGCTCACTTCTGTTTCGGGCAAGAGCTGGGTCACTGGAGACGAAACAGAGGATGGCAAAGATCACAGGTGGAGAGGAGGGCTGTGGATTATGTGGGGACGAAGTGGAGGATGTTAGGCATGTGATACTGACTTGTCCAGTGCTGGATCACTGCAGGAGGGGTTGGGGAACCCCCACCTTGGAAGAGGTTCTGGGGGTGATGGGTTCTTGGGTGGAGCGGCTGGAATGGGTGCGGAAGGCAAAGGTTTTGCTAGGGTGCTGGTGGAGATCTAGGCAAATTGGTCTAGCATGAAAAATCTCCCTAGCAAGGTTTCCGTCACAAAGGATTATATATTCATATTCATATGGCACTGGAGAGACTAACTCTCAACCCTAATTATGATAACATAATACTCCTTAAGGGGGTCAAGTGCTCCTGTCGTGTGTAATGCAAGTTGTGTATTACCAACTTATTGTTTTTACAGACCGATCCATGGAGTGTAACTTATTGATGAACACACTAAACCACCGTTTGTAAATGAACACTTGTATCAGAATAGAAAGCTTGTATTATATAAACTCCTAAACGTGTAATGGTATGACAGGAGATGAAACTTTCATACTTGTTATTTCACCTTAATAAAATACAGTTCTCTAGCATTCCTCTCTTGCGGCTTTGATATTGAAGTCTCCGACGTTTATCACCAGACGACTCTTTGAGATATTTTGCAGATGATGTTTTTAACCTCCAATTTTGACTGTTACTCGAACTCTCACTACTAAATAGTGCTCGATGATGAACAACACCTAGTTTTCTACAAAAACCAGGCGTAATCCGTCGTAAATTATTCATTTCTCTAAAACAGTTCCTTTAAACAAAAATGCACGATAACCGCAACTGACAGCGGAAGTGAGAACTCATCCCTCTTCCGTCATTCTTTCCAATACGACAGCACTTCCTATTGTACTAAGTAACTGAGCGCATTGAAACTCGCTATTTGATCTTCAAAGTAGCGGCTACATAGCGAAGCAACAATGCAAGCAATGCAGCTTGAACTCAAGCCTGATTGAAAGTCTCAAGCACGATCGAACTTAAAATCTTTTTAAGAAGTGGATTCAACCACTCGATCCTGCTTCAAACCTCCCAGCATGCAATGGAAAGGAAGGCATCATAGCAGACAAAATCATGGCGGGACGAAAAGTAAAGCGTGATATTTGGAACGAAGATGAAGTCTTAGTGCTGATGCAACTGTGGAAATGTAACATTGATGATTTAAGGCGATTGAAGAGGAATAACAAAGTTTACAAAGCCATAAGTGAAGGGTTAAAAGAATATGGTTATGAAAGAAATTGGCGAACAGTACAAGTAAAAATAAAAAACTTGACTGCCCAATACAGGTAAATAATGCCATTTATCAAAATCTTTGAAGATGACATTGTATATAGTATTTTGGGTAATCCTACAGTTTAGTGGTCCAAATGAAATGTGTGAACGGTGCAGCTTCACTTCAATCTAGATCGAGCACTTTCAATCCACATCGACTAAAGCTACTTTTGCAATCCAGATCGAAATTTCGATCTACTTTGAAACTCCCACAATGCAATGCGATTTTTTTTTGCCACTCCCAGAATGCAATGTGAATTCTTGCAAGAAAAACATGGCAGCTGTGAGAGCTGTCGAGTGACGATGAAAGTTTACATTTAATAAAATTTTAGACAGAGAAAATTAATAACTGGTAAACAGTGAATTTATTGCCAATTATATTTGAGTGATTTTATACAAAGTCAATGATGCTTCGTTCGTTTGTTCACTGGTGTTTAAGGTCCCGTCAACTACAAGGTCATTAGAGACCCATTCATTGCATTGTTCTAATGCATAAACTGCACACACACTACATTAATGTGACGATTATTGGGTATTAGCAGTACCCAACTTTCCTGAGTTAAGCGTTGCTTAACTTCAGTGATCAGACGAGAACTGGTGTGCCCAATGCAACTCCCTGCTATCAATGATGTTGATTAGCCCTTCAGCACTACGGTTACTTGAAGTAACACAAGTAGTGTGGTCGAGTCACTGTGACCCAACCATGTTTAAATTACACAAAACAGCAGAAAATGGGCAAAAATACTTTAAAGTGGTTAAATCTTTCAAAATTTAAATAATGTCATTGCTGGAGACTGAATAATAAGTGACTGAATGATTTTTATAAGTGCAATTCTGGCATTTGTTGCAGCAAACAGAATATTTATTAACTGTACTGATGTCCCATCTCCTAGGATAAAAATACCTGGATCTTCTAAATCAATTTTCAGTTCTGATATAAATTGGGGAAAAAGGTGCAAGAGGTTAAAGTACTTAGGATCAATGTTCCAAAACAATGGGCAGAGACTCTGATGTGCCCCATTGTATCAATGGGGGATGGTTGGAGTTGATACAGGCAATTGGAGTCCTGTATGATTGCAGGATCCCAATCAAGTTGAAGGGGGAGTTTCACATGGCAGTGGTTAAGCCCACTATGTTATATGGGTCAGAGTGATGGGCAGTGAAGAAGAGCCATGTCAATAGAATGCAAGTAGCCTAGATGCAAATGCTGCAGTACATGAGTGGGGTGTCGAGAGCTGATAGAATTAGGAAGGAGTATATTACAGGTAGCCTGGGGGTGGTGGACATTGCCTAAAAATGAAGACTAGGTTGAGGTGGTATAAACATGTAATGAGAGGAGAGGGAGCTCGTTAGGTCCATTTCAGGAATGCAGGTGGTCAGCAAAACCCAGGGCAGGGTGAGACCAGACGTGTGGGAGTAGGTTGTCCATTAGGGTATGGTAGTGTTTTGGATAAACGGGGACGTGGTGAGAAATAGACGGCAGTGGAGGGCTAGAACCCCCAGACCTGAGCATGCCAAAGGCAGGAATGGCATTATGATGATGAAATTTTGACAAGGGAAAGTTGGTTTGTCTGTTTGGGTGCCAAAAATTTCAATTTTGAGTAAGTAAAATGTTCTAGTGTTCACCATAGTAAAAACTTTAATAACATATTTTTTGGCTTCTTGGAGAAGGACCATATTGCAAAGGAAGGGGCACGTGAGGTGTGTTGTCCCTACAGAAATAAGAGATGCACAAACAGTACAGTTGGGTCAAATAATACGTCAACGAAGGTACACAAGTGGTACGGTCGTGTCAAAACAGCTCTTCTGAAGATAATCATTATTGCAATGAAATTCAAAATAACACATGCTAATATATAAGTGAAAAAAGGAATTTACATGAAAGCACAGCCACTTAGTACCACATATTCACATTTAAACTTTGAAATCAAAAATTACCTGGGTCAAATAGACCCGACCGCAGTGCTCAAGGGTTAAGAATATGTCATTGGTTTTGCTGAATTGGCTCTAGTTTTTGGAATAATTAATAATTAACTAATTACTGTTTGCACCATGATGAAGTGTCCAGAATAGTCAGAAATATATATCATATACTTAAAAATTGTAATGAAGCTGTTTAAAATCATACAGAAAGTTATAGCACAAGTTTATATAGTGTAATGCCTTTATTTCAAAAACTGCCCCATATAGGAAATAATCGTTAGGGAAACCTTAGAGTTGATGGAGGGGACATTCATTTCCTAAAGCAGTTTGGAAATTTTGGTTGTCAATTTTTCAGACTAATGCAAAGTTACATTTTGTTCAATAGATGTAGGTATTTTTAACTATCACATCAGAAAGCTCTAAAAAATGTTCCCATTCCTCAAATTAAAAATAAGCCTTCAAAACTGCATTAATGAGGGTATGTTAATTGCATATGCCTGCAGGATTTTGTCTCAGGTATGCAGCTCAGCAAATTGTCACTATTATGCGCCTCAACTAGCTAATTTTTGCACACAGAATTTGCTATCTTGGAGCTCAAACCAAGTCTGCACTCCAAGTTAGCTAGTTGGAGTGGCTAAGTGCAACAATCTGTTGAGTTGCATACCTGAGACAAAATCCTGTAGCCATAGGCCATTAACAAATCCCCATAAATGCAGATTTGAAGACTTTGTTGCATTATCAGAAAATGCAACATTTAACCTAACTTATACACTTAACCCTGTTGGTTGTTTTCGTTGCAACCAACAGATTGGCTTCACTGCATGCTAACCATCTTTGCATTGCCATAGCAACGCGAGAGATGTGACATGCAGCATTCTCTATTTCAAACTTTTGTAATTTAAAATTTAAATTTTTAGAATAATTATATTCGCACCTGTAACACGCTCGCATTTAAATTTCACTGTTATTTTTTGAAAGTTTAAAAGATTAGCGAAACAAAACCAAATAGAGAAAAACTTTACTTTCATCCTAGCAGTTGCAATATTTCACACTCCGTTTTTGATGTTAATTTATGTTATCTTTCGTCAAAACACATTCATAAATAATAAAGAAGTATAAAGGAATATATTATTATATTATTTAATTATTGTGTTGAATAACAAATTATTACTGAAGAATCCCATTATAACGTAACTGATCATCATTTAACCAAAAGGGGATCTATTGAACACATGTGGAACCTAGGAAAGCTCAACCGTGAAAATACTTCAATTTTAACATTTTCTTAAATCAAAGAGAATTATATCATAATTATTCACTTCCTAAATAATCTGCTACAGCTTATTTTTAATTCTAGGTTTAGGAACATCCTATATCAAAATTTCTCATTTTTCAAGAGCTCTGTGATGCGATAGTTAAAAATACCCATATCTATTGAAAAAGAATGTAACTTTGCATTATCCTGAAAAATCTACTGCAGAAATGTTTGAACTGTTTTAGGAAATGAATGTTCCCCTCCATTAACTATTAATTTTTCCAAAACACTTTATCCTATATCTTATAGTTTTTGAAATAAAGTCATTGGTTACTTTAAAAATGCACCCTATATGTATATTGATATATATAGACCTGGTATAGAGTCAGATAAGAAAACGTTCATTTTGATTAAATATAAGACATTTAGTGTTAAGTATCATATTTTAAATGTTGTCCAATATCTCAAAAAGTAGAGCCAATTTTGCAAAAATAGGTGGCATCTTTGAAATCAGCACCCTCAAAATAATCTTAATTCATTCTCATATTCTTGGCATGTGAGAAAAAAGTTTTTTGTAGACCTGTGTAATTTATATAAGAAGTTAAAGTTTGAGGGTGTAAGGAATAGGCATTTGTATCCTGACAAACATTGCCTCTTAACTTTTGTCATCCATCATTTTGGGGATGTCCATAAAGGATGTGCTTTATGGATAGTCCCTTTTATTTTTGACTAGTAATTCTTCCCATTGGTGTAATACTCATAGAGGGAGACCACTAGGTGGCACTTGGGCTGGCAGACACTGATTTTTGTGCTCTGGTATTTTTCTTTCCTTTTGGTGATCCACTGAATCCATCTAAAGGCAGATTTTGCCTTTTTCAAGGTGGCTACTTCCAAGGGCCCAGTTAAGGTAGGGCTGTGGGTGTTGGTGGGGCGTTTTGCAGTCTGGGAAGTGGTTGCAGGGTCAGCCTGTTTAGGCCTACCCTTGCATCCCTTTTCTGCCACGTGGCAAACCCTATCAGGCTGCAGTGTGGCGTTTGTCATTGCATTTAATGTAATTACTATTATTTTGTTGTTGTTTGTTGCTGATATTGTTTTGGTTGTTGTGGGTGGGTTGGTGTTGTTTGTGGCCATTATTGTTTTGGTGTTGTAGGTGCTATTTTAGTATTGTTATTGCTACTGATTTATTGTTGTTATTGTTTTGTTTGCTGGGGGTATGCAGTCATAGGACTGCATCTCTACAGTTTGGGTGTGAGGGGTGGAGTGTCATGTGAGTGTGGGACCTCTGCTCACATGACAAAGATGCTAAATTCACTGAGTGTCTCCTGTGGGGTAGGATGGCACCCTGCCACAGGTAGCCCTTCCTCCAAAAAACACGATGGAAGGGAAACTGATCAAGGGCACTGGGTGAGGGATACAAATAACTGTACACATGTGGTGAGGAGGGGTGAATTGGGGTGGGTGTTGTATTGAGTAGGGAATTGCAGCAGGGGATCACAGTTGACCATAGAATTAAAACCAGGATTATGTTAGTTACTGTAGTATAGCAGGGGATTGGGCTCCACTTCATCAATGCATATGCTCCCCAAGCAGGCTGGGATGAGGTCACCAAAAGGGATTTTTGGTGGGATTTTTATGAGGTGGTACAGTCGGTAGATAACAGAATTAGACAGGGAAATGGATCTCATCATCTGATTATTGGGGGGCTTCAATGGCCATGTGGGCAAGGAGGAACAAGGATATGTGGCTGTCCATGGTTGATGGGGGTATGGCCAACTCTCAGCAGAGGGCAAAAAGTCCTTGATACATTACGTTTAAGTCACCCCTGGGGAGGTGTCAGATTGATTTCTTTATGGTCAGAATGCAGCATAGGCCCGAGATTTGTGATTGCTGGGTGCTCCTCAGTAAGGATTTCCAGAAGGAAAGTTGGCAAAAGTTACTTGTGATGGAGGTACTGGTGAGGGTTGTTGTTGTTTGTTGGTGTTTAAGGTCTCATCAACTACATCCACTGCATAGTTCCAGTGCATACACTGCACAGACACTACACTAATGCAACGATTATTGGGTATTAGCAGTACCCGGCTTTCCTGAGCAACCACCCATGTCATTACTAACTGGGCTTGCGTTGCTTAACTTCAGTGATCAGATGAGAACTGGTGTGTCCAATGCAACTCGCTGTACTGGTGAGGGGTGCAGCTAGGAACCACCCATGGAAAGGTTAACCAGTCATTAGGGGGTGGAAGTTATCAAATACACATGAATTCCAGTAGGAGATTATTAGCCAGGATGAATGGGATTGGGAAGGGTCAGCTGATGTCATGTGGGACACAATGTGGAAAGGTGATGTTTGGTGCAGCTAGAGTAGGAGGCTCATACCAGGTTAGACAGACTTGGTGGTGGAATGAGAGGTGGAAGCCACCATCCATCAGAAGAAGGCAGCATTTCGTAGGTGGAAGGAGATGGAGGACCAGGGTTCAAAGACAGTATATACAGGCAAAGAAACATGCTAGGAAGACCATTGCTCAGGCCAAATATGAGGCTTTATATGAGAGATATGGGACTAAGGAAGGTAAGCAGGAAGTTTTTTGACTAGCCAAGACCTGAGATAGGAGTAGTAAGGATGTCACCAGGGCCATAATGATCAAAGATAGGAATGGTGGGGTGGAAATAGTCAGGGCCCTCCATAAGTTGAAAGGTCACAAAGCCATAGGTCCTGATAAGATTCCCATTGATGTTTGGCATAGCTTGGAGACCACAGGAATTACATGGCTGGGGAAGCTTTTCAGTAAAATAGCCAGTGAGGACCAAATGACATCTGCATGGTGGGAGAGTTGGATTGTCCCACTTTTCAAGGGCAAGGGTGAGGCCCAGGACTATGGGAACTATAGAGGCATTAAGCCATTCTATGAAGCTGTGGGAGAGGGTCATAGAATGTTGCCTCAGAAATTGTACTAGTTTCTGAGGAAACCAGTTTGGGTTTATGCCCAGTAGGTCAACAATAGAACCCATCTTTATTCTACAACAGATGCTTGAGAAACAGAGCAGTAAAGAAGGACCTGCATTCAACCTTTGTTGACCTAGAGAAGGCCTATGATAGTGTCCCATGACAGGTTGTATGGGATGTTCTAAGAAAAATGGCAGTGGATGAAGGGCATATCAGAATAATACAGGATATGTATGATGGTTCCACCATTAGGTTGAGGATGGCATGGGGGAATACCAGTGGCTTCAAGGTGGAAGTAGGGCTTCATCAAGGATCAGCTGTCAGCCCATATCTATTTGCTTTGGCAATGGATGGCCTGCTGACAGGAATAGGGGAATGAGTCCCCCCCCCCCCGAGTGCTTGGTATTTGCTGATGATGTAGGAAGGTTAGAGGAGTCCCAAGAGGGGGCTCAACAGGACTTACAGGAAATTACAACAGCAATGGCAAAAGGGGGGGCTGAAGGTGAACATGAAGAAAACAGAGTACTTAGCTTTCCTTTGGAGTGGCCAGGACCAACGGGGTGTAGTTCATTGTGGAAATGAGGTGCTACCAGCAGTGAAAGAGTTTAGGTATCTAGGATCAGTGATTCAGAGCAATGGGGAAATGGACTTCGATGTTACTCACAGAATCAATGCAGGATGGCTAAAGTGGAGACATGCAATCAGTGTGCTGTGTGACCACAGAGTCCCAATAAAGTTGAAAGGCAAGGTTTATAAACCTGTAGCTAGGCTCGCTATGCTGTATGGATTGGAGTGCTGGGCAGTGAGGAAGAACCATGAGAGGAGTATTCAAGTGGCTGAGATGCGATTGCTGCCTTACACAAGTGGGGTGTCTCATGCTGACAGAGTCTGCAACGAGTATGTCAGAGGCATCTTGGGAGTGGGGGACATTGCAGAGAAAATGAGGGAAAATAGGCTGAGGTGGTATGGGCATGTGATGCAAAAGGCAGAGGAGGAGCTCATGCAGTATATTATGGGTTTGCAGGTTGTGGGTGGCATCAGGAGCAGGGGGAGACCCAAGAAGATGGAGCAGGTTGTACAAAGGGACATGGTTGCATGCAGGGTGGATAAGAGCCTGGTTGGGGATAGATGGGAGTGGAGGGTTAGAATCTGCAGATCTGACCCTGCCATAGGTGGGATAAGGGTGTGATGATGATGGTCTATTACTCCTTGACAACATGCTTTAGCCAATGTCCAGTGTGAACGCATGTGTCACTTAAGTGATTCGATCTGCCTAACTTTCAAGCTGGATTGAAATTGTAGTGTGAACGTAGCACTAGGTGGCACACTTTACCACTGCTTGATGATAATTTCATAGCCATAATTTTGCTTCCATACATGAAGTAATGTCGACATGTGTAATTGTGGTCCAGGTTGGTAAGCAAAATCTTTTGTTTGGTGGTGTTTTCTGTAGATATTGGTTTGTATATACAGGGTGTTTCCTTTAAAGTAACCAATGCCTTTTTAAAAAAAAAAAAATCTATGAGATATGGGATAAAATGGTTAGGAAAAAGGTATAGTTGATGGAGGGGGACAGTCACTTCCCAAAACAGTTCAGAAATTTTGGCAGTAGTTTTTTCAGGACAATGCAAAGTTACATTTTTTCAATAGATAGGGGTAGTTTTAACTATCACATCACATAGCTCTAAAAAAATGTGAAATTTTGATAAATCATGTTACTATGCCTATCATGTTTCCTAGCCCTCTTAGAGGAGGGCACACAAGTAGTTGTGCCCACTAAGACTGTAAGGAATAATACATTTCCAGAATGGTATTGTAGATGCTATATTCCAAACTAAGTCTTTTGATTTTATGTGTACTCATATAGTACTATAATCAACTCAGATCTTCATGAGAAAATGCAGGCTGAGGTGAACTTGCAATCTTGTAAGCCAAACAACAACGTTTAATAATTATTTTAAACAATCCAAAAATGCACTCCTTAAACTTGAACTACAGAAACAAACTGTCCACACTGTTCACCAATCAAAAACTTACTGGTTCTATATTTTCTCTTTTTGTTTTGATTTTTGAAAGTAATTCTAATTTTAGTTTTTCAAATTTGAATTGAAGAATGGAACACTATGAACCCTACAATATGCAAACTTTCCATTCCTCTTCATGAATGGAAATGAGCTTAAATGTTAAGTTACACTACATTGTAAATTAGCATAAATGCTAAGTTACACTACAGTATACTAAAGAGCTTTACAGAACCAGTGAAGGGCTAGGAATGCACTTAGGAGAAGGAGGGATGTCAAAAGAGAGGTAGTTTATAAGAGGGCCCACAAAATGGTTAAAGTGTTTATGAAAAAAAGCTTACAACAATTTTCATGAGAACATTTTGGGATCTGGGCTTAACCAAAATCCCAAGGCATTCTGAGGGTATGTAAAGAGGTATTGAATAGGGGGTTATAGGGGTATGGTGGCTAAGGATGGGCCAGGAAATTTAGTTAAGGATGGTCTAATGATTGCCAATGTTTTCAATGAAACATTTGCAAAACGCTTTGCCAGCAAGTAACTTCCAGCCAGTTGTTGATAGTGATTCACCAAGGAGAATGGACAAAGTTACTATCACTAGTGTAGGATTCGAGCAAATACTGAGTAAATCAGTGGTTTATAAGGCTGCAGTCCCTGACGACATTTCTCCATATATTTTGCAGTGGCTTTCTGTGATACTTGGTGGAAATATTTAAAAAATCATTAGACACTGGCATTGTTCCATCATCATGGAAACTGGATAATGTGGTACCAATTTTCAAGTCAGGGAACACAGTGGATCCTAAGTGCTATAGACCAGTTTCATTAATGAGTGTTGTAACCAAGGTTTTTAGAACATATCTAATTCTCCTCTGTAATGGGGTATGGGGTTTAGGAAAGGGAGGTAATGTGACACCAAATGGCTTGTTTGATGGATTATATTCAAAAGGCTTTAGACAACAGAAAACAGGCTGATGTTGTATTCTTAGAATTTGAACAGGCTTTTGTCATGGAACTCCATGATAAGCTGGTTTTAAAAATCTCCAGCTTAGGGATGCTATCTGCTTGATAGACAGCAGAGGTTCCTGTACCCATCATCCATAGTGCACACAGATTGCTGCTCATGATTCAAAAGCAGGGCAAGACAGTGTTGTTTATGTGGGTCCCAGGGCATGTTGCCATCATGTACAATGAGAGGGTGGATGCCCGTCTGGTGCCCCACCTGCCAGATGTACCCAGCACTACTGTCCCCTCCCCTGCCACTCTCCCAATGGTGTAATGGGGCATCCGTGATCAATGGTGGTCCCAGTGGCTTGCAGGAACCAGCAACAAATGCCACACACTGAAGGACACTCCAGTACACTGGGTGTCCTGATGCTGCCAGTCACAGAGGGAGGCGTTTGTGCTTGCTTCTCTGCAAATTGGGCACACGTTCCTCACCCACTCCTACATAATATGGGGTGAGAATCAACCAGTGCGACTGTTGTTGGGAGCCTCTCACAGTGGCACACATCTTTAGTCACTTTGAGAGATAGCATGAAGATGCTGACTGTGAGTCAGTCAAGAGCTCTCCACCTCACAAAGAGATACCCCCAGGGTATTGAGAACTCCCTTGTATGTGTGAAAGAGGCTTTATATTCTTGTGTAGTTTTTGCTTTTGCCTTTTATTCTTGTGTCATTTTGGCTTTTGCCTTTTTATTTCTGTGTTGGTTTTGGCTTTTGCTTTTCTATTTTTGTGTCTGTTTAGGCTTTTGCCTGTTTTAGCTGTGTCTGTTTTGGTTTTTGCCTTTTTATTTGTGTGTTTTGGCTTTTGCCTGTTTTATATGTGTCTGTTTTGGGTTTTGCCACTTTTATCTTTATGTCTGTTTTGGCTTTTGCCTTTATTTATTCTTTGTTATTCATTTGGCTATTGTCTTTTTATTTTTATAACTTTTACAGCACTTTTGCACTTATTTATTGTCGTCATGGTGGGTTGGCTATTTACACCGCCATGGTGATTGTTTTTCTGGGCCCTGATGACCTTGGTAGTTGATGAGCCCTCAAACACAAACAAGGGTAGTGCATCTGTCAGGGGTCCCTCAGGGAAATGTATTGGGTCCTTTGTTATACATGCTCTGTCTGAATGACATAGGACTTGATATTAATTCCTCCCTTGAACTATTTACAGATGACACATGTATGGCTTGGGTATAGGATGAGGGGCTATCATCCTGTGCACAGTTACAGTGTTGGTGTGTAAAATGGGAATTTCCATTAAGCCTTAAAATGTGTAGGATTCTCACAATATCTAGATCTAGGAAGCTACTCGATTTTGATTACTATATAGGTGGAGTAAGGGTTGAGAGAGTTGTCACCCTTTAGCACCTTGGAATTATTTTAAATAGTCAAGGTACCTGGAAGGATCACATTAGCAAATTGGTTGGGAGGACTGGTCAATTCCTCCATCTCATTAGTAGAGTCCTTGGGGACAGCACAAAGGAGGTGAAAGACAGTGTATATTTCAATGGTTCAACCAATTTTGGGGTATTGTAGTTCAATTTGGTTTCTCTTCAGGCAGGATTTATCTTGGGAGATTAAAGGGATACAAAATAACGGTGACAAGAATTGTACTCCACAGGTTTTCTCTCAGGGATAGTGGTCTTTCTTATGAAGGACCATTCAGAAATGGAATAGCCCTGGAGAGGACAAAGTGGAGGGCTTCCTCAAAGTAAAGCCCACCATTGCTAGTATTGTAGGGGGGACCAGAAGAATTATAGCCTAGGGCTGTGGTGGGGAACCTCTTTTGTGGACGGGTAACAATAACAGGAAAAAAAACAAAATGTTGTTCCCACAAGAGAGGGGGAATGCAATTTAATTTTATGAATAAAAAAATTATTATTAATAATGAAGAAGTTAGTTTGTTAAAGTAGAAAATAGAGTATATCACCATAATCCCACCAGTGCATGGTGGTTCAGAATAACTTTAGCACAAAAAGTTACTATTCAGGGTTTATTTGTAAAATATCAGTGCTATAGCTTCATGTTTGTAATATTCTAGCACAGGGTATAGCAAACTGCGGCTCTTTGGCCCCTTGAATGTGGCTCTTCCACAAATGACTGTGTTGGTGCACAGGCATGCACAGCAGTGTCATTCAGGTGACAGAAGACATGGCCCAGATGGTATGTGGCACTTGGGAGGTGCAGTTGACTAAGACTCTTCATCTACTGCCACAATGCAACTACAACTCAACTGAAATGGAATGCAACTAAAGTTAATTGCAATGTCACTTTCGTCCACAGATTCAACTCTTTGTCAATAGTTGAACTTATAGTGCCAGGTAGTTCAGATGAAGAGATCATGGTGTGAATGGTTCAAATTACTTGACAGTTGCAATGAATCTGACATGCTCAGTTGTGACACAACTCGTTTCCAACCAGTTGCCTGTACATTATGTTGCATATCATTAACATGAGTCAGACTAGGATCCAACTGAAAAGGAACTAAAATTTGATTATTTTTCAGTCGAGTGGCAGATGTAGTGGGTCAGTGGACAAAGGGCCTTATGCATGAGTTGAGTGATTCATTCAGTCAGCAGTCTCATTGTGTAAAGTGGTCAGTGCTTGATGCATCCACAAATCACACATTGGTGGCAAAAGTATCTCCTTGTGTGGCCACGTTGCGTTGGGCACACCAGTTCCCATTAGATCACTGAAGTTAAGCAGTGCACACCCACATCAATACCAACTTGGGTTGTTGGTGAAGAACGTTGGGTGCTTCAAATTAACCCTCTTCCTTGTCCTTTCACCTACCTCCTCATCTCCCATGGGCAGCCTCTTAAGGGGTTGACCTGTTATGGCTGCCTGGCTTACACCCCAACCCACAAACTAATCCAATCCAAAGCACAAAGTTACCTGTATTTTTCTAACCAACCATTTCCAAAAATTTATTTTTATCAATAAATGAGATCATTATTAAGTTAATAAAGGTGCTACTACCTAGATAGACTACCTAGATACTACCTACTCCTTGGTGGGTGATTTGAGTAGCCCAGTGATGAAATTTTTAAATTCATCCTCTAAATTCAGATTTATTGATATTTTGTGGATTTTTGTAGGCATTACTTGATGATATCTCTGTATGGCAAATTGCGTGAAGTATTCTGTATGGCACCCTGCATTATGGGTGTTGAACTTACTGCTAAAGGAGTGAATTTCTTTGTCCAGTATCATGGAAGCTGTTCTAACTGCCAAATGGAGATATTTGAGGGATATCGATTGGCTAATTTCTTTACAACATTGTAGCATGCTCTCAATGGAGGTCTGGAAAGGTGGGGTAAGGTTAATAACCAGGCCAGGAGGGATCACTCCATCATCTTGGCATTTTTTCAAAAATTGGTAATGTGTCCAATAAGAGCAAATTTTCTTTAGGTGTCTACGACATTGGGAGAAGGTTTCAAATTCTATAGTTGGTTTGCCTCGTCAGTGGGATTCTGTAAATAGGTTGACACCATAGGAGCCCAGAGAGATTATTGGACGATTCTCCCTGGACTCATATGGTGTGGTGGGATGGTCATCAACAGGGATAGATTTTGGGAGATTAAATGACCGTTTTGGAACTTTGCCAGGGTTTGATTTCAATTTTGGTGTTTTTAGTGGCTGTAAATTTGGCTCATTGGTGGGAGGGGTTACCAAAATGCAATGTTCATTGCTGCTCAATATGCCCTCTATAACCAGACTGCCATTTAAGTGAACCACTTTTTCATTGTGAGATGATTTAATCTCATCCCTGGGTTTCCTACATTCTCTTATTGTAACATTATCACTTTTTACTATGGGGATGTTGGCCTCCCTATCTGCATTTGTACTCACTTGGGTTTGTACTGGTTTGGCTGCTGAGTGTTGTTTGGCTAGTACTTGGGCATATGTCTTATGCAGTCTGTCTTGTTGGTCATAAGTTGGGGTGATTGTTAGTTGCTCTATTTCCCTACATAGTTCAGTTAGTTTAATACCCAAGCACTAAGGAAGCACTCGTTTTGAATCATTAAATTCATTTGCACAATTGAGTAATTTTGACAGAATTTTAAATTGATGGATTTCCAAACATTCATTAACTGGTTTGGCATTATGTGTCCCTACAAAGGAAATGTAATCATCCATCACATTTTGTAGCCCATTTCTTGAATATTGTATGCCATCCCTAGCAAGGAAATTTCTTGCATAGCTATGGAATATACTGTGGTTAATGAATTTAAGATTTGGGTGCTGGTAGCAGTATCTTTTTGATATAATCATTCAATTGTCTAATTTTGAAGTTCATTTCCCTTACAAAGTCACTTGGTTGCCTGATAGGGGCTATTTCAGAAATGGCAATATGGACCTCTGGCCAAACTCAAAAAATTCTATCTTGAGCATTTTTGAGTTGTTCAAAAGAATCCCTAACACCATGTGAATGATGGGATCTGAGGAGAGCAGCAAATGTCTGAATACTGTAAGTCTTCATTTGTCAAAATACTTCCTCATTCATTTCTCCCATGGGCAGAAGAAAATGCTTAATTACTTCAGAGCCATGCATTAAGATTTTGTGAATAGTAGTTGGCATGTGGATACTTTTCCACAGAGTTCTGTTCTGTAATTTCTGACGATAGTCTGGGATTTTGAAAGAAACTCCTTGCCATATTGCTATAATGGGTTGAACAATGTCAACTAACTATCCCATTTGCTCTCTAAATTTTTTAACCATTTGTTTCTTTCTGTGTTCAACTTTAATTTTGGCACTTCCTTTTGTTTGCCATGATTTAATATCTATTTGATAAATAATGTGCAGACAGCATTGAAAGAATCTTATCCATGCATGCAACATCGAGAGTGCATAACCATAAGTCTATTTATCTGGGATTTTATTTTTAACTAGACTTAGGTTATTCATTTCTGAAGATGTAGCTTTACAAATGTAACAGGTTTGGGATGATTTTGTATTTGTCAAAACATTACAGACTTTGCCATCAACAATTGCTAACAAAAATTTGTAGTATATGGTGTGTCCAGTTGGTAATACTTTTGGCCAAAGTTCTGATATCTCCCTAGAAATTCCATCAACTTCTTGTTTTGTGGTAGCTGTTGTTTCCTTTTGATAGATAAATTTAATAGGCCTGTGAAAGTGGGGTGAGGATGGTCTTGGATTTTGCCAAACCACAACTGGACTTGCAGCTTGGTTTAATATTGAATAGTATATTTATAGTGGAATAAAAGATATTAGAAATATGGACGAATCACCTTGACCCTGTACAGAATAGTGCTGCTAATAGTTGCTTTGACCAGAACTTCCATCGCACCCCCATTTACACAAAAATATTATGTTATCAATATTGTTTGGAATTGTTGCAAAATCTTCTTGTTGCATTTCATATATTCTGTTGCATGTGATGTCCAAAATATTTTGAAGTTTCACTTGTGCTGACCCTTCTTGAAATTACAAATATTGATTTTCTGGATAGCATTTTTGTTTAGCTTCCAAAATTGAATGCCAAGATGGATAACCCTTTACATTATTGCTTTTTGCCTCAGCTCTTGCAAGTTGATATTGATGTTTGGTGAATTTCCCATAATTTCACGGGTGATAATTGTCTGAAAGTATTCCCAACAAACAATAATTTCACAGGTGATAATTCTCCAAATGTGCCCAATAAACAATAGTGTGAAATCACCTGTGACAACTATCGGCTATGATGGATCTGCAGAGCAAATTGGTGCTCGGCATCAGCCTAGCTGGCAATCTTTCTGTGAATGTTCCAAACATTATGAACTCCTGAATTCAAATTGTCAAATATGTATTCATTTTGTTCAATAATGATCTCTCAATTAGGACATGGCATATGTGCTGTATAGTAAATTAAAATGTATGGTTCGTCACGTGGTGATAATGGCAAATCGCCTGTGACAATTATTGGCTATGAAATTATCGTCAAGCAGTGGTAACATGCACCACCTAATAAACGTTTTATTTGGACCACTAAACTGTAGGATTTTACCATATTTTGATTATATTAAATGATGCAACATTGGAAGCCAGTTGCTGATTTTGTAGTAAATAACAATATAGAATACAGCAATTCTATTTTTGTATAATCACTTCATGTTAGAACTGAAAAACGAAACATTGGACCAAGTGGAGGCAGTGTGTCCAAATGGAAATATTTTGCAGAAATACAAGAAATATTAGGCTCCCTCCCTGTGATTGATGACTCCCTAATGCATGAATCAGTAGTGTTTATGTCACCGTTAACAGATGAGCCAGATTCAATGGAATTTGCAACAGGTATAAATTAACAATAGGGAGTTTTATTATAACGTCGATGCATGCAATAGCATACACAGACCACGTGACTAATGTGTGATTTTTTAAAAAAAAATGAGTGCCACCTACTGAGAGGCCTTCTCTACTGTCACCCATTCTCTTTTTATTTCTTGCTCTTCGTCAAGCATTACTGGAGCATACATCTGAAAACTGTATGTCAAACGTATGCCCAACTTGATAAATTCAGCATTTGCGTTTCCACAGTTGAAGATTTGTCTGCTTTGCATAGCATATGCTTGCAAAAGGCGTTGTACCAAAACTCCCTAATAACATTAGATTTCAATCTCTCACTTAATTTTGTTTACATTTGAAATATAACATGTAGCTAATGCACAGAGAGACAATGTTGAGAATTTTAGTTTTATTCCACCAAGCCCTTTTAATGAGACTCAACATTCCAACACATCTGTTGACTCAAGCCCAGCAGCTTCAACCATTGAACAGTCTGAGCAGGCATCCCATTTTTCAATGCATCAAACGTCAGAAAAAGCCAGAGAAATTTCAGTAATGGATAAAGTACTACAGGAGTTGAAACTTCATAGAGAAAAGGCTGAGGAAGCTGACAAAGAAATAGTTAAGTTATTTTCACAACAAAATATTTATTTGCAGCAATGTGTACAGCATTTGCAGGACAGTGTAAGACATCAACAGGAATTCAACTTATTGTTTGCAAATTATGTGGAATTGAAAAAAAATAAAACAAATTAGTTTAAATGTTCTAATTTTCCATTTCTGATTTGCTTTTGAGTTTTATATTTGTAATTTTTCAAAGAAAAACAGTTAAATTTCATTGTTAAATACTTCACAAATGCTGTTCTTATTTCCAGTGCATATTTATTGAGATTCCTTTGTACAGAAATAGATTCATAATTGAGGATTTTATTTCCTGTCAGCCAATTTTGATCACAAACATCTCCTTTTAACCATTTTAGCCTAAGTGACTTTAAGCTGAACCAAACCATTTTATTATTTTTCTATGGTTGTGGCATGCTGGTTTCCTGATAAAACCACTTTCATGTGGCGGATTGGTAGTGCCATCTAACATATATTCAGTAACCATGAGCATAGTGGCATTTTATTTGACAAAAACGGAAGGGTGTACCTGATCTCATAAAATGTGGAATAATTTGAGAAAAAAACCGAGAATTGTGTAAAATACAAATTTGAACTACTGGGGGAGGATTTTCAATTTTCCACTCTAATCTCTTTCCTATGCATCTAATCGGGCTTTTAAGTGACCAAAAGCATTTTCCATAACCCATCTTACCCTTTTTTTACCCATTTTTTTCTCCTCAGATAGCTTAGAACTGTCTGGAAAAGGTGTCATAAATGTAGACTTTAATGGAAATCTTGAATCACCAATTAAAACAAGTGGTACTTTCACATTTGCCAGTCTTACTTAAACAAAGTAGGATTTGTGGTTAATGCATCCAAAATTTTAGTCATTTTCAAAACATGGGAGTCATTATTCCTGCCTGGACACATGACATTGATATAAGTGAATCTGTAATTAGCATCATGTATTACTAACAACTATAAAAAAGACTTGTAGTTATAATAATCCACAGCATTTCCTTTTGGTGGACAAATTTCAATATGTGATTTCAATATGTGATAGCTCCAAAACATTGAGGAAACTGCCATTGCAATACAAAGTCTTCAGCAATTTCTTCAAATGCAATTTCTTCCTTATCCAAATATTGAATAGCATTTAACCACCCATTTGTGACTTATTAGGAAGTTCAACCTATCATGTGAAGATACCATGAATAGCATTGTGCCAGGGTCACCCACAGAAAAGAGAGGAAACTTATTATTATTATTCCCATACCTCCATCCATCACCTTCCATTAACCTAAAATGAGGATAAGCAACCTTAGGGATATATGGTGCAATATTAATTGCAATGTGACGTGGAACATGATAGTTGGCAGCTACTGATGGAGTAAGCAGAAGCTGTCTCATCACGAAAAACACCCAAATCTTTAATCGTATGGACTCTGTTTAAGAGCGTCCCACCTTTAAATGCATGTGAAGCAGATGAAGGCAGTTTTGTTATAATTCAGAATAAGACAATTATGTGAGAACCATTCTTCCACAACATGTAAGGCCGACTGTAGCTCTAGGACATCCTTGAGGTTTGCAACACAACAGGACAACTTTAGATCATCTGCAAATCCAAGAATTACCCTCCTGAGTCCTGGGGTCCATATATTTGGACCTCAGTCAGTCTTTAGTTGTTAATATTCTAATGGCCTTATTATATTCATATTAGCAAGAAATATGTCTGTTGGACTTGTGCTGCATCTATGATATTTTTTTGATATCTCTTTTTTTTTTTTAATTTCAAAATTGGTGAACAACAGAAATGCCTGATTTTATTCTTCTCATCTTGGGAAATTTGAAATATTTCAATTTGTTGTGATTTTATGCAGCATTTGAATTTTTGATTATTAATATAAATGTTCAATAATCTCAATAATATAAAAGAAGTAAAAATTTGTATACATATAATGTCCTTTTTTGCACACAAAGTTTGAGATCCAAATACCATAAAATCTCACGTAAAGTCCACATCTAAAATATAGTCCGCATTAGCGATGGGTATGTTTCAAATATAGTCTGCACTCGTGTAGAGTCCACACTTTAAAATTCCTACTGTAGCCAGTGGCACAACTTGTAGAGACAATGGGATCAAATGAATTTTAACATCAAATGTCAATTGCTCTGATGATGAAATTGAAATGTGAAAGATTTTATATCGCATTATCATATAAATAAGAACGTACTGTGTAAAGTCGTGTTGTTAAGTGTAATAAAATGAGGAATAGTTTTCATTGAGAACCCTTGGTTTTGTGGTGGAAGGCTGCTTATTTATGATGAAAATTAAAATTTAGAT
>JAAFCE010009058.1:10615026-10645736 GCA_013389805.1 Trigoniulus corallinus
ATAATACCTTAGGTAATGTAATGGAAGTGGAGAGAGGTGTCTCCACAGTTTCAATTAGAGCCTGCACTCATATATAGTCTGCCCCTGCATAGTCCGCACAAAAAGACCCTATGTTTTGCGTATAATCCATGGGCACTAAGTGAGATTTTACAGTATTTGGACCTCGGTTCATTTATTGCAAATGTTAGCTTCATAATGTTAGCCTTTTTCACCAGTATGTTGTGAATTTTGGAAATAGTTCATAATACCCTGCTACTATATGAATTATTTACTGAGTATAATAATTTTATAATGAAATTTATGTTTTGGTCGCATGCCACCAGATTACCACTTATTTGTGAAGATGTGATGAGACCACTATTATTCCATCAGATCTCATCAGAAGATAGTCAATGATCTTGACATTACTGATGAAATGAAAAACACATCATTTATGGAGAGTAAGACCATTTATGAAATTATTTCAATGTGGGTGTCTGAAATTATCAAGGTAATAGGAGAATTGCACAGATGAACAACTCATCTCATTTTCAGGAAAGTCAACTCAAACATTATTTTCCAGATAGAGCCAACCCCCACTGGCTTAAAAATAGGATGGTCAACAGGGGTCTGATTGACCCCAATGAGTTTTAAACTAAAATAACTTTCTATGGAATTTTGTATAGAGTTCCAACCCTTTTGACATCTCAACGAAATTCAATAACTGTATTTTGGGAAAATTAAATTTTAATTGCATTGACAGCTTGATGCAAAATCCAGGCTGATTTGCTTACATGTGTACTTTGGTCATGTGGGGTCTTGAAGACCCCATCACACTTCCCATTGCTATTCAGTGTTATATACTGCTTATAACAGATTTGTCTGATGAAACTGCATGAGCAAATTACAGCACACATCACTCATCATCACACCCTTGTCCTGCCTATGGTGGGGTTGGGTCTGTGGATTCTGATCCTCCACTTCCATCTATCCCCAACCAGGCTCACATCCACCCCACATGCCACCCGTCTATGCTTCAGGGTGTTTACTAATTCCCCTGCTTTTCCTGTAAGGGTCCCCACATTCCATGTCCCTAACCTTAGCCTATAGCCCCCTTTCTTAGTGGGACAGCTCTGGCTGAGGGCTCCCCAGCCAGATGCCCAGAACCCACAGCAACAGTGACAGGGTTACATGGGGAGGGCATCCTACCACACTAAATTACAGCACACAATTACATAAATATATCTGTGAAAATTCATTCTGAGATCTGATCTTTAGATTCTGTGGTGAAAAAATGTCTTCTCCAAAATGGAGTTATAATTTCTTATTGGAAGTAGATATGATTGTTGTTGACAATGAGAGGGAAGATGGCAAAATTGATGATGATTCAGAAGGCAGTGATGACCTCGACTATGTGCCTCCACCAGTTTTAGGACGTTTTAGGATGTTTTAGGACCCTTCAACTACAAGGCCAACTTAGCCTTGCCCACAATGAATTTGTGAGGCAGAGACTGCACAGACACTAAACTAATGTGACGATTTTTGGATAATAGTGGTACCCAGTTATTCCAAGCAGCCACCCATGTCAGTACTAACTGGGTTTGCATGTCTTAACTTCAGTTATCAGATGAGAACTGGTGTGTCCGATTCAATTTTCCACTCCAAGGAGGTTCAGGATCTGGCTCAACTCTCAAAAATGGTGATTATTGGAATTCTTTCCCACCTGAAAATCATCAAACTATTGTTGAAGATGTGATGAAATGTGACTTGGGCCAAAGTCAGGAGTTCACATTACAACATGTTTTGAGGCATTCTGCTTGTTTTTTTTTTGTTTTTTTTTTTTAAATGCATGATATTGAAAGAGATTGTTCTCTGTTCCAACCAGGAGGCTCAAAGGATGTGAACCAGAGGCAAAGTGGTAGAAGGACATTGATAATTGCAAAGTAATAGCTTTCTTAGGTATCTGCATTGGAGTCAAGTAAAGGGCCTAGAATCTTGAACTAAATAGGCAATGTGGATTTTTGGTTTGTCGCCAGAGGAACCAGCAAATATCAAGCCATTACCAGCTTCATGAAAGAGTTGACACTTGTGTGGCAGAAGCAACGACATAAAAACAAGCTTCAGCTGCATATGTGCATATATTTTGAAATTACTCTTCATTAAAATGCAGTTATGCAAATGGTAAATGACTGCAGTTGACCAATGATTAAGAGAAAAGTGTTTACCAATCTAGGGTTAAAGAATTTTGCCCTGGCATCACAAGCTGGTAATGCCCTGGATTTCATCCTAAACCCAGGAAAGAATATATTTCCCACATCATTTATAAAAAAGAATGGAATAGGTGTTGGTGGAGCAGCTGATTTGGCCTTGTCAGAAACACTTTTGAGAGGAAGCAATTGGTAATTTGATCAGTATTTTACATCAATTCCCCTTTCAGAAGAACTTAAAGAACTTGGTATTAGTGGTAGAGGGACATTAATGAAAGCATGATACCAAAAAATTGCAAGGTCAAAATCATGTCAACAAAAGTTGCTGATCATGAGAAAGGAGCCTGCAGAGAGACAGTGCATTCTGATAAAATTAATATTAATTTGCATCTACAGCATACAGGAATGGCAATCCAGATACATGCAGACATTGGAGCAAACCTATAAGACAAAATTTAATGTCAGTAACACAGTAGTTGTTAGGAACTACAATAACAGTATGGATGGAGTTGACCTCTGTGCCTGCATGATTTCATTTTATAGGATGAAGTCCCAGAGAAAGAAGTGGACCATCTGTCTTATTCTCCATCTTACTGACATGGCTGTTACTAATTCTTGGCTTTAGTACAAAGAAAAATTAAAGATGCAACATGGCTAAAATCATGAATTCCAGTATTTGGACTTTAAGGTTGCATTAGCTAAAGGATCTTATTAACAATGGAAAGCTTACCCGACACTGGTGAAGAAGACAACAGAGATGAATACATTAATTCTCCACCTAACAATTCAAAAAATGGCAACCGAAAAATCGTGCTGTCATTCTCTGTACAACCACAAAGCAGTTGTGGAACTGGGAGTCATATGCCAATTGTGATGGAACAACCAAATGGTTCAACAAGCAGATTATTGGATGCCAAATCAAAGCAAAAGAAATTTGCTAAGGCTGTAAAATTGACTTGTGTTTGACAAGCCAAAAACAACAGGTTTTCCCATTTTCAAAACGAATAATTGTTTCTAACAGAAGTGCCTTTGGTGCTTAAAAACAACTAAATATATTTGGAATATGAAACATGAGAAATAAAGTGCATTTTTAATCATTATTTAACAAAATGATTGATCATTCATTTTTAGCACTCATAAGTAAATAATCGGAAACTCTGAACTGAGGTCCAAAAAATTAGACGGTGAATATCTCCTCGATGAAAAAATAATTTTTAAAAATTTTCAAAGCAATTGAGTTATTTGGATGCTAAATAAGCCAAATCCATGACAGCAACAATAAAAATGCTATGGTGACAATCTCGGGACTCGGGAGGTATGTAGAAGTATGTAGAGATGAAAACATATCATTTAAAAAAATCACAAACAAAGGTGGACTAAGGGAACTTCCTTGAGGTATGCCAGATTTCAAGGAGTAAGAGATGAGAGAGACATGGTTCCCGAGCTTAATGAAATTCTTACACTCACTAAGATAATTCTTAAAGAAGAGACAGATTTGAGAAGAAGTGCCATATTGACCGAGTTTCCATATTAATAGATCAATTGGCACAGGGTCAAATGCTTGTGAAAGATCAGTGACTACTGTCGATGACTAAAGGCCTTATATATGTCTGTTATGTGGCACAGCAGGTTAGATTCTGTAGATTTTTCTGAGACAAAACCATGCTGTGCATTGCTCAAGAACCCTTGGCACCAAGAATGAACTTTCTCATAAAGGATGTATGTAAAGTGTGTAAAGATCCTGGCAAGTACAGATGCAAAGATCCCAATGTAAGATTTAATCAGGGTGGGAGTGAAAGAGTCAGGCCCAACATAAGAAGAGGGCTTAAGGCATATAACAGCTTTAACAACCTCATTAGGGATCAGCAGAGCTAGGCAGATTATAGGGATAATGACCAAAAGGTGGGATACCAGAATTTGAAGAGCTAGCCTGGGAAAAGACATCTACAAAACATTTGCTTACTTCCTCAGGGTTAAATATGTGATGATTATTAGAAAGAAGAGCAACATCAGAGTTCCTGGAAGATGAATATCGGTGGTACAAATTCCAGAAGTGTTTGAAAGAATGAGTAGTCGAAGTTAGATGAAGGAGAAAGTTTTGACGATCTCTATTTATTAAGTATTTAACCTTGGCATGGGCATGAGAAAAGCAAGCATATCAGTAATTAGAAGGACGCCTTTTATTTCTACTGTAGAGTTTTCTTTTGGACATCAGCTCAGCAATAAGCTCTGCACTAAACCCAAAGGGATAGCACTTATGGGAGACTCTAGACTTGACCCGAGGCACAAAGTGAGCACATTCTCAATTATGTTATAAAAGCTATCCACCACCTGTTGGGGGGATGGATTGCACCAAATGTTTTCCCAATCATAGTTGCACAGGTGATGGTAAAAGCCAACATAATTGCCCCATTTCCAATTAAACTTATAGATTTCCTTGGAAGTCGGCAATGAATTGAATGAGACTGGCAGTAGACATGAAATCAAAATATCAAGGGGTGGATGATATGGATGCACCACAGAAAGAGGGAGGGAGTTGGATATTTCACAGTTCAGGTGTTCTTGATGCTTCTGACAAAGGAATTGCAAGT
Organism: Trigoniulus corallinus; assembly: GCA_013389805.1. Taxonomy (NCBI): domain Eukaryota; kingdom Metazoa; phylum Arthropoda; class Diplopoda; order Spirobolida; family Trigoniulidae; genus Trigoniulus; species Trigoniulus corallinus. Next base: position 10,619,804 of record JAAFCE010009058.1, read on the forward strand.
AGTGTAAACACTTATACTGTATTTATTCTAATTAACAGCACCCTCTAATAAACAGCACCCTCCAATAACCAGCACATCTTCAAGGTGAAAAAAATAATAAACAGCACCCTCTAATAAACAGTACACTGTTAAAGGTACTGAATTCATCATATCTGTATGCCACATCATTCTTGCTTGACTGTTCAAGAAGCTATTGAAAGTGTTGCTGCTTCACAAACTGAGGACTAAATCAATGTAACTACTCAATTATCAGTTTGAGTCATCTGATCTTGAAAATATTGATGATGATGCTTTGGAGCCTGATGAGCCTGGTGATGTTTGTGGAGAACTTGAAGTGGAATATTCCTCTGAAGATGAAGATTTAAATGAAAATAGATGCACTTCAATGCACAGCAAGAGAAGGAGAAAGACTAAGCAACCTAAGAATAAAGTGACATGGACTAAACATGTAGAGTTTACAAATCCAATGGTTCAACGAACTACAAATAAGCTTCAAGATATCCACCCTGATCTTGTAAACAAGATACCTTTTGACCTCTTCATGGAGATTATTGGTGATACATACATGGATAAATTGGCAGAAATGACTAACTTATATGCACATCAGAAGTTAGCTACAGTTTCTACAACAGCAGATGAATTTCTGCACTTTTTTGGCATAATTATCTTCAGTGGTTACCATGTTCTACCCAAGGAGAAGCAATATTGGTCCACAGCAGAAGATCTCTCAAATAACATTGTATGAAAGATAATGGCAAGAAAACGTTTTATGGAATTGAAAGCCTATTTCCATCTTGTTGACAACCTCAAACTAGGACAAGGGAAAGCTGTTAAAGTTGCACCATTCTACAAACACTTAGAAAATCAATTTGTTAAAATTGGTGGGTATTTTAGTGAAAGCCTAAGCATTGATGAATCCATGGTGCCTTACTATGGTCATCATAGTTCCAAGATGTTCATTCTGGGAAAACCAATTCATTTTGGTTATGAAGTATGGATGATGTGCAGCCCAGATGGTTATCCATTTGGAATGCAAATATACACTGGTGTAAAACAACAGGTGCTTTCACAAGCTAAGAAGTTGCCTTTAGGATATAGAGTTATCAATGACATGATTCAAGGAATTCATCACCCAGAAGAGCATTGCCTCTTCTTTGATAACTTTTTTTACATCATATGAACTGATGATCCACCTGAGATCAAGAAAATTTAGAGCAACTGGTGCAGTTCATGACAGTCACACAGGAAATTGTCCACTCAATCAAGCAAAGATCTTTGAAAATTTGTGAATTTGAGTATAGGTGTGATGGAAATATCATCTGTGTTCAATGGAATGTAAGTAGTGTCGTTACTGTTACAGTGGAACCTTGATTTGTGAGCACAATTCGTTCCAGAAACATGCTTGTAATCCAAAGCACTCGTATATCAAAGTGAATTTCCCCATCAATAAATTATCGTATAAAAATGATTAATACAAAATACAGTATAAATTAAAAATGCATAAAACAAACTTTGCCTTCAGAAAGAATCGTGTCGATGTGAGGGAGACGAGAGAGAAGAGAGTGGGATGCTAACTAACAGTCACTACATTTGGACACAAAACAGAAAAGTGATTCTTAGGATCAGTTTTCCAGAGCAAGAGGGAAATAGATTCTGATGTGACCCATAGAATTAATGCAGGATGGCTGAGGTGGAGGAAGGCAAGTGGGGTCCTTTGCAACTGGCAGGTCCCAATAAGGTTGAAGGGCAGGGTATGCTGTATGGCTCAGAGTGTTGGGCAGTTAGGAAAAACCATGAAAAGCAAATGCAAGTGTCTGAGATGTGAATACTGCACTACATGTGTGGGGTGTCAAGATGCGACAGAATTAGAAACGATTACGTTAGATGTATGGTTGGGGGTGGGAGATATTGCTGAAAAGCTGAGAAAGAATAGGTTGAGGTGGTATGGGCATGTGATGATGAGGAGGAGCTTATTAGGTCCATTGTAGGACTGCAGGTAATTGGGGGTACCAGAGGTAGAGGATGACCAAAACTGATGTGGGAGGTGGAGGTGTGGGGTGGAGGGGGACTTGTTGGGGGACAGACGGGAGTGGAGGATTAGAACCCAGAGACCCGACCCTGCCTCAGGTGGGAGAAGGATGAGATGATGATGAATGTTCACCGTATCCTAGTTGCGTACTGCTGGTAAGCTCTAACACTAACTACTCAAGTGAATGAATGCAGCAAATTCTTGAATTCTTAACTTTTAAAGTATCTAATGGAACCAGACTGAATGGAACACCAACGAAATGGAATCCAACTTCATCCATGCATTGCCAGCTCAAAAGGCCAGCCCATATTCAATCAGAGAGAAAAAGAGGATAACAATATAACAGCCAAAGCTGATTTTAGCAAACAATCAAGGAATGGGAGTTGTTGACTTGATAGATTGTCTATTGGCCTCTTATAGACCTAAACTAAGATCTAAAAGGTGGTGGTGTAACCTATTTTAAAATGGATTGAATATGGCAGTTGTGGCTCTTGGCAACTGCGTTGCCAATTAATTGACTCTCAAGCAATTAGTCCTCTTCAATTTTGCCGTGAAGTGGCTACCATTGCTATGAAAGTGGGTTTACAATCTTATCGAGCAAGAAGAGGGGGCCCATCATCAATGGTTTCAATGGAAGTACATTATAGTGGTGGCCACTACTCGACCTCAACAACCCAAGGAAGATGTGCAGTGTGCAAAAGAATCATGCTTTCCATTGTTTCACTCATAACATGTCATTTATTGCATTCTAGACTTTCCAAATTACTGTATTAGATTCTCAGTTGTTAAAAAGTTGTTTAAAGCATTTAAATTGTGTAAAAGAGTATTTAGTCATAAAATTGTAAAATTTACACCTTGGAAGCCCCAACGTTCCACATGTGGAACACTTTTATTCTGAATCTACTGGAGGGAAGTCACTCTAATTTATACATAACCATATTCATGACTAAATCTCTTAATGCTCTCAATGATATTACTGAAAATCAATTGGAACTATGAGTGGTCTCTTAAAGATTAAAGATATTTAATGAGTGTTTAACGCAGCGATTCTCAACCACTGTGTCACAGCATTTACTGTGCCATGAGATTCATGAAATGTGCTGCCACTTCAAATACTCATACATAAGTGATGTTAGAGAGGTAGTTCGATCAGTTCTGCCTTCCTAGGAGGGACTAGCTGAACCCATGGGCATGAATAATACAGTTCTCACTACTGACTAACAAAGCTATGTAGTAGTTTAGGCTACTTGCCAGTCACTTGCCTGATGTGTGCATAGGTCTAGGTTACAAGTAACTTCTAACAGGACAGATAGGTGAGGGCAAGGGGTTGTGACAGGGATGTCTGTTATCACCATTGCTGTTCCTAGTGTATATCAATGAACTGGGGATTAGACTCCAAGATAGAGGGATGGGGTTTTCTCTGGAGGATGGTATCAAATTGCCTTCCATCTTCAGATGTGATGATATAGTCCTGCAGGCAGAGACAGAGGGAGAGCTCCAAGAACTGGATATCTGTGAACAGTTCAATAGGGATTTTCATTTAGCTTTTGGTCAAGACAAACCAAAACTGATGATCATAGGAGAGGATAACGTGCTGCCTAGCAATAAGATACCAATCAAGGTTGGGGAGAGGGAGATAAATGTAGTGTCAGAGGTGACATACCTGGAGGTTAATCTCATGAATGATAGGGGGTACCTAAAATCATCATTTGTAAGCTAAAAACCAGAGAAGGATTAATAAGGAAACTGGCATTTGATTCACTCTCAAGGTATGAAATGGTTAAAGGCCTATGGAAAGCAGTAGCAGTTCCAGGGCTAACATATGGAAACGAGGTTCTGTGTATTAGAAAAAGGTAATGGATTGTATGGAAGTAGCCCAAAGAAGGTTAGGTAGAATGGCCTTAGGGGGGAATAGGTTTACAGCAGCTGAAGCAATACAGGGGGACATGCTGTGGTCTACATTTCAACACAGAGAAATGATTAGCAAGTTGGTATACCTATGCAGGATATGGCAACTAAAGAAGGAAACTCCAGTATGGCAGGTAAATGCATCGGTAAACAACATGAGGGTATCTCCTAACTGGGAGAGGAGGGTAAACATAACACTGCACCCCAGGGAGGGCAAGGAGGGGGCAACAACACTGCAAAGATTAGTCCAGGACAAAGTTAAGGAATGGGGGTTAGGGCAGTGGTGATAGAGCATGGAGGAAAGGATGGCAGAAAACACTGAAGGTGTGTGGGAACAAGCTTAACATGCTGAGGCAAGTAATCTATGACAATACATGGGAGAGCTCACTTCTGTTTCAGGCAAGAGCTGGGTCACTGGAGATGAAATAGAGGATGGCAAAGATGACAGGTGCAGAGAAGGGCTGTGGATTATGTAGGGATCAAGTGGAGGGTGTCCGGCATGTGATACTGGCCTGTCCAATGCTGGATCACTGCAGGAGAGGTTGGGGAATTCCCACATTGGAAGAGGTTCCGAGAGTTCTGGGGAGGAGTGGCTGGAATGGGTGTCAAAGACAAAGGTGTTGCTAGGGTGCTGGTGGAGATCTAGGCATATAGGTCTAGCATGAAAAAATATCAACATCACTGTATCTGTCACAAAGGATTACATATTCATATGAAGGAGAAGATGGGCTGATTAGTGATTTCTGCAAGTAGAGTGATACTGCTGGGGATCTGCTAGCACAGATCTTGAAACTACTGGTGAGCACCCTTCAACTTCAGCATCTACTCTTCTTGAAGCTGTTCCTGTGTGCCCATCAGCATCTGATGAAGAAATTTACAATGAATTTGGTGAAGATGAATATTCTCCTTCATGACGAAAAGAGCAAATATTATCTCTTCCAAAGAAGTTATTTGAAAAAAATTGCTCAAATGGAGTGGTGAAAAAAGGACTCATTCATGCAGCCCTGCAAGTAGCAGACCAGTGAGCTAGGTGCTTGGACTATATTTCAATGAATTCATTTTAAATATAATTGTTATGCACACAAACCAAGAACATCAACTACTGAAGAGGATGAAGAAGCTTTGACGTCCATATGTCCCAGGGATGGCTATTATGCAGGGGTGATGAAGATGGGGGACTGTCTACAAGGGAGCTATTTGATATAGATACTGGAATTCTTGTGTTAAGAGCAGAGTGAGTGAATTGCGTTTCATCTTCCTTACTAACTGCCTCCAATTTGATGACTCCTCTGCCAGGCAAGAACACCATGCAAAGGCCCACCTTGCTTCCTTTCATGACCTTTTTGAGCATCTGGTAACCAAAATTGAAGATTGTATACTGTAAAATCTCACGTAATTACTGCAGATTATATGCAAAACATAGGGTCATTTAGTGTGGACTATATGTGAGGGTGGATTATATATGAGTGTGGACTATAAATGAAACCAAGGGTTCTCAATGAAAACTAATCCACATTTTCTGAACATTTTATTAAACTGAACAACACGACTTTACACAGTACATTCTTGTTTCTATGATAATGCGTTATAAAATCTTTCACATTTCAATTTCATCATCAGAGCAATCTGACATTTCATGCTCAAATTCATTTGTTCCCATTGCCCCTACAAGTCACACCACTGGCTACAGTAGGAATTTTAAAGTGCAGACTATATTTCAAACATACCCATCGCTAATGCAGACTATATTTGAGATGTGGACTTTACATGAGATTTTATGGTATATCATCAGAATGAAGCAACACCACCTAGAGAGAAGGCCTAACATCAAAGGGCGTCATCACAAGAAGACCTCGTGGTTTTAATAAAAAATATCCATGAGCGTTAGCTAACACGTTTTTTTCGTTAATTGTGCCTTGATTTGAGGCATTAATTACCAAATATATATATTATTTTGCCAAAAAAAAATGCCATCACGTTGTTGTGTGCCATCCTGTCGTGGAAATTACTTAAAAAATGGATTAAAAGTGTCTGTGTTTAAGTTTCTTAAAGATGATGAATTGTGTTAAAAATGGCTAAGAGCTATACCAAGGAAAGAATTTGTACCAACAAGTGCTTCAAGGGTAAGTTATTTTGCTATAAATATGGCTAGAATAATTGCTAAAAATTACAGCATAGAAAGCTCAACTTAATTTATATCATAGGTTTGTGAACTTCATCTGGCATCCCCACTGACAACTCAGTCAACATTTCCTGCAGGTTCCAGACCCGACCCTGCCATAGGCGGAATGATGGCATGATGATGATGATGTAATTTAATAAACATTTGTATTTATATTTTTGGGAATAAAATTTATTTTCCAATTTAAATGGTGATTGCGTTTCAAAGCAAAACATGCCCTTCAATAAAAGTAGTGTTAATCTTTAGCACCCTAATTTTCTAGTGTGTGCTCTGTTCCTTCACTTGTCATCCCTTTCTCCCTGATTTTGTTTTTCAAACAACCAACCCCCATTGGTGTAGTCATTGGTTCACACTTAATAATGATGAATTTTTGTTACCAGATTTTTATTTGGTCATTTATGAGCATTGTTGGAAACTATTATTTTCTCTTTCACTCTGTCTTTTTATGTGCTTTTTATGATGCCACAAGAAAAAACCAAAAAGGACGTCTGTGAAGCATAATTTTCTTAGTTTGTTTCTAGTGATAATAATTGATGTGCAAGTTATTCTACAGCTTTCCTCACTGCAATCCACAATCAACACTACACTCATAGGTCCCTCTGTAGGTCGTCTCCTTGTGACGTCACTCACAAGTGATGAGGCCTTCTCTATAGGTGGTGTTGGAATGAAGTCTTCATGAACAGTTAGTTGGCTTCCAAGGACAATGCCCATTTAAGATGCATATGGCATTGAAGACTGATAAATATGGCATTAAGATCATTATGTGTTCTGATGTGAAAACATTTTATGCTTATAATGCTGAAGTATGGAAAGGCAAAAATTCTACTCCCAAAAATGTTCCAGCCTCTGAGTACTATGCAGTGACAATTACATCTTCATTTCATGGTAGTAATAGGAATTGCACAATGGAAATTGCTTCATATCTGTGCCAAAAATTCAAAAACTGATGATAAGAAAGTTGCCTTCCGTGTTTGCCTGTTTGCCTTCCATGATTTTATGACACTTTTATCATATTATACACCAAAGCAAAATATTGTCTGAAATGAAGCATTTTACAACAAAACTAAAATTGGGGTAAATATACATGATGAGTTATGTCATACATATTCTTGTGGAAGAAAAACAAGATATTGGCCTTTATGTCTATTTTATATGCTGGACATAATTGGTATTAATTAAATGATTCTGGTAGAAAGTTCAAATGTTGAAGGAAGGGAGATAATATTAAATAGAAGGTCATGCCTTAAAAGAACTAGCCATGGATTTGATTAGTCCTAATATTAAAAGTTGATTATATATCACAAAATTTGCTCACCATCTCAGAGAAACTATTCAGAGAATTTTAAAAATAGAACCACCAACACCTCGGTCAACAAGTAGGGAAGCATCATAAGGAAGATGCTATCTTTGCCCACGCTCTAAGGATTGAAAAAGTAGAACCAGGTGTGATAGATGCAAAAACTTTGTGTTTCTTTCACCAAAAAAAATATATGTAATAATTGCATATAAAATTGCATTTTTTTTCTTTTTTGCTTTTCTTATTTATATACTGTAACTATCAATTTCCTGCCTAGAAATATTTCCTATATTTTTTTCATAGGAAGCAATCCAGGGTTAAGGAAAAACAAGCCACAAATACAACCATCAATGCTATCTGGTAATGCACTATTGATGTCAGCATGATTTCTATATCAACCAGATAAAATGATGTTATCACATGCTCTATAAGAATAGTAAGAGGTTATCACTGGTTTGCAGTATGCATGGGAAGGGTGACATTTGTAAAGATGGCTCAATACCAGATTTTGTTGTTGTTTGTTGGTGTTTTAGGGCCCTTCAACTACAAAGGTTATTAGAGCCCCATCCACAGCATAGTTCTTATACATAGACATTATGCTAATGGGACGATTTTTGGGCATTAGCAGTACCCAGTTTTCCCGATCGGCCACCTATGTCAGTACTAGCTGGGGTTGCACTGCTTAACTCAGTGGTCAGACAAGAACTGGTGTGTCCAATGCAATTCACTGCTATCTCAATACCTCAGATTATTGCATTTTATAATTTAATAAAGGGTTGAAATAATGTTATTGATGAGTTGTGCCATTATGAGACAACAAGAGAAAAGCCAGCAGTGACCAATGACAATTTTTGGCATGCTCAACCTGGTAGCTAATAATACTAATAATGCTTGTGCTCAGTTTTTTAAAAAATAATCCTATGGCGTTGCAGAACTTTTCATGTAGAGGAGATGCTATAACCTAAATCTAATAATGATGGCAGAATCTTGGGAGTTGTGAATTGCATTCGACCCACCAGTTCTCACCTGATCACTGAATTTGGGCCAGCTGGCCATTTTCCTGGGCGCCCCATGCTAATCTGTGTATGCCAAGAGACGACTTACAGGTTAGTGATTAGCGCATTACTTTGCCAAGGGGCCCATAATGCTGTTAAGGTGGAACTGGTACCCACTGTTCCAAAGCAGTCAGACTGTGATTGTATTACTGGGCTCGCATTGCTTAACTTCAGTGATCAGATGAAAACTGCTGTGTTCAGTCATTCCTCACTTAGACGGACCTTACATGATCAATCTGGAATCAGTTCATTCCAGTTATTTGATCCGGATTTATAGCCGAAGATACATTTCTGTCTTACGTTTGAAACACTTCCCATCTAATGGGATAAAACGCATGTTGATGATGTGAATAAGTATAAAAGTAATGATGCTTTGAGAAAACTGCTTGGTATATATAAACAAATGAAACCAGATCAAAAAACTACAACTTTATAAGATATAAAGAAAAAGATCAACTCATGGCAATCAAACTATAGAAGGGAAGTAAAAAAAATAATAGAAACTAGAAAAAAAAATAATAGACACTCCAAAAAATGGTCCTTTTGAATTTCTTTATTTTTTTGGACAGATTTGAGAAGCCCCAGGTAAAATTGCATTTGTAATAATTATACAAAAAGTAAACTTTAATGGATATATTTATTAAGGTTGATACATAAGTCAAGTTTATACATAGTTAATACATAGCTTAAATATGTTATTTCCCTTCATTATGAAAATAGTGGCAAAATTTGTCCCTTATAGTTTGTTCTTTCTCTGAGTGCCAGCATGCTGTAAAGATAAAAATTGGTCATCTGTGGTATGTTTCACTGCTCTTTTGACTCTACAATTTGAAGCCAAGTAACTTCATGACTGTTTTCAGCAAATAGTTATGTAAAAAAACAGCAAGTCAATACTATGGTTGTTGATTTTTTGGGCTCAAGACATATTGTCTTTTAAAAGATGCCAAACTTTCTTCTTCTAGATGTCAGTTGACACAAACGCCATGATTGAGTTTCAGACTGAAATCTCTGAATTGTGTGTTCGTTTATTGGTGCCTTAGGACCCTTCAACTACAAGGCCATTGGAGCCCAATCCACTCTGTAGTTTGAATGCAGAGACCACACAGACACTACACTATTGTAACGATTTTTGGTACTAGCAGTACCCAGTCTTCCCAAGTGCCACCCATGTGAGTACTACCTGGGGTTGCATTGCTTAACTTCAGTGATCAGATGAGAAGTGGTGTGTCCAATGCAATAAGCTGCCCCCTAAATCTCTGGTACAATGGTACATTGTTCACACACCTACCAGAGATTATTGAGCATAGGGCCAGGAGATGAGAGTTGTAGATATTACAATATTACAGTTTGTTGATATTACTGTTCCACTGTTATTTTCAGCCAATGTCACCCACTCAATAGTGCACCATATTGCTACTGAAGGCCAACCTGACAAATGCAATAACCAGATGGCTTGACTCAACAATGCTTAAGATTGCCAAGGAGGAATTCAAAAAACTCCATTAGCTTGGCTATCTTTGACCCTCTTCAAATCCACTACATCCCCTGAGCAAAGATGAAAAATGGCATGTGGTAGGTAATTACCATGCACTTAATGCATCACCGTTTTCACTCGACAACTTCATGGTATGCACATTTTCTTGAAAATGGACTTACCATATTATCTCGTGTAATACACACCCATACATAAGTCACACCCCAAGTTTCAAGATTTACGTTCATGTAAAAATCTCAATACTCATGTATAATATGCAGGCTAAGTTTGCCAGTTCTGTTATTTCAGATGGTGATTCTGAAGAATTTTTAGGGTTTTAATATCAGTATTGTTGGATACAAGCACTTGTCTCTATGGTATGAAGGTAAATAAAGTGTAGGTAGTTTAATATTACACAGTAAAACCTAACCTAAACCAGACCTTGTATAAACCAGAAACCTGGCCAAATGGAAAATAAATTTCAGAACGGCCTTCAGATGATCAATATTACTGTCAATACTTCACAATATGGACAACAGTACTGATTGTCTGAAGATAGAAATCCCATACAAAATATGCCAATTATCGGTGTCATCTACCATGACAATGATGGGGAGTGGTGACACTATAGTAGTGAATTTATAGGCACCAATAGCAGGGGAATGATGAATTGCATTGGACATGCCAGTTCTTGTCTAATCATTGAATTTAGCAGTACAAGTCCAGCTAGTAATTACATGGGTGGCAACTTGGGGAAACTGGGAACTACTAATGCCAAAACATGTTGCATTAGTGTAGTGTCTGTGCAGTATCTACATAAGAAAAAATGCGGTGGATGGCTCTCTAATGACATTGTAATTGAAGGGCCCTGAAACACCAACAAATAAACAAACAATGACATTGATGCATTTCAGAACACATGTTCTTAGGACCTTTTTTATGCCATTTGCAATCAGCAATCCATCCCTTCAGTTTGCTGGTGTTATTAATATTCACCCTGTGGGTGCCCGGGGTAGAATAGGCACACTGCATACCTGCATGTCATAAGCAGCGACTAAAAGGGGTGACTTTTTCTTGCCCCTGATTGGACAACACCACTATCGTCGTTGGCCACGACTTGTGTCCTGGACAGGAGGATACCATCAGGGTGGTTGTTGGTGTCCTTCTTGTATCCTTTACTGGACGACTCTTTGACTTGTTCTTGGGAGCGGCGAGTTGCGTTGGACACACCAGTTCTTGTCTGATCACTGAAGTTAAGCAACGCAAGCCCAGTTAGTACTGACATGGGTGGTCGCTCGGGAAAGCTGGGTACTGCAAATACCCAATAATCGTCGCATTAGTGTAGTGTCTGTGCAGTATATGCATTAGAACTATACAGTGGACGGGTCTCTAATGACCTTGTAGTTGACGGGACCTTAAACTCCAACAAACAACAACAAATTGACTTGTTCTTGGTCGATGTATGCTCCTCACTGAGGTGACCATAAAAAACGCCGACCCGCGTGTTAGCCATGCATGGAGACCTGCACCCCTGGGAAAAGCAGATCCTGGTGATTGAAGAGGCGTATGCCCTGCGATGTCTCTTGGCCACTCCACACTGGTGAGGTGGCTGACAGACATTGAGGACTAAGGTTGCAACCTACAGTCTGCAAAACATCACTTTGGCCACAGCTTCCAGGAAAAACGGGTGGCCAAGCTGGATACCCGGTCTTGGTCAACCAGAAGGGTTGCCCCCTAGGGTTGCTGTGAGTGGACTGGCTGTCAACCCCGATGCCAATGGTCCAGTACTCAGGGATTATGCCACCCTTGCAGTATCCTGTCCGAGAAATCTCAGTGATCCGAATGGGCGTCCCCTTGTTGAGCTCCATGGTGGGTAAGACCTGCTGGCAGCAGATACATCATAATTTATATTATGGCAACAACTAAACAGAGGCTGGGGGCCTCACCAAATAACCCCACCCCCTTACCTTCTTCTTCTTTACTGTCTTTTATGAGCAGGAAGATGGCAGGCTCAGTCCCACCCAACTGAGTGGGCCAGCTGCCATTGAGCTGATGGAGACAAACACTGCTCCAACTAAGAGGCTGCGTTCCCCCAGTCACCCAACTGGATCAGGGAATGCACCTGTGGCGTCTAATGCATTTACACCTGCCCTTATCAAAAGGAAACGACCTCTTAGCCTTAAGGTGCAGGGCTCCAATGCCGATGCAAAGCATGTTCCTGCATCTAAGGTCTTAGGTGCAGTCAAACCAACATCCACACCTTTTTTCTATCCTCCCAAGTTTCTTTTCATATCTGGAGAGGATGGTGCAGCCTTGGGAAAGGCATCGCCCTTCCTTATCGCTAAAGCCATCAAGGGAATTGCCAGTGATGTGACTTCAGTCAAGAAACTGTGCAATGGCACCTTGTTGGTGGAGGCATCTGCCCCTCACCAGATAGAGGCATTACTGAAACTGTGGAAACTCGGTAACATACCTGTTGTGGTCGAACCCCAGTACAGGTGTGGTGTGGTGCCCTGACCTATGCAGGGATTCAGAAGAGCAAATAGTGGAGGAGCTAAAGGACCGGGGTGTGGTGGCTGTTCACCTCAGTTCTATTGGATGGAGAATCCCACCCATCTGACACCTTGGTGCTGACTTTTGATAGGCCCAAGGTGCCAGAGTACATCATAGCTGGCTACCTCCACTTACCTGTACGTGCCTTTATACCAAGCCCACTTCAGTGGTTGAAATGCCAGCACTATGGCCATGGTCAGAATTCCTGTTCTGCCAAGGCCATGTGTAGAACTTGTGGGCAGGGAGACCACTCCTCTGAGTCTTGTAAGACTGCACCTTTTTGTATCAACTATAAGGGCAACCACCCCACATCTTCTTGGGATTGCCCCACTTGGCTGCAGGAACGTGAAATCCAGGAGTTGCATGTTAAGAAGGGTTTCAGTTTTCAGGATGCACGGTGGCTGCTAGCCTTGCCAGGGACCTCCAGTCATGGAGTCTCCTATGCAGGTGCTATCAAGTCAGCTACTGTGTCATCTGTCTGCACCCAGACGGACATGCTACCTCAGCTCCCCCCTCTCATCCATTTCTTGCCCTCTCGGCCCATGGGTTCAATGGGGTGCCGGTCTGTGCTAGCACTGGCTGCCAGACGAACCCCGACCCCATTTCCATGGCTTCTTCGAGCTCTGGCCCTTGCATGGGCCCCCCAATAATGGCGGTGCCAGCCTCCTTGGAGGCCCCAGATGCCTCTCAAAGTGAGGTATGTTCCTTGAAGGCCTCCTTCCCTGTCCCAGCCCAGCGAGCCCCCTCCATGGAAGGGGTGGTGGGTGAGACAGGTGGAAAGAAACTGAGGACACCTCCCACTCCTGCTGTTGGGTGCATGTCTTTGGTTCGTCCACCCAGGCTCTCTGACCAATGGCGGAGAGTATGGGGTGGTTTCATGTTCCCACTACATGCCTCCTGGTATTGATATCCCATGGGCTGACCTCGACTCCCTCAGTGCAAAGCTTCTAAGGCCCTTCCTGATTATCGATGATTTTAATGCCCATAATCCTCAATGAGGCTCGGACGGTCACAACCCCCAAGGGCGAACTTGTGGAACAATGGGTGTCACACAATGGCCTCATTGTTCTAAACACAGGTGCCCCCATGCATGTGATGACTTCCACTGGTGGTCTTTCATTTATAGACCTATCCATCTGCTCTCCTGGGTTGGCACCAGGTTTGCAGTGGGAGGTTCTGTCAGACCCTTGTGGAAGTGACCACTTCCCCATGAAGATTAGTGGTGGAGATCAGGCATTGCCCCAACACCCACCACAGTGGTGTCTGCCTCAGGCGGACTGGGAGGAGTTCACCTGCCATATCTACTTTTGCCCACTGTGTGATTTTGATGGGGTCAACGACCTAGTGAGTCACTTCACAGAGTTGGTGGTCGGGGAGGCATTGGCATCCGTTCTCCAGAGCTCGTGTAACCCACCAAGAGCATGAGTGCCATGGCGGATGGAGGATTGTCGGAGTGCGATTCGAACTCACTGGCGAGCCCTTTGCAGCTTCTGGTCTCCTCCTAATGATGCCAATCATGTCGTCAATCTCTGAGCCCGGGCATATGCATGGCAGGTCATCAAGCAGGCCAAACGCTCCTCATGGAGTCAGTACGTCTCCTCACTTACCTGTAACACGCCCTCCAAGAAAGTCTGGAAAAAGCTGAGGAAGATCCAAGGGAGGTATTTACCATCATGTGGCTCCGGTCTCCTCGTGCATGGGAGACACCTACTTCTGCCGTATGATGTGGCTGAGGAACTGGCAAGGACGTTTGCAGCTGTCTCCAGTTCCTAGCACTACATGGCAGCATTTATGCAGACCAGACTGCAGAACGCCACCCACTTAATTTTGCTCGTGGTGTTGCTGAGGGGTATAACAACTCATTTACCCCTTGGGAGACTGCATTTGGTGAGGCCTTTCTCCACAAACAGCACTTGGTGGCTGTCTTCTTTGATGTAGAGAAGGGATATGATACCACATGGCGCCATGGTATACTGGAGACCTTGCCCCTGTAAGGGCTCAGGGGTAATTTGCCCCTCTTACTCTGTAGCTTTTTATCTGACTGGACCTTCAGAGTGCGTGTGGGTAATGCTTGAGTGTGACGCTCTTTGCTGTTGTGGTGAACGGCTTGCTGTCCTCCATTCTTTTATTCATGTTTTTACCATCCTCAGTTATAAACAAAACGCCCCCCCCAAATGCACCCAAGGCTGCTGTCGCCCCCACCTTGCTCACCTTGCTTTGCATAAGAAGAGTCAGGATGATATTTAGGAGTGGGCTAAATCCAGATAGTGAGGCTGCTTTTTAAGGAAGCAAGGAAAGGGGCAAAAGTATTGATTAAAATGCCTACAATAATTTCCATACATCATGCAACTTAAATTTAATATACAGTAAAACCCCACTATAACGATCTCGGATGTAACGAATTCCTGGATGTTACGAATGGCTTCTAAGGTCCTGGCAAAAGGATAGGAGTTTGTATTGTAAGAAGTTTGGATACAATGAATTTCCTGGTAATAACGATGAAAAGTTATAAAACTTTGAGTAATTGGGTTGGATATAACGAATGATGGACCTTATAAATAATTTTTATTTATGGATTTAACACAAATTTCTACTTAATGGTCACCACGTATTGAATTGAACACCACTGGCAGGCTCATGATATTAGAAATTTTCATTTTATCATCATCATCGTCACCATACTCTTATCTCGCCTTTGGCAGGGTAGGGTATGCAGGTTCTAGCCCTACACACCTGCCTATCTTCCCCATGACCCCCCCGTTCACCCCACCATTACCATATGCTCTCCCTCTGCAGGAATTAGATAGACTGGAGACATACTCTCCCCACTCCTTTACCTCAGAAGGAAGAAACAGAACTGTACCTTTTCTATCCTTCACTGTAATGGTTCAGGGTAAATCTTTATCACCCTGTCCCATTCTTTCTTCATCCCATCCTTTGTCTATCATAGAGGACTTCATACTTCTGGTGTATGACCAGTAGCATATTTTAGAATCATGGTCCCCTACCTCCATCCACCTATGGAATGCAGCCTTCAGTTGTTTGGTGGCTGCCTCTATTGCATTATTCCACCACTATGTCTGCCAGCTCTGGAGTGTACCTTCTAATCTAGCCTCACCTAAAATGGCTGCCCCACATTTTCTAATTTTTCTGGCGAACCTGTCCCACACTGCATCCAAGTTGCTTTGGAGTGCCGCCAAGTTGCGTTGAACACACCAGTTCTCGTGAGATCACTGAAATTAAGCAACGCAAGCCCACGTTAGTACCAACTTGGGTGGTTGGTAGAGAACGTTGGGTGCTGCAAATTGCCCCTCTCCTTCCGCCTCTCACCTTCCTCCTCATCTCCTGTGAGCAGCCTCTTAAGGGTTCACCCTTTTATGGCTGCTTGGCTTAATCCCCAACCCATGAAATCAATCTGGCTGTCTCTTCCAAATCCCAGTCTACTTGCCCATCTACTTCCTGCATGAATTCCTCTGTTTCCAACACCTAATAACCTGCACTCCTCAAGAATTAACTGCCCTTCAATACTTAAAGGCAGTCATTACAGCAAACCAGTAGTCTGGGAGAATACCAACTGCAAGAAAACTAAATAAACGGGCATTAAAATAGTAAGAAAACATGCAGAAATGTTTAATTGGGATAAACACGAAGGTACACAAAGATTAGAAATCTAATGTTTTGCAGAACTACCAAAACCACAATTTCTTGATATTTGGGGTAATATCACAGAGTACTGGTTAGCTATCTAGGGTTAAAAGCAGCTTTCCTGGTTGTAACGAATTCCTGGCTATAACGAATGTGATTGCAATCCCCTACAAATTCGTTATAGCGGGGTTTTACTGTATAAAGTTGGTAAACAATAGACAATTATAACGTCCTCCAGAATGCACGTTTTCTGTTCTCAAGAAAGAGGGGGGGGCACATGCACCTGAGAAAGGAGCGATGACAAGGAAACATGAAGCCTCATGAAATACAAAAGATGGAGTGAGGAAAACGCCACACCATCATGGTACAGGAAAAAGTTTTCCTTTTTTCTTTAGTAAAAGTCCCTATAACAAGAATGCTTATGAGAAATTCTCCTAAACCGGAAGAAGAAGAAAGCAAACTGTGTCTTATTTTCAAAATCCTTGCCAATTTGCCATTAATAATAAAGGAAATAAAAACTCCAAAATGATTTTTCTTTACAGTTCCTTTGTAGGGAAAATTAATTTTACTAAACAATTTCTTTTCTAACATTGGTTCTTTGTAATTTTAATAAGTATAATCCATTTGTTTGTAACTAATAATCATAGTGTATTCAGTTATATCTTTTATGATACTACATGTAAGAAGGGATTAATTTTTATATAGAAGAGTACTAAAGATTGATTACTTGAATTAACTGAATTATTTGAATTGCACAATTGTATCAAGAAACCTTAAGTAAGGTGTTTTATTTGCCTGTCTAAACGGTCGCTGAAAGTACACTTACAGCAACTTTTATAATTTGCAGAAAGCGCTATCAGCAAGTCAGTGCTTGCTCATGTAAACGTGTTTCTAAAGGTGCCGAATGACAATCGCGAAATTCCAGGGAGCGGCGAGTTGCGTTGGACACACCAGTTCTCGTCTGATCACCGAAGTTAAGCAACGCAAGCCCAGTTAGTACTGACATGGGTGGTCGCTCAGGAAAGCTGGGTACTGCTAATACCCCATAATCGTTGCATTGGTGTAGTGTCTGTGCAGTCTATGCATTAGAACTATGCAGTGGACAGGTCTCTAATGACCTTGTAGTTGACGGGACTTGAAACACCAACAAACAACAACGAAATTCCAATCCTTCCATGCCAAAATGAATGTTGCACTCCAATTACTTATCGTGAATGCACAATATCATATGGATTGGATGGAGTGATGAGAAACAGGCGGATTTCCATTGTCCAAAAATCCTTCACTCTTCTCCAACCATCCATCACTCCAATCGACCATGAGTGTAAAAAAGTGATTGGATGGACCGATGTAGTGGCCCTATGGAGCGTTTGTGAGTGCCAAATCATTGTTGATTTTGGACCATTGCAATTCTCAATGCATGTTGTAGATGGATGGGACCTTTTTTTCTCTCTGTATACTGATAATGGCTGCCGGCTGAGAATTTATTATTCAGCAATTTATTTCTATGAGGAGCTTCACTGTTTGAGAAAAACAGTGGATGCCATTATTATGCTAAAAATAAACATAGCATTGCGCTAAATCAATTAGTGAAGTTGTTTAAGCTGTTTCTTTAACCATTAGGACACTATTAATAATTAAATTATCAATAAAACAAAAAATAATTAATAACAAACAAAATCTTACTAAAAAAATTCGTGGTTGCATTAAAGCAATTAATAATAATTCAGGTTTGGTTTCATGGTGTTTTAGGGCCCTTCAACTACAAGGTCATTAGAGCCCCTCTCACAACGTAGTTCTATGGCAGAGACTGCACAGACACTACATAATGTGACGATTTTCGGATATTAACAGTATCCCGTTTTCCCAAGCAGCCACCTATGCCAGTACTAACTCGGGATGCATTGCTTAGCTTCAGTGATCTGACGATAACTAGCCGCCCCTATTAATTCAGGAGTGATGCATTGGAGTGGAGTGATCATCCATCAATGACCCCACAACATTTCTCTTCACTCTAGCCACTCCTGGCACTCCACTGTCTCACCACTCCATTTGGCATGATCGTAAGTGGGCACCTTAAAGTGCTCTAGCAATTAAGTATTTCTTTCAAACTGTATGGAAGTGATTGCACAAGGTAGTGGGCAAGTCAACTTGAATTTTTATTAGGCCTATTATTAGTGAATTACTAACTGAGTTTATTACTTGTATTATTTTATTAGTGTATTAATTAACATTGTGAAAAATGACAGAAATGGATAATGCTGCTAATAATAATTCTAATTAGAATAATAATAAATGATCATGGTGAAAAGATGAAACTTCTGTATTGATAGAAATGTATGAACAATTACCTGAATTGTGGAATATAAAATCCAAAATTTATAGGGACAGAGTTAAGAAAGACAAAGCCCTTAAAATTTTGGCAGATAAATTTCAAACTACAATTGGAGAACTTCAGAGAAAGCTCCATAATATAACATGCAAGCAAATCAGGAACTTAAAAACGTCACAAACGAAAATCTGATATGGGACAGACGAAATATACAAGAGCACATGGGAATATTTTGAAGTGGTAAAGTTTCTTTTTAGTAATAATATCACAACAGCAACTGAGGATAATATGATGAGTAAAACTCTTAAAACTTTTGCTTAATATTTTCATGAGTTGGTAAACAAAATTCAAATATGCTTGTGTTGCCATGGAACTTCTCCTTCTCGTGAAACAAGGTAATCTCGGAATTCCTCTGAGATTTCTTTAGCAGTGGCAG
Organism: Trigoniulus corallinus; assembly: GCA_013389805.1. NCBI lineage: Eukaryota > Metazoa > Arthropoda > Diplopoda > Spirobolida > Trigoniulidae > Trigoniulus > Trigoniulus corallinus. The sequence goes on from JAAFCE010009058.1 coordinate 10,638,715, forward strand.
AGTAATTGTGTGCTTTGTGATCTTCCAAAGGTAGCATGTTTTCATAGGGAGTTCTTCATTACACCAACTTCCAGCTACAACATCTCTATCATCCTCTGTGTCAAATGTTCCTGGTGGTGCATAGAATCATGTTGAAGACTGCCTGGACATTAGGAAATTATGGAGCATGCATATGGTTTTTACAATGAGAGTAACTTTTACTGGTGATAGATTTATGGGCTTCCTTAGTATTCTAAAACGGTTGGCCATAATTCCAAATACATTTTCAACTATTCATCTTGCCCTCAAAAGTCGATGGCTATGTACACAATGAACACCTGGCTGGTTTCTGAAGGGATGAGGTTCATTAAATAAGGTATCATCTGCCACAATTACATATTGTAATTTCTTGGTATGCCGAGGTAATGGTTTTGAGTTTGGCAAGTGCAATGAGTTTTCCTCTAAGACTGATGGCAGAATAAAATCATTAAACACCCCTCTGTCAGATACCCAGCCATTGCTTCCAATATTTGCAGTAACAAGTGCCATTAGAACTATACTATAAGTACCTTTTAGTTATAGTAAAATTCCCACTTTCTGGTGGTGCTTGCATGGTTATTTGTTTGCCATCTAATGCTCCCACACACTGTGGGAAATTCCACCACTCTTCAAATTGTTTTGCATATAGTAGCCATGCTTATTCTCTAGTAGGTTCCTAAAAATCATGTTTTAAAATTTTAGGACACACCAGCTATACATGAAGGCAATAATGATCCACCTGCTGAATTGCCAAATCCAGAAAAAAACACCTAAGAAAATAAAGTCTAACTATAGAGACAATATGTTTTTAAAGAAAGCAGTGGATGAATTGAACAAACCACATGATGAATTTCAAGTATTTGGAGACTATGTAGCAGCAGAGCTTAGATCAATGAGATCTGAAGCAAATTGTTGATGTTGAAAAGAAAAATTCAACAGGCTATACTGGAAATATCCAAATTTGATGATAGGGACTCATGTCAATCATTGCAATCAGAATCATCATGTGTTGCATACTTGCTTTCACAACAAACAGGTAATTTGCATGGGTTTACTGGATTAGTTTCATAAGCTGGGGAGTAAGCCAGACAGCCATAACAGGACGAACCCTTAGGAGGTGAATGTTACTCTTAAAATAGTTAACTTAAAATATTTTTCTTGTAGAACTGCAACCAGGGCCTTGCAGCAGTCAACAGCTATTGCTGCAATCACACATACAAGGATTCGGAACAAATACATAAGTGAATGATACGAGTCACCTTCAAACAGAAAAACTATTTTCTTTTCACAAATGTTCGGTTGAGAAGGAAAAATTTTGTTAGGCAATATATTTACCTGAAGCCAAAAAGCGTAGTGCAACAGCTAACCATTCCTTTGGTTTAATAGACTCATGTATATTTGTATCTGCTTTCATAATTTTATCATGTATTAAACTTAAGAATAAATTGAAATCTTCTGCTGACATGCACAAAAATTTATGAATTGTTTATGATCTTCATCTTTAAGTTCTTGCAGTAGCTGTGCATGAGCAGCAAGAGTTGATCTTCAGGAAATCCAATTTCTTACCCAAATGCGCTTCTTCATAACTCTTCCTTTCTTAATTACTAATGCCACAGCAATAGCTGCTTCAAGTCTCTTTGTGTGAGACATATCTATCCCTTTGGTGTGGATACACTTCTAGTGTTGTAAAAAAGCACTGGCAAGCAAGCAATCACACAATCACTATACAGTGTAAACATCTGCACAATTACTTGCTGGCAAGTGCTCTCCAGATAGTGTTTTCTGGCATTACTTGTACAGATGTTTGCAGCTCATGTAAACAATTATGCAAGTTATTTTCAGAAGCACTTTTGAAAGTTGCTTGCCTGTGTAACCTAACCTTTATTCCTCACTCTCGGATAAGCTTGGTCATTATACACAACCATAAATTTGGACCTGCTACTTCCTCTTCTATCTATAACTCCCATTCTCCTACTGCTGAAGTTCTGGAACATGCAGTGTACTGCTCTCTTATTTGCTTTGTCGGACCACAAAAGTTCTCTCCCATTTTCAACATGGCTACCTCAAGGGACGTTCCACCAAATCGAATATTTTACATCATATACATCTTTTTGATGCGCTGGGGATTCAGCAGGACAACAAATCCAAAATAAACAAAGTTAAACTTATTGTAAATAAACCTTGGTGTAACACTTTGTTGACCTTGGCTTCACATATATTAGGAAAATGACCAGAAATACACTATGATATTAATCCCCCAAATGGTTCAAAGCCATTCAAAAACTGTGGATGTATCATATCTCATGACCAAATAAATAAATGGTCACGAGATGTCACAGCAAGTAGTTGTTCACTCTCCTCTCTGTGATTCTTAGTTAGCTAAACGTCATGTCCATAGTATTACATGCTATCCAGGGAGCGGCGAGTTGCGTTGGACACACCAGTTCTCGTCTGATCACTGAAGTTAAGCAACGCAAGCCCAGTTAGTACTGACATGGGTGGTCGCTTGGGAAAGCTGGGTACTGCTAATACCCAATAATCGTCACATTTGTGTAGTGTCTGTGCAGCATATGCATTAGAACTATGCAGTGGATGGGTCTCTAATGACCTTGTAGTTGACGGGACCTTAAACAACAACAACAAATACATGCTATCCAGAGCTCTCTCAACTCATGTGTTACTCGTTCAGACTCCTCTGGTCACCTGTCAGACGTTAAGGAGTCCATCAGCTTTAACTGTGTTATTAATTGACTCTATGGGGAATGTCTGTCCTAAGGAACCTGTGATTACTATGCTTTCTTCTGAGTCGGCTGCTGCTCAATCGCTTGAAGACGTGATTGCTGGTGGTATCACTAGTGGACTACCTCAAGAAGGTGTTTGTGTCAGTTGCCCAACGAATTCTGGACCATGTTCAAGGTAATGTGAATCCAATGTAAAACAAAATTTCATGCTGATCTCTCTAGTTGTAATTCGGCTTCTGGTGAGTTGGACTTTCCATGTACACCAACATCCCATGGTCACCAACTGATGGCTCTGTCCCACACTCAGAGAATTATACCAAAGTGGGTGCACCTGCCAGAAGTGGAGTACTAGGGTCCTGGCTAGTTATTGTGAGTATTGTTGTCAATACCCTCCATCAATGGCAGATCCAGGATTTTTGCCAGGGGGGATTGAGGCATTACAGGGGGGTGGGGGGTTGTGTTAACTTCTGGTTATATTTGTAATATTTATTTATTGACTAACCAGAATTTAACGTTAATTATTTAAAGGTTTGTTGTGGGGTTGTACCCGGTTATAGTAAAATTTATTTTATTAGACGTTAAACTAGCCCTTGAGCATTTGTGTCACTTCCCACCCCAGATTAAGAAGATCGGTCATTCAGGAATTAAACTAGACACATGAATTCTTTTATTTTTAATTTCACAATTTCAATTTGCAATCTTGGATCCAAACAATACCATAAGTTGATTATAATTATGTTTAAACGACATTCGATCATACAATTCATAAATTGATTAGTTCAATTCACTTTAGCGATATTTTGATTATACAGTTTTAATATATATTGATATTTCGATTATACAGTTGAAATATATATCGATATTTTGATTACATAATCCACAGATCGTTTTTTAATTCAGATTATCGATCTTTCGATTATACTGATTTTTAAATTGATTATATTAAATTCAGTCTATTAATACAAACCGTAATGCTAAATTAGGTATTTATAATTCCCTTGATAATGCTACGTGTAGTTTGTAATATTGATAAAGAGTAATTTTCTTATATTAGATTCCTTTTTCCTGACAGGATTAACTACAAAAAAAAATCATCAAATTTTATTTGGAATTATCTTATTGACTTTTTCAGTTAGAAAGAAAATAAATCTCTTTTTCTTTTTTCTTCCTTTTCTTCCCCTTGGATTTAATATTTTCTTCTTTCTAATCTTGCATTTGGGGATTTTCCTTGTGAGAGTTAGAAAGAAATTATACATTTCTCCTACCTTATCTGCTACACTGTTGATTTGGCTGTCTGGCATCACTGTTATGTTTGTTTACGTTTTTTCTGTCTGGAAGATGGTTGTTTTGTTTTAATTCACAATCAGTGAGATTTTATAAAAGGGTTCTTCACTGTTTTTTGATTTGGTTTGTTCTTTTTAGATTGTTGAGTCAATTTTGTTGTTTTCACAATAGTGCAAAACAAAGGTAGAATATGTAATATTTGAATTTTCTTCTTTTAGTATGGTGATAGTCCTCCTCTCATCTTGTTCACTGGTTCACTTTAGGCATAAAGGTAAGTAACAATAGTTCTTGTTTGCATTAGTTCAATTCTTTTTTGTTCACAACAGTCCTAATTCATAACAGTTCCTTCCTTTTTCTTGATGAGACAGTCTTTTTATTATATGACCCTTGCAGATGTTGCCTTCTCCGTGCTGAATCTTGATCTGTATTCCTTTGTCTTGACTTCTTCCTTTTATATTCTTACATAGGTTTTGGCATTCCTAAATGACCGTTTTAGGTGGTCCAAACCCTGGGTTTGTTTAGTTTTGGTACCCCAATTTTAATATTAGTTATTGTGCATGCACATGCGGGGTTGTCTTTCCTTTGAATTCTTTCCCAATTCTCTGGAGGGTAATAAAAATTTGCTTTTAATTTCTTTTTTAATAGCTTTCTTGCACTAACTGTCATTTTAACTTTTAATTAATTGCTTTTCAGGTGACAGGTCCTGGGACGTTAAAAGGTTTGTAGGATCCATGAGTCATCATAAGGGACCATTGTTATCACATCATCTGGGGAGCATGCTCAGTAAGTCTTTCTATTTTTTGTTATTTCTCTTTTGTTTTAATTTTTTCTTTTTACTTAGTTTTAGGTCAAAGGTGAGTAGGACTTAGGGAACTTTCAGGGCATCGTTTTCTACACCCATTCTTCCCACAAAAATATAAGGGGACGCTCTTAGGGGAGTTCAGGGTAAGTAGGAGTTTTTATTTTGAGACTTTTTCTCCTGCTGGTGCACTACACCCCTTTTATTTCTATTTTTAGATTAGTTCATCTGGTGGGTGTAACCACAAGATAACAGTTGAGTTAAAGCTCGCATATCTTATGTGAATAAGTTTATATGTGCATGGGGGTTGCAACCCTAAAAACCCCTTCCTGGATCCTCGTGTGCCCTTTGTGACTCTACTGAGCAGAGTGTCCTCAACAACGTCTCCCCTGAAACGCTGATTGAGGCGTTTTGCACTGCCCTTGTAGCCTGTGGTCACACTATGATCGATTGTGAAAGGTGATTGGCCAAATCTGGCCTCCCCACTCCCTCAATATTTGTTCAAATCGCCTGTACTCCTGACACTGATCTGATAGACCCTGGATTGCAGCCTAGTGGTACCTTTATATGATTATTTAGGGGGTCCAACCCCAACCCTTATTGGAGGAGTACTTTCCACCTCACGGCCAGAAGTCACACAACAATGGCGCCAACAGCTTGCCATGCAGGAGTCCTGAGTAATCGTAATGTTCAATGCCCAGTCTCTATTTCCTAAACCTGACCTATTGGCATCGAGCTGTTGTGACCTGTGAAGTACGTGCATAGTTGTCACAGAAACTTTGCTCTCACCTGAAGTATCAAACTCCTTCTTAGATATTCCCCCTTATGACCTCTACCATGTTGATGGGGACTCACAATTTGGTGGGGTAGTCACAATTTGGTGGGATAGTCACAATTTATGTGATACACTCCCTTTCCACCGAGGCCATGGTGAGGTTTTCTGACCATGGCACTCAAGCCCTTTGTATTGAGTTCCTGGTGTTGGGTCATGTGCTTGAGTTATGGGTGGTCTATAGACCATCATATTTTCCCCTGGACTCTATTTTCTCCTGTTCTCATATCGCTACTCAAGTTAACATATCTAGACTGTACTGAATCTGCAGTGACTGGAATTGTGACTTCCTTAGGGACTCCCACCAGTGTAAAAATTCATTGTCCCACTTGGATCTGTGAGTCTACTGCAACCTTGATAGGTTAAGTCTTCTTGTCCTCTTCACTGGACTGCCAGTCAATTTCATTGTACCAGGATTTCCGCCTCGAACACAGTGTCATCTCGGCCTGCATAGATCTTCCCGTTCCCCTCTTTAATGCTCCTCGACTAGTAAGTGATCCTACTACAAGCTACAGGACCATTCTTTAACTGTGTGTTAAGAGTTACTGACCGGCTTACTGCCCGTTTTTGTGAATGTGTCTGACGATGTGTTTGAACCCTGATTCATAGGTGCTCTCTCTATCTCCTTTCCACAAGTCCCCAGCTATCATTCTCGTGTCCATAGACCGTTGAGTTTCCCACAATTAAAAGCTCTTCATGATGCAGTGACCTCATACCATGAAATAAGTTCCATGCAGAATCAGGCTGCTTGGCTTACTCCCCAACCCATTAGTGTAATATAACAATCAGCAGTCGCAGATCTTATATAAAGCTTATCAGGCGATTTTACAAGCAACAAGTGCGTCAAGCCACGAATCGTCAATTTAACACAAATACGTCGATGCCCTTTGGGCAATGACTAGGCACTACCAGCATACAGTGTCCCTGATGACAACAGACATAGTTACAAGCTATTTATCTACTAGTTAACGCTCTTAAGGAGTATCTTGTACCCTGCACTGTATATCCATGTGTGCCTAATAGCACAACGGTGAATACTCCAGTGTTATCGTTACTCTGCCTGTTAAGGTACCTTTGTAAACTTCGTGATGGGTCTCCCCTAGGCCCAAAGGGTGTACCAGCACAGGCACTGAAGTCCTGTGATGCAGGTAACATTGGCTTTATCTTATGCTTGTTTAATCAGTGTACGTATGTTGGGACTTTCCCTCTCCATGGAAGTCTGCGAGCGGCGAGTTGCATTGGACACACCAGTTCTCGTCTGATCACTAAAGTTAAGCAACGCAAGCCCAGTTAGTACTGACATGGGTGGTCGCTCGGGAAAGCTGGGTACTGCTAATACCCAATAATC
>JAAFCE010009058.1:10646136-10717775 GCA_013389805.1 Trigoniulus corallinus
TCTCTCTCTCTCTCTCTCTCTCTCTCTCTCTATATATATATATATATATATATATATATATATATATATATATCTCCCTCTCTCTCTCTCTGCCATTGTTGTGGCTCGAATGTCATTAGGTGCTTGTTATATTCTGGGAGAAAAGTTTTCTTAAGTGTAGGTGACATCAGGCAAGGTGACTGAGGCAACCGCCTTGTGTCCCACGCTGGTGAATTGAAAACATTTTCTTAAAAAAAGTATTTTGATTTTACGTGTGTTTTAAAACATTAAAGTACTGCATTGGTAAGCAATCAACTTCGTAAATCTTCGTAAACCTGGGTGCATTATAAATACCACATGGGAACTGGGGTTTAGTTTTCATATGACGGAAGGCACCCTGAGGCTCTCTTCACCGACTCAAGAGATGAGCCTGATGAGCTTCACCTTGACCATGATCTGGGACACGTCGAAATTTTTTCTCATTTACCAGCTGCATAGTAAGGAGGGCAAAACGACCCCTGAAATGTTCATCCAAGCTAGCAGTAGCTGGAATTGCACTGTTTAACGTCTGTGAAAAGCAGAGGCTTACCTAGGCTGGTGTCACCCAGTGTGGCAAATCCTGGTGTCACCCCCCCCCCCCACCACCACCACCACCACTCACCTTCACATAAACACTTTATTTTGCCATGTGCCCCATCTGAGTAACCAAAATTTCAAATGATTTTAGATTAGTGCATTTCTCAGGCACACATGTATATAATAATTCCATAAGGATATGGTAGTTTGTGGGGTGGATGAGGACCTGGTAGAAGATAGGCGGATGTGGAGGGCTTAACCCGATGATCCGACCCTGACAAAGGTGGGATAAGGGTATGACGATGATATACGAGGTGTGATCAAAAAATATGGTGAATTATTTTATTACAAACAAAATAACTTCATAGCAAATTTCAATTAATTTCCTTCAATGCACTTATCCCAACGTTGATACCATGATTGGAAGTATTTCTGGAATGCTTCTTTCGGAAGGGCCTTCAGCTTCTCCATTGTGGCCCTCTCAATGTCACTGATGGCATTAAAACGTTTTCCTTTTAGCATGGTTTTTATTTTAGGGAAGAGCCAGAAGTCGCATGGCGCTAAATCAGAAGAGTAAGGCAGATGTGGACAGACAGGACAGACAGAAAAACTCGTGGATTAGAATTGATGTGTAGCATGGCACATTGCCATTTGCCCATTTTGCTGGTCTCTTTCTCTGTACATCGTTTCACAAACGTTGCAGTAAGCCTTTGGAATATTCAGAGTTCACAGTTGTTCCCCTTGAAATGAACTCTAATCATACAATGCCCTCATTATAAAAGAACCAATTAGATCACCTTCACAACCGACTTTGACTGGCATGCCTTATCACGGCAAGGAGAGCTACTGGTTTTCCACCAATGGGAACTGTGAATTTTCGTCTCATGATCATAGCCATACACCCAACTTTCATCTCCAGTGATAGGTTTGGCCATGAAATCCGGATCTGCATCACAACGACTCTTCAATTCCATGCAAACTGACACACGATTTTCCTTGTGTTTGGCAGTCAAAAGTCTCGGAACAAATTTTGCACTCACTCATCTCATTTTATAATTATCGGTTAAAATGCTTTGAAGCGACCCATAGGAGATGTTCAATTCTTTAGTAAGCTTTCGAATAGTCAATCGCCTGTTTGAACGAACCATTTTTACCACTTTTTGCACTTTTTTCGTCAGTTTTTGAGGTCAAAGGACGTCCTGAGCGTTCGTCATCGTCAACTGACTCATTTCCGGTTTTAAATCGCCCATACCACTTGTAAACAGACTTCAGAGTCACCACATTAATCCCATACACTAATTTTAATATTTCATTCATGATCCAAATCCATGATGTGAGACAGATATGGTAAACACGGCTTCAATCTTCCAGTTCTGCAAGCCGACTGACAAGTCAAAACTCGTTGAAACCTGACACTGACTATCTCAGTGTATCAGACTATTCCATTCATTACTTTAAATGGATGTAGTGTTAGCAGTTGCTGTGATAAAAATTCATTCACCATATTTTTTTGATCACACCTCATATATTGTGTAAATCTTAAAGTAACCAATTCTTTTATTTCAAAAACTGTAAGATAAAAGAAAAATGTTGAGGAAAAAGTGATAGCTGATGGAGGGGAGACATTCATTTCCTAAAACGGTTTGGAAATTTCAGCAGTAGTTTTTCAGGAAAATGCAAACATTTTTTCATTGATAGATAGGGGTATTTTTAACTATTGCATCACATAGCTCTAAAGAAAATATGAAAGTTTGAAATACAGTATTATATTCTCCATCATCATCATACACTTATCCCGCCTGTAGCAGGTCATAGTCTGTGCGTTCCAGACCTCCACTACTGCCTATCTTCCACCAACACCCCATCCACCCCACACACTACCATCCCCCACGTCTGCTTCAGTCTCCCCCTGCCTCAGGTGCTTCCAACCACCTGCATTCTTGAAATGGACCTAAAGAGCTCCTCCTCCCTTCTTCTCATTACGTGCCCATATGACCTCAACCTATTCTCCCTTATTCCTATGAGGAAATCCCTCTTAGGAATGACCTCCCTCCCTCAATCTATTTATAGCATAACTGGTCTAACCACTGTTCAACTGGGACCCTCCTATCAAACAGGACTCCCCTTGCCTGTATCCACTTCCCTATCCCCCATTGTGTCTTTGGGTCACATCGCAGTCTATCTCCCCATTGCTTTGGAACGTTGCTTCCTCTTGCAACTTATTCACTAGTTGACCCTAGTGATCACGTAACAACTACTTTCTTGTCCTTCCTAATTGAAAGCTAAATACTCTGTCTTCTTCATGCCTTTTAGCCCTCCCCTTTCTATCACTCCTCAAATATCGTTTAGGCCTTTCTCTAACACAGACTGGGGGTGGGGAAAGCTATTGCCCTACTGCCGTCAGCAGCTCGTCCATAACCAGAATTAGCAGGTAAAATGCTTAACCATGATGGACCCCACCTTCACTGGGAAGCCCAGGAACCATCATACATATTCTGAACTATTTGAATAAACCGTTCTTCCCACCCAAGTACGTAATACCTCCCAAACTACCTGTCATAGAACACTGTCATAAGCATTCTTCATTGACTTGGAGAAGGCATATGACAGTGTGCTTAAACCCCAAAATTGTCCCATTAGTGTAGTGGCTGTGTTGTCTCTAGTCTGCACACCATTAGAACTATGCAGTGGGCGGAGCTCTAACGGCCTTGTAGTTGAAGGGCCCTAAAACACCAATGAACCAATGTTCGCATTCGTTGAAACTAAAATTCATTTATTGTTGTAGGAAAAGGATGCACCTTAGACTTTGTAATAGTGTCACCACCTGAAATAGTGTCATCCGGTGCGGCCCGCACCCCCTAGGTACCCACTGGTGATCAGACGAGAACTGGTGCGACCAACGCAATACAGCCGCTCCCAGAGCCCAAATAATAATTTCAAAAAGCAATTGAGACCAAATCAGACCTAACCAAACACCTAACACTAACTTCAAACTATCTCAATAAAATAATAACTGCAGTATTACATCAAGTGAGTTAGATATTAAATTGAGTATTGGAACCAAATCTTTACTTATGCAAAATGCACATACGCCAAAATATCCCTTATTTCAAATTGACGGAATCAATTGCGTACGGTTTCAAAAACAATACACACGTTCATTGGGAACATTGACTGTGTTAAAGGCTGGTCTATGGAGTCACATGTGGATGATGATACCTAATGCCAGCAGGCCCCATTCACAAAATGTGCAGTCAGCCAAATTTGGGGTTGTTTGTCCTTCCCCAGTTGCTATATAACGTATTCTATGTGAGCTGTCACATCGCCATGGGGTTCCACAGACATGCTTACCGGCAATTTCAGGAAACACCATGGAGCAGTCATAATAATAAGGCAGTTGGGAATATCCTAATGATACAGATCACTTACACCGCAACATCCATCAGCACCATGGGGACCCTGGCCTTGATATTTATCAATAGGTTAGGTGTTAGACCATCACTGCAATTGTATTGCAGGCATTTCATGATCAGAAACGATTGTTGGATTGTGCTGAGCAAACATATCTTGACAAGAACGCACATGATCATGTGCAATGGACTATATCCTGGAATATATACACTTTTGGATATTTGTTTAATATGTCGGATTGAGCTGTGGTAAGAGAACCATATGTTCTCGTTACTTTGTCGTCTTCAGAGTTAGAGCCGTTTTTCCCAGGAGAACAGTTGCGAATTGTTGAGTAGTACTATGTAATGACACTATGCCCTTGTCATCAAAACACTGAAGCATGCATTTCACAGGTGGATTCAGATTGTTGTTGTTTGTTGGTGTTTTTGGTCCCGCCAACTACAAGGTCATTAGAGACCCGTCCATTGCATAGTTCTAATGCATATACTGCACAGACACTACACTAATGCGACGATTATTGGGTATTAGCAGTACCCAGCTTTCCCGAGCGACCACCCACGTCCAGTACTAACTGGGCTTGCGTTGCTTAACTTCAGTGATCAGACGAGAACTGGTGTGTCGAACGCAACTCGCCGCTTCCCCGGTGGATTCACATGGGTATCCTGAGTTTACACATGCAGTCCAAGACCACAGCTAGCAGGCTCTATGCCTTGGCTGAACATCCAAAATATGAGACACTGCATCAGGACCGGTCTTAGGGCAAGGCAACCGAGGTGACCGCCTTGGGCCCCACACTGGTGAATTGAAAAAAAAATGTTTTGGAAAAGCTCTATTTTGATCTCATGTGTGTTTTAAGTCATTAAAGTACTGCATTGGTAAGCAATCAACTTCATAAACCTTTGCACTGGGGCCCCACTGTCGCCTGCTGCCATGGGTCCCACTATCGCCGGCTGCCCTGGGCCCCGCAATTCAAACATCAGACGCTGTTAAAAAAGTGTGTCCAACACTTGTAGGCGACTTTTTGGTTGATTTCCTGCTACCTTACCAAAACAGTGGAGCTCCTACGTTCAGGTTTATGTGAAATTTCTTCTGTTCGAGTGCTATTCTCACCAGTGTCATGTCCCACAAAGCCAGGCTTTACCTTTAAAAAATGTTTTATGTAAAAGTAGCGTACAGCAGGGAGTTTTATTGCAACATGCGATTTTTTGCTCACGTGGGTACTGCAGGGACACCACAGCAACACTGCAGCAATGCAATGCACACAGGCAGTTAAATGCCGCCATTACACATCTGACAACTACCCAGAAGGAGTGCCCTTTTTGCCTACCAAATCTCAAAACTAAGAAATCTCACAAAGAAACCGTGTGGATGTGTGCATCACTCAATAGACCACGAGGTACTAGGTAGCTGCACGTGCGAGCGTGGTGCCACGGCCGGACATTTCCGGGTTTTGGAGCCACGGCGACGCCGCAGGTAGGTGTGCACTCCCCCATTGCAACTAATGTATCTCATGCCACAATTGCGAGGCCACATGGGCGCCACACAAGTAAAAATCACAAGGGTGCACCGGGTCTTATACTCCCGTGGTGGATTACTGCAGTGGTTCTCAAAGCGTGTTCCGTGGAACCACTTCAGGTGTTCCACAAAAAAATTTCATGTACAAATAAAGGTGTTGGAATAAAATTGATACAATTTGAAATAATTTTTGGATGGGATTGTAATCAGCAAACGCAAATGACATGCTGTAGTTGTTCGTTTTATAGTTATATAAAGTGGCAGGTAGGTACCTAGGTAGTTTGGGAGGTATTGCGAAAAAGGGGGTGGAAGAAGGGTTTATTCAGTGCCCCCAGTGCTTGGCATTTGACAACAATATACAGTGCATCACAGTGAAAATGATGCAAGCAGTTCACACAACAACAAAGTTACTGAATAAATATTAACTTTTATCCAAATATACCGTATTATCTCGTGTATAATACGCACCTGTGTATAATGCGCACTCCAAGTTTTAAGACTTAGTTAAAGAAAAATATTAATGCCCATGTATAATATGCAGGTTAAGTTTGCCAGTTCCCAATTATTTCAGATGACCATTGTGAAGAATTTTTAGGCATTTAATATCGGTATTGTTGGACATATCTGGACTTAGAATATTCATTTTTATTACAGGACTTGTTAATTTTTCATAGTAGTACGCTAGTATTATTATATCTATGGTTACACTTGTATTAATATACAAGCACTTGTATCTATGGTATGTAGGTAAATAAAAGTGTCGGTAGCTAACTATTATATTTATAAAACTAACTCAAAACAGCATCTAATAGAAGTTGAATGAGGTTAATAAGCAAACATGTCTCTTCTTGCTTTCAATGGATGATCCAGTATTCTTTATGCGTGTTTAGTGTTCTCTGATAATGGCTGAAATTTTTACACCTATGTATAATACGCACCCAGACTTTGCATCCAATTTTTTGGGAAAAAAAGTGCATATTATACACGAGATAATACGGTAATGATATTTTATTTTCAAATACTATTTCTATTAACATTACTGAATATCACGTGAAAAATATGTAAATTATTCGTTACTAAAATCAAAAATTAAAAAGCTTGAACCATGTACAAAATTCATGTCACAGTGAAAATGATGCAAAGTCGATTATTGTAATAAGTGAATGTGTAAATGCTCTTGAAGTTAAATACTAAGCAGTTCACAGTCAGCCATTTACCAGTTAAAGTGTTTTATTTCTGATTGGAAAGTGTTATGAGTGAAAAAAATGGGTGCCCATAAATCAATTAGAGAATGGGAAATTTCAGTTGAAAACTGGAAAGAAAAACAAGAGAGATACTGTAGCTTCAATTATTAACAGAAGTAGTGCTACACTGCAAACACATCATTGAATGACTAAACTAAAGAATGGTGCTTGCATCATCATACCCTTATCCACCTATGGTAGGGTCGGGTCTGCAAGTTCTAATTCTCCACTCCCATCTATCTCCCACCAGGTCCCCGTCCACCCCACACCCTGCCATATCGTTGTGAACCACTTGCTCCCAAGTCTGCTTTGATCTCGCCGTGCCTCGGGTGCTTCCAATCACATGCATTCATGAAATGCACCTAACAAGCTACTTCTCCCCTCTTCTCATTGAGTGTCCATACTACCTCAAACTATTCACCCATTTTTTGCATGATGTCTGCCACCGTCAGGCTATCTCAAATATACTCATTCCATATTCTATCAACGCTTGACACCCCACTTGTATACTGCACCATTCACATTTTGGATACTTGCATTCTATTGGTGTGGGTCTTCCTCACTGCCCAAAGTTTGATCCATATAGCATAGCTGGCCTAACCAATGCCCTGTAAAACTTTCAACTTGATTGGTACCATCCTATCACACAGGACTTTGCCTGCCCATCTACACTTCAACCATCTCCCATTGATTCTATGGGTCACATAAGAGTATCTCCTCATTACTTTGGAATGTTGATCCTAAGTACTTTACCTCTTGCACCTTCTTAACCCGTTCTTCCCTAGAGCATGCGACACCATTATTTTCCTGTACTTCCCAATAATTAAAAAACTCGCCTCTCCAGTCTCCAGATATTAATGTTATTGAAAATATTTGGAGTCTGCTACAAATAGAAGTAAGAAAACACAACATTTCCATTAAAAATTACTTGATGACTGTCCTACAGGAGGAATGGGAGAAAGTAAGCCAAAGTTACACTGAAAAGCAGGTTAATTCGATGCCAAATCCTTTGGAGGCATTAATACATAGCAAAGGACTTCCCACGAAATATTAGTTAATTCAAATTTAATTTTCAAAAAGGTTTTTTGTTGACTTTGCATCATTTTCAGTATGCCACGAATTTTGTACATGGTTCAAGCTTTTTAATTTTTGTTTTTGCAAAGAATAATTTGCACATTTTTCACTCGATATTCAGTGATGGTAATAAAAATACTATTTGAAAATAAAATATGATTATATTTGGACAAAAATTAATATTGATTTGGTAACTTTCTTTTTCTGCAAACTGCTTGCATCATTTTCACTGTGATGCACTGTAGGAAATCGTGGTGACTGCAGAGAACAGATAGAGAAGGGACTAAACGATGTTACAGCAGAAATAGAAAAGGGAGGGCTAACGATAAACATGAAGAAGACACAGTGTTTAGCTTTCAATTGGGAAGGACAGTAAAATAACGGTGACGTATGTTCGAGGGTTGAACTGGTGACAAAGGTGCAAGAGGTAAAGTACTTAAGATCAACGTTCCAAAGCAATGAAGAGATAGACTCTGATGTGACCTGTAGAATCAATGGGGGTGGTTGAAGTGGAGACCGGCAAGTGGAGTCCTGTGTGATAGGAGGATCCCACTGTACTTGAGAGGGGAGTTCTACAGGACAGTCGTTAGACCAGCTATGCTACATGGATCAGAGTGCTGGGCAGTGAGGAAGAGCCATGTAAATTGAATGCAGGTAGCCGAGATGTGAATCCTGCAGTACATGTGTGGTGTGTTCAGAGCTGATAAAATTTGGAATGAGCATATTAGAGGTAGCCTGGGGTGGTGGACATCGCCAAAAAAATGAGGGAGAATAGGGTGAGGTGGTATGGACACGTCATGCGAAGAAGGGAAGAGGAGCTCGTCAGGTTAATTCCAGTAATGCAGGTGGTCGGTAGCACCAGGGGCAGGGGGAGACCAAAGCAGACGTAGAAACAGGTTGTCCGTAAGGATATGACAGTGTGTGGGGTGGACGGGGAACTAGTGAGAGATAGGCGGGAGTGGAGGACTAGAATCCGCACCCTGCCACAGGCGGGATAAGGGTATGGTGATGATGTAGTAAGTAGCAAGTGTAGAAATTGTACAACTTGCTTTAAAGTTTATGTTGGATTGTAAGTGTTCCGTGAAAGTAAATGTCATAATTAGTGTTCCCTGGCTTCAAAAAGATTGAGACCCACTGCATTACTGGATTGTCTTACCTAATGGATATTTATCACACTATCACATTTACAGTACTGCAGAGAACATAGAGAGTGGACTAAATGATATAAGAGGAGCAATGGAAAAGGGAGGGCTAAAGATTAACATGATGAAGACAGAGTATCTAGCTTTCAATTGGGATGGTCAGGAAAGCCACGGTTACATACGCTCTCAAGGGGCGAACTGGTAAAACAAGGTGCAGGAGTTAAAGTACTTAGGATCACCATTCCACAGCAATGGGAAGATACTCAGATGTGACCCATAGAATCAATGGGGGTGGTTGAAATTGAAACAGGCAAGCGGAGTTCAGTGCGATAGGAGGGTCCCAATCAAGTTGAAAGGGAAGTTTTACAGGACAGTGGTTAGGCCAGCTATGTTATATGGATCGGAGTGTTGGGCAGTGAAGAAAATCCATGTAAATTAAATGCAAGTAACTGAGATGTGAATGCTACGGTACATGTGTGGCGTGTCGAGAGCAGATAGAATTAGGAATGCGTGCATTAGAGGTAGCCTGGGGGTGGTGGACATCGCCGAATAGATGAGGGAGAATAGGCTGAGGTGGTATGGATACGTTATGAGAAGAGGGGAAGAGGAACTCGTTAGGAGCATCTCAGGAATGCAGGTGGTGTGCTAGAACCCGCAGACCCGACCCCGCCACAGGCGGGACAAGGGTGGGATGATGATGATGATATCACATTTACAGTACTGCATACAAATGTTACCCCTACATGATCTGAGATATGGGAAGATAAACCACGATTTCATGGATGTACAGTAGTTTACAAAGGGAATTTCTTTAACTGATTTATATTGTATGTCGAATTTTACCCCAAAAACTACGAATATTACATTAATATTACACTTAAAAATTAAACATAAATACTTCTGTAGAGGTTTTTGAGGATTTCTTGGGTTTGTGAAAATATTGCAGATGCAAACCCACTCGTTCCAAATGAATTATTCACAGATCTGTGAATTCTCGAGCCCTGAAGCACAAATGCGAGAGGTTTGACTGTAGCTATGTATTGGCCATCCACAATTTTGTTAATTTTGTAAAATTATGTATATAATAATATTAAATACAAATGGCCAGAATATGGTAGATATAGTTGTAATCTTTTAGATGGAAAATGGGCTAAGTGATACATGGTACCACTAACACCATTTAGGGGTTGAAAATGAAATTGATTTCTTGAGCTAGAGCTTGACTTTATTTGCAATTTCATCAAACTCAAAGCAAACAAAATGTCAGTTGGACCACTTTTGAATTACAAATTAAAAATTAATAGAAATTATACATTATATAAATCATCAACACACCAATTTAAATATTGCTATTATAAAAAAAAGTAATGTTTTAATTACACATAAGAAATTAATGTTTGATTTTGCAATACAGTAGAACCTCCAAAGTTGACCACCCCTATATGTTGACCACCTCCGGAGCGGCGAGTTGCGTTGGACACACCAGTTCTCGTCTGATCACTGAAGTTAAGCAACGCAAGTTAGTACTAACATGGGTGGTCGCCCGGGAAAGCTGGGTACTGCTAATACCCAATAATCGTCGCATTGGTGTAGTGTCTGTGCAGCATATGCATTAGAACTACGCAGTGGACGGGTCTCTAATGACCTTGTAGTTGACGGGACCTTAAACACCAACAAACAACAATTGACCACCTCCCTAAGTTGGCCAAATTTTCACAGACTGGATGTGCACCAAATTAATTAATTGATGACAAACCTCCCCATGTTGACCACCTCTGTAAGTTGTATGTTGACCACTATGACTGTGACACATGATATTGATTTAACCTCCATAAGTTGACCTCTTGTCTCCCTTGTGCCTGACACGAGCCTTGTCAAGGGTGACAAATACAAGATTGAAAGAGTATCCAAGGAACATTTCACTGGATTGCTTAGCACTAGCTCATTTTGGGGGAAGTTAAAGAAATTAGTGATTGGTAAGTCAGCAAATTCATGTGCATTTAAGAAATTGAAGAACACCCTGTAATATGGAGATCAAACAAATGTGCATGGATGACTGCTGCCCTGTTTGAAGATAGGTGAGGGGTGTGGATCAAGAAATGATCTATCCTACTAACAGTAGACAACTGCCCTGCTGAACTACAAGTCAGTCACTTAATAAATTTGACACATAACTTTCTTTTTCGAAATGCAATCTCAAGGATCCAACCTCTTGACCAAGGTGTTATCAAATCATTCAAAGTGTTTTACTAAGCCCAGCTCCTGGAGTGGATTATTGGTAAAACATGTGTCACCAGCCTGTGTAAGCAGCTTCATTTGCTGCATCCATTAATGCTCTGGATGCTGTCCGTTGGATAATTCTGCTTGGAAAAAAATTAACCAGAAACAAGGTTGACATGTTTTAGGAAAGTTGGATTTATCACAAACCAACAGACAACATTTTGGCCTCATCATACAGCCCATCTTCCGTGGCAGAATTTTAAGGAGTAGCCTTTGAAAGTATTGTTGAAATGGGGAATGAAGTGTAAACCTCAGAAGGAATCTGATGCAGCTCATTGCTGGGGGGGGGGCATAACCCCCAACAACCAGATCAATGGCATTGGGGGGGCTAGCTATGCCAATCCACTAGCAGCAATAGTGTTGATTATGTAGCATTTCATACAGTTGTATCCAATAAAAGCAATATTACCCATGTATCAGTACAGTACACCTAGTTCTCTATAAGTTGACCATCTCCCTATGTTGACCACTTTTCTTCCGCCCTTGGGTGGTCAACTTACAGAGGTTCTACTGTATTTACAAATGTCTGTAAATATATCAGTGGGAATTGTTTTTAGTTGTTTGATGAAACATTATTATTCAACCATTGCAAATATTTGAGGGTCACCAATCACACCACACATCTGCAGCCAGAACCTTCATGTAACGCAAAATTTTATATTTACCCTGACTACACCACTGCAATATTCAGTCCCCGTAAGATACAAGGAATTCTTGTTCCGATAGCGCATGTCGATTTTCACGCAGAAAATCTATAGCTTTGTTTTACGTACTGTATATATATATATATATATATATATAAAATCAAGTTTTATATATAAATATATAAATCAATCAAATTTTCTAACTATCATTCGTATTGTTAAAAAACAACGATGATAATGACCATTGTCCGTCTTGACCACTACATTCAAAAGACATAAACAGAAAGTCGATTGCCAGATTATTATTATTTTTTGTTTTTGCATCTTCTCAATTCGTGGGGTAGGCCGGCATCCCTTAAAGGCCGACCAGCCAATATTCCTACGGGTTCCAGACCCCTGGCTGGGGGGCCCCCAGTTAGAGCATGTTGTGTGTCGAGGTAAGGGTATGATGATGATTATTTGTGTTAAATATTCATCCGTTTATAATACAGTGAAACCTCTCTAATTGGTACACCTGTGGGACCCGATCAAATTTTACCCATCTGAGGGGTATGGTGCACTTTAATAATACTGTTATTTAATTTATGCAGATTCAGTACATAGGCCTATGTTGTGATTTTTTAACCTGAAAAAATCCATTGTATAATATTATAATATTTCAAAAAATTCTTGTCGTACAGAAATTTAATTTTTACATATAAACGAATCAAGGATCACTTGTCTAGAAACAAGCTACCTTCTTATTTGCCGCCTATGGTAGGGTCGGCTACCCATCCTGTCCCTCTGAATAGATACAAGGGTATTGGACAGTGTTTTTCCACAGCCAGATGCAAACCAAAGCTGCAACTCCTTCATCATCAACATCATCTCATCCTCCTCCCGCCTGAAGCAGGGTCGGGCCTACGGGTTCTAATTCTACACTCCCGCCTATCCCCCACCAAGTCCCTCTCCACCCCGCACGCCTCCATGTCGCTTTGCACCACCTGCGCCCACATTCGTTTTGGTGTTCCCCTGCTTCTGGTGCCCCCGATAACCTGCAATCCTATAATGCCCCTAATAAGTTCCTCCTCTCCCCTCCTCATCGCATGCCCATACCACCTCAACCGACTCCCTCTATCTTTCCCACGATGTCTCCAATCTCCAAGCTACCCCAAGTGCAGCATTCGCATCTCAGCCAATTGTATTTGCCTTTCATGGTTTTTCTAACTGCCCAGCACTCTGTGCCATACAGCATAGCGGGTCTAACGACCGTTCTGCAAACATTGCCCTTCAACTATATTGGGACCCGGCGGTCGCACAGGACCCCACTTGCCTGTCTCCACTTCAGCCATCCTGCATTAATCCTATGGGTTACATCTGCATCTGTCTCCCAATTGCTCTGGAAAACTGATCCTAAATAACGAAACTCTTGCACCACTTGAACCCCCTCTTCCTCGCAACGCATCTCACCCCCTTGCCCATGGCCACTAAAATTCAATACTAGGTACTCAGTCTTCTTCATCTTCACCTTAAGGCCCCCTCTGCCCATTGCTGTTTTAATATCTTGTAGGCATTTTTCTGCATCCTCTTTGTACTCCTCAAGCCTTCCCACATCATCCGCAAATACTAGGCACTGGGGGCCCATTCCCCTATTCCCGTCAGCAGCCCCTATACATATTTATAGTCGGTCTACCGTTCTTTGGGGTGTTCCACTGACGCTGGGGGGGAGCTCCTACACCTGGAAATTTTGCCTCATCTATCCGCTGCATAGTAAAGAGAGTTCTTTTATGTGCCAATTACCACCACGTCGGACTTCGGTTTTACTTCTTATTCTAAGAAAGGTGCACTCGGGCCATCTCTCTTGCCCATAAGAAGGTAACCCACCTCGGTTCAGTACCGAACTTACACTGCTGCAGTTACCAAGCACGTTGCCCACTGCATTACCAAGGCTGGATTTACCCATTAGAGAAGGGGTTTTCTAAAAATGGTAACATGTATTAGCAGCACTAATAGAGGGGTGGGCCGATTACGGAGGTGGTTATTTGAGAATGGTGACATGTATTAGATGTACCATTAGAGGGGTGTACCCATTACAGAAATGTACCGTTAAGAGAGATAGTAATAACATAAAGCCTGTGGGTGAAAAATCGGTGCCTAAAGACTCTGTACCGATATGAAGGGTGTTAGAGAGGTTTTACTGTACTCATATAATGCTTTTCTGATAACGTAACAGTCAGCCCTGATAGGCCAAATTCGCAGTGGAGAGTATGACTCTCATTCCTAATTTATAACCCACTGAACCCCCCCACCCCCCAAGGAACCTCAGGCATAGCATCTATTTTGTGAAATATTGCATACCTGGCATACTGGCACCATCTTGCAGAAACTCTCTTGCCCTGTCTGACTGAGAGAATCCCATTGCCGAATTTCTCTTGGTAGAAAAGACCAGTGATACGAGTCTGTTCAGGTCCCGACCTCCTTCAGTTTGAAAGGATGATCCTTTCTCCCCCTAGAGTCTGCCAGCGATAAGCTGCTTCCTGGAGTACCCTGAATACCCTAACTTCAGCAGTCTGTAAAAGCAACTCCTAACCCTTTTCCCACCTATGGCAGGGTCGGGTACCCATTTGTCCCTCTGAATGGACACAGGGTGATATATTGGTCATAGATTTTTTTTCTGCAGCCGGTTGCTGGCCAAAGCTGCACCCCTATGCTTATTTATCATCAGTCTAATGTTCGTTGGGGAATGCTGCCAACGCCAGGGGGCGAGCTCCTAAACCTGGAAATTTTGCCTCATCTACGTTGCATAGCAGAGAGGGTTCTTTTATGTGCAAGTGCCATCGTGCACCCATGCGGGACCTCGGTTTTACTTCCCATCCGAGTGAAGGCACACTTGTGGCTTCTCTCTCGCACAAAAGAAGCCGACCCACCACGGTCCAGTATAGAACCTAGAACTACTGGTGCAGTTGCCGAGCGTGCTAACCACTGCACCAGCACAATGGGTTAATTTCAGCAGTCTGTGAAAAAGCTTAATGCTGTCAGATACCCGTCTCTGACGTAGTGAGTCCCACCCTAATTCCGTGATCATGCCTGAGACACTCAACTTATGGGAGAAGCAATCAGCACAATTCTTGCAGCCCTCCTTTCTATCATTTCAATTTCCCAAGATAAACCCTGCCTAATGGGAAGCCAAATTGGACTACAGTACTCCACTATTGAATGTACCAGTGAAAAGTAAGCTACTTCTTTTACATCCTGTGCTGTCTCCTAACACTCTGCTAACCAAACAGAGAGCACGCCCAGCCTTCACAGTAAATTTGTCTGAGTTCCTTCCAGGTGCCCTCAGTGTTTAGAATAACACCAAGGTGCTTATGGGTCTCAACCCTATGGGTCTTAACCCTAACACCACTTACGGAATAAGTAAAATAAACTTGCTTTGTAGGCCTGCTTATCCTAAGAAAGCTACATTTGTCCAGGTTTGATGGCAACCCCCATTTTCTGCTCCAATCATATAGGGTAAATCCGGGAGAGATGCCGCATATTGTGAAACGTGAAATATATCCACAAGAGGGCATTAAAAACAGGATACTATTTTTCTTTGTGTTAGTAATAGTGAACATGTGCAAGCACATGGTCATGACTCTTTGAATTCTGCATTTTTTAACTCCTTAAAAGTCAGTCCATGCATGATTTTATGCTAACTATTTTCACTTGTGAAATTCAAACAGCTGTATCAGGGATAGTGTAAGTACAGTGAAATATTTTTCATTTGTATTTTGCAAGATAGGGTGTTAGAGACAATTTTAGGTAGAACTGGGCTAAATTTTTGATGTATTGTGGAGGTGGCAGGGTGAGGTGTCTCTCCCTGGAAACTAGGTGAGATGCCACACTCATCTAGCATAGTTATGCAACAATTGTATAAAATATCTGTTTAGGCTGCTAATGTAGTTTGAATAATTAATAGATGCCAACAAATTACTAATGAAAATTATCTGCTAAACCAAGAGTGCAATGGACCACAGCTAGCCTTGTTGAGGCAATAAATAAATTAAAGGCTGGGGAAATTGGATTGAGGGAAGTTGAAAGGCATTATGGAATCCCAGCTAGGACATTGACAAGAAGACTGAAGAGTGGAATTATTTTAAAAACCAGAATGCGACCTGATGGTAAATACTGGATCACATCAAAATTATTCAATTTCACAGCTACATTCCATAAAAATGGGAAAAAGAAATATTTATTTTTCTCAATTGGATATAGGTGTATTGGGCATGGATAATGAAAATCACTTGGCATGTCAGATTATAAGACTTGCTGAATTGGGATTTGCTCCTGATAGAAGACGAGTCCATGTAATGGCATATCAGTTTGCTGACAGCTTGGGCATTAATCACCCATTTAATAGAAACAATAAAGAGGCTGGGTATGATTGGCTGAAGAGCGTTTTAAGGAGAAATCCAACACTGTCCATCAGGCAAGGTGAAGGGTTATCTATAAACAGAGCCCTTGGTTTGAAGAAGGATGAAGTCCAGAATTATTTTGAGATGTTGAAAGAAATCCTAGTACAAAAAGAACTCGTCAACAAACCTCAAAGCATATGGAATGCAGATGAAACAGGACTGCATTTCATAAACAGACCTGGGAAGGTAATTACACAAAAAGGAGCAAAGGCAGTGCCAATAATAACTGGAGGTGAAAAGGGGGAGACAGTAACTTTGATTGGGTGCTGCAATGGTGAGGGAAATTTTCTCCCTCCTTCTGTCATACTGAAAGGGGTCAACAGAAAGCCTGAATTTTTGGTAGGGCTGCCTCCAGGAAGCCAGGTTTTCATGAATCTGAAATCAGCTTATATAAATGAAGATTTATTTTTAAGATGGTTTAAGGATGTGTTTCTCAGCAGGAAAGCCCCTGGAAATAACATTCTTGTTGTTGATGGGCATGCCAGCCATACTAATTCCTTTGATTTGTTAAGTATGGCTGAAGAAAATGATGTC
This sequence comes from Trigoniulus corallinus, assembly GCA_013389805.1. Taxonomy (NCBI): domain Eukaryota; kingdom Metazoa; phylum Arthropoda; class Diplopoda; order Spirobolida; family Trigoniulidae; genus Trigoniulus; species Trigoniulus corallinus. Next base: position 10,662,972 of record JAAFCE010009058.1, read on the forward strand.
ACTTTGGTATGCTTACCAAGTCATTGCACCCATGGATTGCAACCTCTGGATGTCAGTATCTATGGCCCTCTAAAACTCTATTTCAGACAAATGGTACAAAATTGGCAGAATCAGCATCTTAATTGAAACTAACAAGGTATGAGGCAGGGAAATTAATTGGTGATTCTTGGACCAAGGCAGCTGCAGTTGGATCAGCAGTTAATAGGTTTAGAGCAACAGGGATATATCCATTTGACCCTAATGCCATCCAAGATCATTATTTCACAATTTCAGACTTTGCTTCAAGAAATGAAGGAGGCCCCATAGCCCTCCCTTTACCAGATGCCACAGACTGCTTATCAAACCAACCATCAACTTCTGCCCAACATTAGATCAATCAATCAACACCCATCAAAAGTCAATCTGCACAAAGTCAAAAATGTAGCACAACTGAGGTGTCACCAAGCAAACATCTCTTCCAAATAAGCCCTTTGCCAGTTATCACTTCAAAATCTCTCATTAGGTGCAAACAATCTGCAAAAGTCTTTACATGTGAGGAAAACATTGAAGAGAAAAAAAAAATACAAAGAAAAAAAACGAAAAAGTAGTAAACCACAGGTCTAGGTCTAAGCCAAAATTAGGAAAAAGTAATTTGGCAAAAAAAGGAAGTCAAACTCCAGTTCTGAAAATAGTGATGGGTCTAGATATAACAAAGACACTGATATTTGTGTTGAGTGCTGGGAGAAATATTATGCCACAAAATCCAAAGCTGACTGGATAAAATGCACTGCTTACAATAAGTGGATGCATGAAACATGTACAATTTATGGAATTATGTGCAATGATTGTGGAAGAGCAAAAAAGAGGGCCATAATGCAAGAACAGTAATTTCATCCATCCATCACAATTTATGTATACATCAAAACACAGGTGCACATTTGCTGAAAATATGTGTTAGAATTATAAACATAATCGTTTTATATAATAAATCTAAATAATTTGTGCTTTGTTTTAGTTTGCAGCAGTCAAGCAGGCATTCTTTTACAATTATGGCATCTCTCCCTGACATGTGGCATTACTAGCACACATGGTGGGATAGATGCCACAATGCACACTTTTAAAATATTACATTTTCCCCCTAATTATCATAGCTAATTGATAATTTTTAGTAGCATTAGCAATTACATACATCCCTGTTTGGTTTACAACAGTTTTTGAGACTTATGGACCACACTGTAATCATTTATAGTTGTTTTTGAAAACAAGTAGCATCTCTCCCAGACTTACCCTACCATAATTATTAAAGGCCTTTTTTGTTGCGCCATTTATTGGAGGGCGCCGTTTATTAGAGGGCGCCGATTTTTGTTTTTCAATTTATAAATGGAAACTTTTAAGCCGGAAAAGTTGATTTCATTAATTTTGATTTTTGTTGATGTCACTCTCGCATCTAAATTTAATGGCAAAATGAAATTGAGAAAAATAATCAATGGTTCATTTAAAATTTAAATCCTGACGCTAGATTCAGATAACTGTAGAAGTTTAGCCACAGGACGATTACTATCATTCTCAACTTCAACAATTTAAATGCTAAAGAATACTTTCTCTTTGAAACTTTTCCTTCAACAATATCTGCACTAAAGCTTAGTTTACATGACTGTGACTTATTAGGAAGTTCAACCTATCATGTGAAAATACTGTGAATCACATTGCACCAGGGTCACCCACAGAACAGACAGGAGGAAGAAAAACCCTGGGGTACACCAGTACCTCTGTTCAGGCATGAGCCTGATTCCTTATTGCAGTATAGTGGTTGTGCAATAGGTCAGAGCTGGGGTGTTCCCAGTCATACCATGTTCAATGGACCCATGGACCCAACCCTGCCACAGGCTGGAAAAGGGTGTGATGATGATGATACCAGTACCCCTATGTAGCATTAAAGGGTTAATCAATAAAGAAATTCAAGTTAACTTGCATGATCACTTCCAGACAGTTTTGAAATAAATAGCACGCCGTTTATTATTTTTTTCAGCTGAGAGGTGCGCCGGTTATTGGAGGGCGCCGTTTATTTGAATAATTAGGTATCCTGTTTAGGTCCTGCTGCAATTCTGTACAGGAAGACAACCCTTCAGCCACTACCCTTGCAATGCACGTGTCATCTGCAAATAGCTCAAAAAGTGATTGTATGTCAAGCCCTATTATATAGAGTAGCGGTCCCAATACACTTCCCTGGGCTAAAGTCTATGAAGTGGTCTAAAAAGCTCGATTTTAGCTCACAAATTTAGCCTACACCTCGACTGGGCTAAATAGCATTTTGCAGGGCCATAACTAGGGGGTGGTGAAGAAGGTGGTCGCCACGGGCGCAACTGGGTTGGGGCACACCTGGGTTGGGGCACAACATGTTTTAAGTTTTTTGTCATTATTGGGTTACGGGCAAGCGAAAGTTAGACACAATGCCGAATGCAACCTCTGAATAGTAGGGCACATAGTAATGGAAATTTATGCATTCCCCTTGGATTGGATTAGTTTGTGGGTTGGGGTGTAAGCCAGCAGCCAAAACAGGTCAACCCCTTTAGGAGGCTGCCCACGGGAGATGAGGAGACAGGAGAGAGACAAGGAAAAGGGATAATTTGCAGCACCCAACGTTCTTTACCAACCACCCAAGTTGGTATTGACGTGGGTGTGCGCTGCTTAACTTCAGTGATCTAGCGAGAACTGGTGTGTCCAACGCAACTTGGCGCTGCATGCCCCTGTTACAGCACTGTGCATTTTAGCCATTATTCTCTGTGTTGTGCAGAGAAAAATGGCAGATTTCGTATTCTAAACCTTCGAGATATTTGGGACCCTTTGACTTACAATAACTCCTAACACTTTTTCACCTATAGCAGAGTTGGGTACCCATCCTGCCCTTCTGAATGGACAGAGGGGTGATATTTTAGAGTGCTTTTCCTCAGCCTTTTGCTGACCAAAACTGCAACCACTATGTTTGTTTATCATTGGTCTACTGTTCATTGGGGCACTCCACCTTGCACCTACAGAGAAGAGAACTCCCAACTCTTTTCCCTCCTATGGCAGGGTCTGGTAACCATTTGTTCCTCCAAATGATATATTGGACCACAGCCGGTTGCTGACCAAACCTGCAACTCCTACACTTACTGTAGGGGAGAATGTTGTACCTAGGGCCACGTTTTTGAAAAATTATTGTAGATTTAGCCCTAATAACATTTTCATGGGGTCACCTGTCTCAGTTGACACTTTGATATCTTATTGACATAATTACCATATATATGCAGGCCACCAACTCACCTGAAAAAGATTCAAGGGAAAGAATTGAGAGGGTGCAAAGTGGATCATGGTACAATATGCTCATGTACCTTGAAACAGCCACCTTGTACCTTGGGCCATGCTTACAAATATGCTGCTAAAACCATAGTTAGCAATAGTTAACTTGCCACTTTCATTGTTACGTCCGTTTTGGCTTTTTCCTCCTTTATTGTTATTTCTGTTTTATGTTTTGGCTTTTGCCACTTTTATTGTTATTTCTGTTTTGGCTTTTGCTACTTTTACCTTTCTGTTTGTTTTGGCTTTTCCCTATATTTATTCTGAAAATTTATTGGGCTATTGCCTTTTCTATTTTTATGACGTTTAGTGTTTTGCTGTTATTTATTGCCACCATGGTGGGATGGCCATTTACACCCCCACCATGGTGATTGTCCTTTGTTGTCTATGGGCCCTAAAACACTAACAAACAACAACAACCCATGCCACATACCATCTTTTCTTTGCAAATTTTGTGACCTTTTCTTTTTATGTCATGCTTTATATTGCTACCCCTTTTTCAGGTATCCTTTTGTTTTACCCTTTCAAAAATTAACAGAAAAAGCATTCATGCATGTGAAACCATTACAGTTCATTCTCTATCACCCTTAGACCCCTTTTGCTTTTGAATAACCCTTTGTCCACAACTGACATATGGCCCTGTGGTGACAAGTGTCACATGCCTATTGGTGGCTGGTCCTTGTCACCCAGAATGGCCACACGGATAGGCCAAAGAGTTGACAGTCTACCATGAATTTTTGGACCTGACAGACATATTGAGAAGGGGCAATTTGTGATCGTGAATATGTATAGTGCAATTCTTTTGTATTTGAGACCAGTAGCCCTTTTTTTTTTACTGAATAAAATTTACTGTCTCAACGAGTAGATTTTCTGTGGTCTGGATTACTACTACCGATCCACAGCATCCTCCACCCAAAACACTAAATTTCTATAACAACTACCCTCGCAGAAAAAGTTCTCTAATAAAAAATATTTGAATATTTATGACTTCCAAATGGTATTCTGGTTTCGTCTTAGTTATTCACAATTTGTACTTCCTTCAAATTTCCAAATGACAGCGTCATTGTATTGGTGCATACATAACTATGTAATACTACATCTGGTTGGTAATAGTAACTCACATAAAAGCTTTGGATCAGAACATAAACCCAAAGGCACACATTTCACCCCTCCCTTTGTGGACTAATATTAATCGTGAGTGTTCTGCAAACTGATAGACATGCTGACAGTCCAGCATCAACGTGCACATTGAACCTCCTCTGATGTTCACATGTCCCAATCCGTTTTCCTATATTTTGCCAGAGAGCACCAACCCAGCATTGCAGCCAATAGTACACTCGGCACCCCTCCTTCTGAGGAAATCACCCACTAAAGGCTGTTTCCTTCTGGAAAGCCAATCATGAAAACACTGAGTCATTGCAGCAAATATGGAAAACAATGGTGAAAATCTAGAAAGGGGAGGGAATCCAGTTCTGTACCAGACAAGCAGTGACATGTCAAGGTAGCCACTTTTACTCTCACCAACATTATCATAGATAAAAAGATCCTAAGGCTAAACTTAGTGGTACACATTATGGCATAACAAATACAGTTGGGTATCTTTTTATCCGGTATGTTTTAATGAGATTTCCAAGTTGCGCGGTTTGCATTTGATTAAAAAAAAATTGGCCAAATATGCATGCTTGTTGAGGAAGTATAGTCAGTCTAAGACCCATGACACTGATAAAATCCACCGACCATTGTATTAGCCAGTAAAATAAGTTTTAGTCTGTCAGAAATTTGCATACATAATAGGGGGTTCCGCACTTGTACATGACACTTAACAATCATACCATTATCATCATACCCTTATCCTGACTGTGGCAGGGTCGGGTCTGCAGTTCCACTGAACTTGCTCTAAAATTAAAACTTATTTTGGAGGTGATTTGAACATTTTTAACCATGATGATATAGAAGAACTGCTGGTGGATGATGTCTTAAATGACGATGATATTATTAAACTAACTATAGGTGCAGGCTGGTTTCATAACACACAGTGTCCGCTTTCACGTCAAAGTGTCTCGGCCGTTTTCCACTACCCGGTTAAGTTATTTTGATAGAAATTTCGCGTTGATTCACATTACACATGTACTCTGCAGAAAACAGACAAATTCGGGCATCTGCATCCGGACCTAACTGGTGGGCACGTTGAGGTAGTCAAAAATTGTCTCAAAGTGTACTGCCGGACACTTTCAAGTGGACCCCTGGACACTTTGACGTGTGACACCGGCATCCCCCACAGACAACCCAGCCAATATCCCTGCGTGTTCCAGACGCCTGACTGGAGTGTCCCCAATCAGAACATGTTCAGGGAACCTGCAGGCCCGACCCTGCCACAAGTGGGATACGGGCATGACGACAACGACGATGATGATGATGATGGTCAAAGCAAAAGTCTACGGGGGGGTTTGAGCTAATACGGGGGGGGGGGGTGTTGAGCCAAAGCTCGCATATATTATGCACAAAAGTTTATATGTGCATAGGGGGGTTGCAACCCCAAAAACCCCACCCTGGATCCGCGCGTGTTCCCATTGCTGTGGAACGTTGATCTTAGGTACTTTACCTTTCGCTCTTTCGTCACCATTTCGCCTCTAGAGAGCTCGTCACCAATATTTTCCTGTGATTTCCAGTTACTATGTTATGTTAACGGTTTGGGGAGTAAGCCAGGCAGCCTTAACACTAACAACCTGAACCCTTAGGAGGCTTGAATTGCTCGAAAGCTAAATATCCTGTCTCCCGTTTAGCCCCTTCTCTACTTGTTCTCCGGAGTCCCTAAGTTCTCCAATATCACTGGCAAAAACAATGGACTGACGGGCCCATTCTCCTACTCACTTCAGCAGCTCTTTCATCACCAGAATGAAAAGGTATTGACAGTTGTGCTGAACCTTGGATTACCCCAACCTTAGCTGGGAGGCCCAAAGTATTTCCTCAACGTGTCCTTACTCTGGCTATGGAACTATCAAACTATTCGAATAAACCCTTCTTCCCCCCTATTTTCTTAATTCCTCCCAAACAACCTGTTGTGGAACACTGACATAAGCCTTCTCCAACTCGATAAAGATGGCATGGAGATCTTTCTTTGCTGCCCTACCTTACTATCATCTGCCTCAGAATGAACATTGGTTCCATTGTGGACGTACCTTGCATGAAATCAAACTGATTTCCGTGGACACTAGTTCTATTTGAAAGACAGCATGCGTATGGTGGTTTTTCCGTTGTTGTTGTTGTTTGTTGGTGTTTAGGGGTCCTTCAACTGCAAGGTCACTGGAGCCCCGTCCACAGCGTAGTTCGGATGCAGACTGCACAGACAGTACACTAATGCGACGATTTTTGGATACTAGCGGTACCCAGTTTTCCCAAGCGACCACCCATGTCAGTACTAGCTCGGATTGCGCTGCTTAACTTCAGTGATCAGACGAGAACTGGTGTGTCCAACGCAATTCGCCGCTCCCCTGGTTTTTCCGTTAAGTTCCCATGAATAAGTCTTATTTCGTATGCTGTATTTCAAAATGTCTGTGACCCGGATAAAGGATGATCCATCCACTTTCAAAGGCCTTTGCACAGACACGCTTGAAAGTTGAGTACGTTTGTTTAGCTCCGTTATTCAGCTGATAGGGCGGAACAGTAATTCTTTTACGTAAATTATTATACTTTGTAATTAGACCAAAACTCATATTTCTGAAAATTATATGTCACCAGTTCTAAAAAACGAAAGGAGGCGGAATAGGATCCACCTTCACCTTGCGTACTTGTGAATCTGTAGTATCGGCTGTATTTCGTTTAAGGCAAAGGTGTTCGCAGATGTTGGCTCCACAACTGCCACTGAGAATTTCACTTTGTGGCAATTGTAAACCTTTTGTAAATGCTGTTTATCTCAGTGGCGTGGATTAACGTTTATCGGTAGCCTATATTCCTTTGTTGGGTAGGTTCCACCACAAAGGCCATGGAGCAGAGACATAACAATGTTTCTGGCGCTCTTGGCAAATATCTACTATTGCGCCTTTAAGTCAGCACTACACTGCACGCTATTTCTAACAGTGATTGCGCCCCGTGCCTCTTGCTCCTCACGCCCGTAGCATTTATTCCATTACCAATGCGTTGCTACGTTTCTGCCATGTAACGAACTCCTCCACCTTGGAATTTTTCCAAACTACGCATATACAGTAGAACCTCCAAAGTTGACCACCCCTATATGTTGACCACCTCCCTAAGTTGACCAAATTTTCACAGACTGGATGTGCACCACATTAATTAATGGATGACCAACCTCCCCATCTTGACCACCTCTGTAAGTTGTATGTTGACCACTATGACTGTGACACATAATATTAATTTAACCTCCATAAGTTGAATCCTTGTCATCCCTTGTGCCTGACAAGAGCCTTGTTAAGGGTGACTAATACAAGATTGAAAGGGTATCCAAGGAACATTTCACTGGATTGCTTAGCACTAGCTCATTTTGGGGGAAGCTAAAGAAATTAGTGATTGGTAAGTCGGCAAATTCATGTGCATTTAAGGAATTGAAGACCACCCTGTAACATGGAGATCAAACAAATGTACATGGATGACTGCTGCCCTGTTTGAAGAACAGGTAAGGGGTGTGGATCAAGAAATGAAGAAGAAATGATCTATCCTACTAACAGTAGACAATTGCCCTGATGAACTGCAAGTCAGTCAATTGACAAATTCGACACTTAACTTTCTTCTTCCAAATGCAACTCAAGGATCCAACCTCTTGACCAAGGTGTTATCAAATCATTCACAGTGTTTTACTACGCCCAGCTCCTGGAGTGGGTTATTGGTAAAACATGTGTCACCAGCCTGTGGAAGCAGCTTCATTTGCTGCATCCATTAATGCTCTGAGCCCTTCCTTTGGATAATTCTGCTTGACAAAAATTCAACCAAAAACAATGTTGACATGTTTTAGGAAAGTTGGATTTATCACAATCCAACAGACAACATTTTGGCCTCATACAGCCCATCTTCCATGGCAGAATTTTAAGAAGTAACCTTTGAAAGTATTGTTGAAATGGGCAATGAAGTGTAAACCTCTAATGAATCTGATGCAGGTAACTGCTAGGGGAGCATAACCCCCAACTACCAGATCAATGGCATTGGGAGCTAGCTATGCTGATCCACTAGCAGTAATAGTTTTGATTATGTAGCATTTCATACAGTTGTATCCAATAAAAGCAATAATACCCATGTATCAGTACAGTACACCTAGTTCTCCATAAGTTGACCACCTCCCTATGTTGACCACTTTTCTTCCCCCTTGGGTGGTCAACTTACAGAGGTTCTACTGTATTTTGCTGCATGCAACAAGGATTCCTTGTACTGGGAGTGACATACAATGCAGACTCTAATTTGAAAAGAAATCACATAATTAAAATACTTTTTTGAAATAATGCAGGCGTCAATAGATATTGAATTATCCCTGCTGATTTGTTGAGCGGCTTAGTGCGTTGGACACATCAGTTCTCCTCTAATCACTAAAGTTTAGCAGCTCAACCCCAGCCAGTAAGTGCTACCATCGGCGGCCGCTTGGGAAAACTGGGTATGCCTACCGCTAATAACGATTGGTCGCATTAGCGTAATGTCTGTGCAGTCTCTGCATTAGAACTAAGCGATGGGCGAAGCTCTAATGACCTTTGTAGTTGAAGGACCCTAAAACATCAACGAAACAAAAAATGGCTGATTCGTTGATAACGCTTATCAGATTTACTTCTATTAGATCTTCCACATGGTTTACATCACTAATTTAGAGAAGGGTTGCTATCAAACAGTAATAAAAATCAATTACAGTCGGCTCTCGATATAACGAATATCTCAATATAATGAACCACTGGATATAACGAACAGGGTAGCCGGTCCTGGCCAAAATGCCTATACCACCCGTGTATTATCTGCTTGATATAACGAACGCTCGATATAACGAACCACTCGATATAAAGAACATTTTGGCTGGTCCCTTCATTATCCCACAGTACTAGATGACTCTTTATAACGAACAGCCGTTGGATGACCTAGGTCAGAGACACAGAATATCCTTTTGTGCCATTGGGAAGAAACTTCACAAGCAGCTTTAGATCAAAACCACTAGGAGTCATAGATAGCCATCAAAACTGCCTGGGACCGAAAACAATGTGTAAAACAAGACCACTTGGCAGAGCTGGCGCGAGCTTTTAAGGGGCCTTTTGTAACAATATACATTTTACAATTTGTAATATAAAGGCTCTCGCGTGGAGCCTTTGTAAACGCGAGACCGGGTTCTGGCGAAAGTGGTGAACCAGGTTCACACCCCGGCACAAGCCTGGGCCAAGGAGAGGGGCTTATTGCGTTGAACACACCAGTTCTCGTTTGATCACTGAAGCTGAGCAACGCTAACCCAGTTAGTACTGACATGGGCGGCTGCTTGGGAAGACTGGGTACTGCTAATACTAGTGTGGTGTATGTGCAATCTCTGCATTAGAACTACATGGTGGATGGGGCTCTAATGACGTTGTAGTTGAATGTCCCTAAAACACCAACAAAGCAAACCAAAACTGGGCCGAAGGCTGGGTTCCGCGAACGCGCTGAACCCACTTCGCGCCGGTGTCACGCGTCAAAGTGTCCACCGGACACATTGAGGTAATTTTACACATACCTCAAAGTGTCCGCTTTTACGTCAAAGTGTCCCGGCCGTTTCCCACGTTAGGGATTTTTAGCCCACCAATAATGTCAAAGCAATTTCAGTGTTTGCGAAAGCACTCTCCCACAAAACTCACTTGCAAAGCAGAGCTTGCGTTTTCATCTTCACAAGCAATACATGCAATATCCTTCCTCCCAGAAGGTGAGGTCTTGGCACCAGACCTACAAAATGGTGTCTACACAGGTACCACATTCTCCACTCCTAACCAACCTTTGAGTACCTGTTCTACCATGTTTTCTTTACCTATCTAGGGAAGTTGGCGGGTCTCCTAAGTAATTAGCATATTTTATTTCTGGTTAAGCAATGCAACCCAAGTTAGTACCGGCAGGGATGGCTGGTCGGAAACACTGGGTACTAAAGCAGACGTGGGAGCAGGATGTCCATAAGGATATGGTAGTGTCTGGGTGGACCGGGACATGGTGGGAGATAGGCAGGAGTGAAGGACTAGAACTTGCAGACCAGACCCTGTCATAGGCGTGATAAGGTATGGTGATGATGATGTTTTGGGTTTCTTGGGTATTACAGAATTTTTTTAGCATGTTTCCAGATTACTTTCATTGCTTAACCTTTATATGGATGGTATTTAATTCAATATCCATAATAATGCCCTTAATGCGAATATTGCGGCCTCAAAATCAAAAAGTCCTTTTGGGGTCATAACAGACCCCACCTTGTAGGGTGTGCAAGAAATCGTCACCTTGTGGACGGAAGGATATGGATCCTAAAAAATATGATGAGATTGTGGCCTATCTTAGTGATGGTTCCTATCCCGTTGGTGCATCAGAAAATGAGAAACGGGCATTACGTCGGCAAGTAAAGTGGTTTATATTAAAAAAAATGGAGGGGTATTGTATCATCTGCGAGACGGTAAGTCTCATTTGATATAAGTTTCACCTTGATTCACGTTGCATATCTGCTCTGCAGTGCACATGTGCTATGCAGGAAAGGGGCAAATTAGGGCATCTGCATTCGTATCTACCGTAAAATCTCACGTAGTGCCCGCGGATTATACGCGAAACATCGGGTCATTTAGTGCGGACTATATGCGAGGGCGGACTATATATGGGTGCCGACTATAAATGAAACCCAGGGCTCTCAATGAAAACTGCTCTTCATTTTCTGAACATTTTATTACACTTAACAACACGATTTTACACAGTACGTTCTTATTTCTATGATAATGCAATATAAAATCTTTCACATGTCAATTTCATCATCAAGGCAATCTGACATTTCATGTTCAAATCCATTTGATCCCAGAGGCGTACCGAGGGAGGTGCGGTCCCCACCGGGTGACACTATTTCACCGTTTCAGATCCAACCTTTTCCTACAGCACTACACCTATTTGAATTTTAGTTTCAATGAATGCGAATTTTGTATGGGACACAGTCCAGCTAGTGGATTCATGGTTCGTTGGTATTTTAGGACTTTTTGACTACAAGGTGATTAGAGCCCCGTCCACTGCATATTTCTAATGCAGAGACTGCACAGCCACTACACTAATGTGACTATTTTGGGGTATTAGCACACTGTAATAAGCTTCCTCCAGGTCAATGAAGAAGGGTAATTGCCAGGGTATGAACATCTTGGGGAAATAAAAGGGGGCTTCCCAGTAGAGGCCAACTGGTGAAAAAGGTGCAAGAGTAGTATTAGTAGGAGTATGTTACACTATCGGGTTGGGGAGTAAGCCAAGCAGCCATAGCAGGCCAAACACTAAGGAGGCTGCTCGCAGGTGAGGAGCGGCTAGGTGTAGGGGGCGTAGGAAAGGGGAAATTAGCAGCACCCAACGTTCACTACCAACCACCCATGTTACTTACATGGATTTGCGTTGCTTAACTGGTGCGTCCAACGCAACTTGGCTACGCCATGGAAGTAAAGCACTTAGGATCAACGTTCCAAAGCAATGGGGAGATAACTCTGATGTGACCCAAAGACACAATGGGGAATGATTGAAGTGGAGACAGGCAAGCGGAGTCTTATGTGATAGGAGGGTCCCATTCACGTTGAAAGGGAAGTTTTACAGGGCATTAGTTAGACCAGCTATGCTATGAATAGGTTGAGGGAGCAAGATCATTCCTATGAGGGATTTCCACATAGGAGCGAGGGAGAATAGGTTGAAGTGGTATGGACACGTAATCGGAAGAGGGGAGGAGATCCTTAGGTCCATATCAGGAATGCAGATGGTTGGAAACAGCTGAGGCAGGGGACACTGAAGCAGATGTGGGAGCAAGTTGTCCACAAGGACATGGCAGTGCATGGGGTGGAGGTGGATCTGGTGGAAGATTGGCAGGAGTGGAGGACTGGAACCCGCAGATCCGGCCCTGCCAAAGGTGGGATACCTGATTTCCACCTGCACTAATCCTATCCCAGAGATTCAAGGAGTGCCTCATCAGCTTTATACCTCGATAGTTACCACCCTCTTGGACATCCCGTTGCCCTTGAAGAGTGGTACTATCCAACTCTCACGCCATGCCAATGGCATTCTATCTCTGCTGGCTATCCTCCTGAGAAGGTTCCCTAGCCACCTGATACCTGTCCTCCTTAGGCTATGCCACACTTGAATTTTGTGTTCCGTCTGGGCCTACAGCTTTTCGACCTTTCATTTTCCTAAGCGCCTTGGTTACACAGTTCACCATCCCCTGCCAATTCAGGATAGGTGGCAAGGTCCCCATCTCCCCCTGCAGCCACTTTAACTAGGATTTGGCCTATGGTCACATTCTTTTTGGAAATTTTCACTTGGGACTGCCCAGCAATCACGAACAGGGGATCAGTGGTGGGGGTGACACCAGGATTTGCCACACCAGGTGACACCAAGCCTAGGTACGCCTCTGTTTGATCCCATTGCCCCTACAAGTTGCGCCACTGGTTACAGTAGGAATTTCAAGTGCAGACTATACATGAGTGTGGACTATATTTGAAATATACCCATTGCTAATGTGGACTGTAGACGGGTGCAGACTATATTTGAGGTGCGGACTTTAAGTGAGATTTTACGGTAAATGGTGGACACTTTGAGGTACTCAAACATTGCATCAAAGTGTATAGCTGGACACTTTGAGGTAGACCCCGGACACTTTGACGCGTGACACCGGCTCTGCCTCCTGGTATAACAAACACTCAATATCATGAACGAATTCTCCATCCCCTTCGCGTTTTATAACAAGAGCTGACTGTCTGTACTACAGTGGAACCCTGTTATGTCGATGGCATAGGGGTTTGCTAAAAAGCATCGAGATAACCAAATAAAGGAGAATGTGCAATGCGCATGAGTTTATACATACAACACATCTGCAGTGAACTACTACACCCCCTATTGTAGGCCATCATTATCATCATCTCACCCTTCTCCCGCCTGTGGTTCTAGTCCTCCACTCCCGCCTATCTCCCACCAAGTCCCCCTCCACCCTGCATGCCACCATGTCCCTTTCCACCACCTGCTGCCACGCACTCCCTATTGTAGGTGCAATGATGTTAATGGTTAACCTTCCGTCCACAAGGTGACGATTTCTGGCACACACTACAAGGTGGGGTCTGTGATGACCCCAAAAAGACTTTGATTTTCAAGGCTTAAATGTTCAGATTAAGGGCATTATGATGGATATTGAATTAAATACCATCCATATAAAGCTTTAGAAATGAAAATAATTTGGAAACATGCTGTAAAAATTCTATATTACCCCAAGAAGGCAAGACGTCATCATCACCATACCCTTATCCCACCTATGACAGGGTCGGATCTGCAGGGTCTAGTCCTCTCCTCCTCCCTATCTCCCACCAGGTCCCCATCCACACCAGATACTACCATATCGTTATGGACATCCTGCTCCCATTTCTGCCTTAGTAACCAGTGTTTCTGACCAGCCAACCATGTTGGTACTAACTTGGGTTGCATTGCTTAACCTGAAATAAAATATGCTAATTACTTAGGAGACCTGCCAACTTCCCTAGATAGGTAAAGAAAACATCGAGGAACAGGTACTCAAAGGTTGGTTAAAATTGGAGAAAGTGGTACCTGTGTAGACTCAACTTTGTAGGTCTGGGGTCTGCCGAGACCCCCACCTTGTGGATGGAAGTTTAATACTGTATTCAAAAGCCAGCAGTCAAGGGGATTCCGGGATCGGCATAACCAAAGTTGAGTGGCATATTTGACCCTGTTTGTGCTCGACATATTAGGGGTCATCGACATAAAAGGATCGACATAAGCGATCAGAAACTAATAGGACAAAGGGGGAATTTGATGGTTCCACTTCAAAAACGTCGACTTAAAAGGGTTGTCGAGTTAACGGAGGTCGAGATAAGTGGGTTCCACTGTACTAATCTTCTACATGAGTCTTCTTCAACGTGTGCCATTTGGGCATTGGTGTACTGCAATAATAAACCAGAGCTAGTCGAAAGTGGGAAGTGTACGGCAGTGTGGAAATCTTACAGTTCCACCCGACTGGTGACTGAACTGATGACTCGAAGTCTCACGTAACGGTTCCAGTGTGAAGCACATGTGCAATTGTAACCCATTAAATGAGTCACTGAAGTAAAGGTACCGTTCCTGTCTTGGAAATGACGTTAGCAAATATTTATTTTAAATTGTAACAGTCCCATTTTTAATAAAAGAACTGATGACAAACTTACATCATCTTGACTTCGATAACTGTTCCGTCAAATATAGGTTGGGAACCACTTTTCTACATTATGGACGTGATTCATATCAACCTCGCTTCAAGCCTCGATAAGGCCGGGAACTCTTTGGTTCCCTTACAATCAGGAACACGGGACCTAGTTTCACTAACCAGAGACCACTTTGTTCAACGTCGCGACACTGGATCCATCTTGAAAGTTCTTTATGTCCAGAAACTTGGGAACTCCAAACCGGAAGTTCAGAAGGAAGACCTACATTATATTATAAAAATGATAGAAGAGAGGGTGAGGCTAACGGTGAACATGAAGAAGTCTTTTGGAAGGGCAGGGAAATGGACTCGGATGTGGTACATATGATCAATGTGGGGTGGTTGAAGTGGAGACAGTCAACTGGAGTCCTGCGTGATTGGAAGGCCCCAATAAAATTAAAAGGGAAATTTTACTGAACAGTGATTAGACCAATTCTCAACCACTGTGCCGCGAGATTCAGGAAATGTGCCGCCACTGCGAATACACATACATAAGTGAAGTTCTACCATCCTAGGAAGTCTACATCCAGGTTCTACCATCCTAGGAGGTCTACATCCAGGTTCTACCATCCTAGGAGGGTCTACCTTCCTAGTTTCGTCTACAAGTCACCCGCTTGAAGTGTAAATAGAGCTAGATTACAAGCGACTTATAACCCTCTTCCCGCCTATGGCAGGGTCGGGTACCCTCTTGTCCGTCTGAATGGTCACAAGGGCGATATATTGGACAGTGTTTTCCGACAGTCGGTTGCCGACCAAAGCTGCAACCCCCTATGCTATTTATCGTCTTCTACTGTTCGTTGGGATATTCCACCGTTTTCTCTCGCCTGAAAGAAGCCAACCCACCTTAGTCCAGTATCGAACGAAAAACTACTGACTCAGTTACCCAGCGTACTACCCGATGCGAGTTTTTGCATAGGGTTAAGTTACAACACAACTTTGCGTGTGCCCCGAAATGTGTCGTTGTTAGCAGAGAACACACTGTAAGCAGCCCTGTTAGGCCAAATTGACAGAGGAGAAAATAACTCTCATTCCTGAGTTTTAAATCGTTGAAACCCCTAAAGAAGCTACAGCGTGGTATCTACTCTGCCATTCAAATACAAGGTCAATAGAGCCCCGTCCACTGTGCAGTACTAATGCATAGACTGCGCGGACGCTACATTAAAGGGACGATTTTTGGGTATTAGTGGCACTCAGTTTTTCCAAGCGGCCACCCATGTGTTGGGGAAGAAAGACCATTAATACCATTAATATGACTCTGTCCGTGCCCTGATCTCCTTGAATTCAAATAGATGATCATTTCTCCCCCTATACTCTTCCAGGGATAAACTACCACGTGGAGGGCCCTCATACCTTATTTTAAATAGTCGGTTAAAAAGAATAATGCTTTTCAGTAAAAAGGCGTACATAGGTTACTTATGTTAGAAATCCTAGTGAAAGCTGCAGGCAAGGCACATTCATGGAAAGGAGAGCAGATTATCAGGTGGGGAAAATTGCCCCCCAAAACAGGAATTCACGCAGAATATGCACAGGCAGGTAGACTGAGATTGGGAAGGCATAGCTGATGCCATGTAGGACAGGGTCGCCAGAAAAAATTATAAAATGTGGGAAATACACTTTAGGCCAGGCTAGAGTATAAGGTACACTCCAGGTGCATGCAAGGTGCTATCTCTTTCCACAGGTGGATAGAGATCGGGCACCAGGAAGCAGGCCAAGACCACAGCTAGAGCAGGAGCATCAGTTCCTCAATGAGGCGCATATTTCAACTGATGCACAATTCAACTTTCCTGATCTCATTTTTGTACTGCCAGTCCAATCTGCAGTATGCTAAACTAATGAAGATAGGACATTGTGTAAGGGGCAGTAGCGGACCAATTGTAATTGCTAGTTTAGGTTGTCCAATATTCGAAATGTACTTCTTCTAATTCGCAGTATCCAAAATCTCTTCCAGATACACCCAATGAACGGTAATAGTCATTTATTCAACAATCACAAATCACTAACACCAACACATAACATTAACATTCAACTGACTGGAGAGCCAACAAGAAAACTGTCTGAATAAAATAGAAAATTCCGAAACGTTCTTAAATTTAATTCAAATGAAAAAGAGAATGAAATTCAAAGATGTATGATGCATGAGCGTGCATGAGCGAGATGTATGACGTCATGCAGTTGCATGTGGATGCTACATTTACCCCCCCGCTAGAATGAAGGTATCAAGTAGTGAAATGAACTTTATTCGTCTTAGAACGGGAATGTGTAATCACTGTTGGGTAAGAGGTCAGTGAGGAAGGGTGGTGCAGTGCTGACCGCAAACTGGAAGATGGATCCTGGACTGAAGGGCGTGACACATCTGGTGGTGACTCTGTACTCTGTGGTTTGCTAGAGGTCAATTCATCCTGCACTGGAGACTGCAAAACATGAGGATGTTTAAAATCACATTCAAAGCAATCGGCCAAAAATGCGGGCTTGAGGCGCTCAAGAGAAACTTTATCCCGACGACCACGCATATCTAGTGTAAAAAATTTGTCATGTTTTTCCAAGACTTTAAAGGGGGCTTCGTAAGGCTGGGAAAGAGGGTGTCCTGCTGACCCACGACGCACAAATACATGTTTCGCCTGTTCCATACCTGGGAAGGTGAAAATAGGGCGATTATTGGACTTTCGGGGTGGTCTATGACGTAATGAATGCATGCGTGACCTCAAACGATTGACAAACTCGCTCACTGGAGAACCATCAGCTTCTGCAGAAAAATAATCCCCAGGCAACCGGAGCGTCGTTCCATATACCAGCTCCGCAGGCGTTGCCTGCAAGTCCTCTTTCACCACACAACGCAGTCCTAGGAGTATAACTGGCAGGTGCTCGCTCCAATGAGTGGGGTCCCCTACCACTTTAAGAGAAGATTTCGACTGGCGGTGAAACCTCTCAATCATTCCATTAGAGGAAGGATGGTAGGCTGTCGTCCGTAAATGCTGAACCCCTAACAACTCACACAATTGAGAAAAGAGCAGGCAGTCAAATTGTCGTCCACGGTCTGTTGTAATGGTGGATGGAACCCCAAAGCGGGAGATCCAATGGGTAACAATTGCCATGGCCACAGTTGGTGCTGTTGCATCAATAACAGGTATAGCCTCGGGCCAACGAGTAAATCTGTCTATACAAGTTAAGATATATCGAAAATTCTGAGAAGGAGGAAGTGGCCCTACCAGATCAATATGGATGCGTTCAAACCGAGATGTTGGTGGAGCACACGTACCGACTGCCGGTGCAGCATGACGAGTAATCTTGCTACGTTGGCATGCCATGCAAGATCTAGTCCAATTTGCTATATCCTTCCTCATTCCAGGCCAGACATATCGTTCTGAGATTAGACGGCGTGTGGCTGTGGTACCAGGGTGGGTAATGCTATGAAGACTGAGGAAAATGTCATGCTGTAATGATAAAGGCACTAATGGACGTGGTCTTGATAACGATGTATCACAGAGCAAACTGACATCAGATCCAGGAATCGGAATGACACTCACCCGTAATGCTCCAGGACTTTCACAGAGAAGTCGAATCTCAGAATCTTCCTCTTGTGCAACGTGGAGTTGTTGAGGAGAGATTGAATGGTGAGAAACTTCCATGGAATTAACAGCCATCCGGGAAAGAGCATCAGCCACCACATTGCTAGCACCTGTGACATGACGAATATCCGTGGTGAAAGCAGAAATGAAATCCAGGTGCCTAGCTTCCCGTGGCGAATGGTGATCTAATCGAGTAGACATGGCATAGGTCAAAGGTTTGTGGTCAGTATACACTGCAAAATGACGACCCTCCAAGAAATGACGAAAATGTTTTACTGCCAGGTACACAGCCAAGAGTTCCTTTCCAAAGGCGCTATAACGCCCCTCTGCAGGCTGCAGCTTCTTCGAAAAGAAACCGAGTGGCTTCCACACACCCTTTACAAGCTGCTGAAGTACAGCTCCTGTGGCAACATCGGATGCATCCGTGAACAGAGCAACTATGGTGTCCGGATTTGGATCTGGATGGATCAGCATCACAGCCTTTGCTAACGCTTCCTTAACCCGAATAAAGGCGTCTTCGGCTGGGGCTGACCACTGGACAGGTGTTGTATGCTTTGCCTTTCCAATGAGCATGTTGTTGAGTAGCTGTAAAATTGAAGCACAATTCGGCACAAATCTGTGGAAGAAATTCACTAAACCTAGAAAACGTCGGAGAGCACGGCGGGATTCTGGTCTAGGGAAATTCTGCACTGCTTCCACCTTATCTGGCAAGGGCACTATGCCTTGTGGTGTAATGCGATGTCCTAAGAAGTCCAAAGACTCCTGACCAAAAACACACTTGGCTATGTTAATCGTAAGACCATAACGACGAAGACGCACAAGGACTTCACGTAAATGAGCAACATGTTGCTCATCATCAATGCTGGCAACCAAGAAATCGTCGATGTAAGTAAAAACGTATGGCAGGTCTCCGAGGATGGCATCTATAAACCGCTGAAAGGTTTGAGCAGCATTCTTTAATCCAAAGGGCATTCGGGTGTACTCGAATAGCCCGAATGGAGTGATCACCGCAGTCTTTGCGACGTCTTCAGGAGCAACAGGTATCTGGTGGTAAGCCTTCATAAGATCCAACTTCGAGTAAATTCGAGTCCCATGGAGTTGGGCATTAAACTCCATGAGATGTGGAATTGGGTAACGGTCAGGCATGGTCCGAGTGTTCAAGGCACGAAAGTCACCAACAATCCTCCAGGTCTCACCTTTTGGGACCATATGCAACGGACTGGCCCAAGGGCTGGAGGATGGGCGAATGTAGCCCAGCTCATGAAGTTCCCTGAATTCCTGTTTGGCCTTCTGTAACTGCTCTGGATGAAGTCGTCTTGCACGTGCAAATGAGGGGGGTCCTGGTGTTGTTATGATATGGTGGTATACATCGTGTGCTACCACTGCATCAGCTTGTCTTGGGACGGTAACATCCCGGAATTCCGTAATGAGGGACTTGTACAGTGGAGCAATGTCAGGTGTAATATGAGACAACCGATGGTAAGGAGTTGGAATCCTACTCATGCTGATAGTGGAAACTTCCAAACCAGTAATGTGATCCAACAATTTTCGTCTTCGGACATCAACAACGAGACTATAATTCGAAAGAAAGTCTGCCCCCAAAATTGCATTTGCAACGTCCGCAATAACAAAACTCCACTTCAGAGCCCGGCGTAAACCCAAGTCTAAGCATAATTGATATTTACCATAGGTGGTAATAACAGACTTATTGGCTGCAAATAGTTTAAAATCTTGTGGTACTAACTTGGTACGATCCACAAAACTATGTGGAACAATACTTATCTCGGCACCAGTGTCCACTAAGAACTTATAATTAGTTGCCCGATCATGTACAAAAAACAGGGGGCTGGGCTCTCGGCCTTTGTCGCTCTGCGCCCCTAGAAGCGATGGCCCTGACCGTTTCCCATCTCGCAAGGATCCCGACACTTCATAGCCTTGCTTCCGAATCTTCGGTGATACCAACAAACGTTCTGTTTATCACCAATTTCTAAGGCACGTCTTTCTGCACTCCGGTTCCGAGAGCGTGAACGTGGACGGTTCCCATAGGACACTCGGTAGCACCGTTTTGCTTCCAAGTCCAACAATGAATTAAATTTCTCGGTAAGTTCATTTACCTTGAGCGATAGCTTAGAAAGTTCCGAGTTGGTATCCTTATATGCAAATCCTTCAGTAGGGGCCGGGTCCGATATAGGGCTCACTAGGCAGTTGGATGGATCTAAGACTTCGATGATCTTATCCGCCATCTCTGCCTGTTTTTCTATAGGTGTGTTTACATCCGCAGTAGCAAGGACTACTCGTACTTGGTGAGGCAAGCGAGAGATGAACAACTCTCTTATAATGGATGCATCTCCAGATGCATTATAATCATCACCTGCGAGTTGTTGCATCTGCCTCAGGAGTTGTGAGGGCTTCCTGTCACCAAGATGCTGATGAGTTAGCAATTGGTGTAGCTTTTGCCGTTGTGACATTGAGCTTTGTTGGATTACCGCTGTTTTAATACATTCATACGCATCCGTGGGTGGAGGGCGCAAGATGAGATCCCTAACGTCTGAAACTACCTCATGTGGCATTGCATCTACCACCAGATCAAATTTTCGGGTATCCGACTTGATGTTGTGTACCCGAAAACGGTACTCGATGGTGGTGAACCACATAATCGGGTCATGGGCCCAAAATGGAGGTAGCTTCAGTGTTCTCAGACCATGTTGATTTGCGTTAACCAACACAACTTCACTATCTTCTTCCATCTGTGCAGATACGGATGGTTGTTCCATTGGAATTGAGATCATTGCATAGGAAGTCTTCCAATCACGTCCGGGTCACCAATTTATTTAGGTTGTCCAATATTCGAAATGTACTTCTTCTAATTCGCAGTATCCAAAATCTCTTCCAGATACACCCAATGAACGGTAATAGTCATTTATTCAACAATCACAAATCACTAACACCAACACATAACATTAACATTCAACTGACTGGAGAGCCAACAAGAAAACTGTCTGAATAAAATAGAAAATTCCGAAACGTTCTTAAATTTAATTCAAATGAAAAAGAGAATGAAATTCAAAGATGTATGATGCATGAGCGTGCATGAGCGAGATGTATGACGTCATGCAGTTGCATGTGGATGCTACACTAGCTAGATTTATGCTAAGAAGTGCTCCCCTTGATCCGCCCCTGGCTAGGAGTGAAGTCCTAGCACCTAAACTATTGATAAAGTGAAGTCTGACAAGTGCATTTGGTGTGGTGCTGATAGATGATGTGGTGTAAGTGATCTGTATCGTTAGGGAATTCCCTACTCCCTTATTGTTAGGGCTATTCCATGGTGTTTCTTGAAATTGCAGATAAGCAAGTCTGTGGAACCCCATGGCGATTTTACAGCTCACATGTAGAGTACGTTATATGGTAACTGGGAACGGACAAACAACCCCAGAATTTGGCTGACTGCACATTTTGTGAATGGGGCCTGCTGGCATTAGGTAGCTATCATCATCCATATGTAGCTCCTTAGACCAGACATTTACTTCTTGTCCTTTAAAGTAGTTAATGTTTCCATTGAACGAACTTAATGTGTTTGAACCCGGCATATGTGACATTTTGGCTTGTGGGGATTTGGCATAAGTGAAAATTTGGCGATATATGGTTCCAATACTAAATTTAATATCTAACTCACTTAATGTAATAGTAATTATTGTATTGATATAGTTTGAAGTTTGAGTATGTTGCTGGTTAGGTTAGTTTAATCTCATAATTATTTTTTGAAATTATATTTTGGATTTTGAGAGCGGCTGTATTGCGTTGGGTACACCAGTTTTCATCTGATCACTTAAGCAACGCAATTATCATGGTTGGCCGCTTGGGAAAACTTGGGTACCGCTAATACCCAACAATCGTCGCATTAGAGTAGTGTCTGTGCAGTCACTGCATTCGAACTATGCAGTGGACGGGGCTCTAATGACATTGTAGTTGAAGGGCTCTAAAACTCCAGTGAAACAACAAGAAACAAACTCAGCCTTCCCAATCAATTTATCATTGTGATCCTTCCAGGTACCCTTACTGTTTAGAATAATTCCAAGGTGTTTATGGGTATCAACCCTCACACCACCTAGGCAATACGTAAAATTAGTAATATCGTAAGAAAGCTACATTTGTGGATGTTTAACATCTTCTACTCCATTCAAAAATCTTATTTAGGTTCTGTTGCAATTCTGCACATGAACCATTGTCAAGTGCACTTGATATGAAAGTATTCATTTTTTTGAACTTCTATAGTCACAATCGTTATCAGGCAATAAATTATTAAATTCAGGTTATTTAATTTAGGTTATGCTGTCTAATATTGTCTATCTTGCCTAAAGTAACGCAGGCTTATTCCCTTTGTTTAGGGGAGTGGGGAATACGTCTGAGACGTCTTGTGCGAATTTAATCTTTGTTGGGCAGGGCCTACCGTCAAATTCAGCTCATTATGGTAGCCCTCAAGTTTTATTGTAGGGAGCACCGGTGGCGTCACTAGGGGGTGCAGGCCGCACCAGGTGACACCACTCGCACCATGAGAAATGAGGTGACACCACTCGCACCATGAGAAATGAGGTGACACCAAAGCAGAAGAAGCGGCTTTTTTTGGGAGAGGGGGTGACACCATGGTGTTAACGCACCAGGTGACGCCAACCCTAGCGACGCCACTGAGGCGTACCCAACATTGAGAAATGTACACTAATTTAAGTATTTCGGTTTTGTGTTTCAGAATCATCATCATCATGATCATCACATCCTTGTCCCGCCTATGGCGGGGTCGGGTCTGCGGGTTCTAATCCTCCACTCCCGTCTATCCCCAGCCAGGCCCTCATCCACCCCGCATTCCACGTCCCTAACTGTAGCCTAGCCCCCTTAATTAGTGGGACGTCTCTGGCTGGGGGCTGCAGCAACAGTGACAGGGCTACCTGTGTGTGGGGGGTGCCGTCCTACTCCACAGGAGACACTCAATAATTTTTCATCTTTGTCATGTGAGCAGAGGTCCCACACTCACATGACAATTCACCCTTCACACCCTACACTGTAGATATGCAGTCCTAGAACTGCATAACCACAGCACACAAGACAATAACAAAAACTTAACAACAAACAACAAAAATAACTTAACTAATTAATTAAATGAATAATAATAATGAAAATAAGAGAAAAATTAAGCTGTAGGGGCTGGAATGAGGCTGCAAGCACAGCGTGGTCACTAACAATGCAGACGACACGCTGTGAAGCAGCATGACCAGAACGGGTAGAAAATCTCACGAGGTTAGGCTTAACTGCCAAACCTTACAAGTTCCCCACCCATTAAAAAACACCCAACCACCTACAGCCCTACCGTTAAACAGGAACGTTGGGGTTTATACTGCCTTAAAAAAAGGCGGTTTTCACCCAGATTTCAATAATTTGCACAGTAATATGAATAATTCCGAGCTACACGGAAAAATGAACCACGAGGTACCAGGGCCACCTAGTGATCCCTTCGTGTTTCAGAATAATGGGGAAATAAATTCTGAGGTGATTCATAGGATCAATGTAGGTAGATTCAGTGGTCAGTGGAGACCTGTGTGATGATAGGATCCCTATAGAGTTGATGTGGCAGTTCTACATGTCAGTGGTTAGGCGGTTGTTATCTACAGTACCTGGCCATAATAATGTGACCACCAGCTAATATCCAGCTGCAGAGGCGTTGCTAGGATTGGCGTCACCTGGTGTGGCACGCCATGGTGTCACCCCTATCCCTTCAAAAAAACTGCTCTATGTGCTCTGTGCCTTCTGTTCTGGTGTCACCCCCCCTTGTCATGGTGTAGGTGGTGTCACATGGGGCGGCCCGAACCTCCTTGGCGATGCTATTGTCCTGCGGCAAACCACTGGGATCGTCAGTGACCATGGACGGCCTGCCACACCATCAGAAAGGCATCGGAGGAGGGAACAGCAATGTCGGTATCTTCTGGCAGGTGGGCCACCTGGCGGGCATCGGTATCCGCCCCCTGGTTGGACATAATGCCGACATGCCCCGGGACCCACATGATGGCCACTGTCTTGCCCTGCTTATGAATCATGAGAAACAATTTGTGCACACCCTGGATGATGGTATGACTGTCATAAAGAGTTTGCAACAGCTGAACCACTAAGTAGGCTATTAAAAAGAATGACAAAAATTTTGGAAATACAGAAAATGTCTTTATATGTCTATATACTGTATATGTCTAATAATGTGGCCAGGTACTGTATATGTGGATCATAGTGTTGAGCAGTGCGAAGTCATGAAAATAGAATGAGGGTGGATATGTGTGATCGGACGGAAGCATATGATATTGTGGGGTGGATGGCGACCCGATGGGAGATTGGTTGGAATGGAGAGTTACAAATCGCAGGATTGGACATGCCAAAGGCATGACATGGCAGGTTCACTTTTTCTTTTAATATGGGCAATGGATAGGCCCTTGCTAATTAGCTGGTTTTGTAGTATCCACTCATGTGTTCGTGGTACCAAAGGGAAGCAGGGTGCCCAATTCTATCACAGATGGTAGCTAGGTTAGGATTAGTTTATTTAATAATTTCATGTCGGCCTGGATCTAACCTCCAACCATTCCTAGAACTTTGAATTTTGCATCGCATAGAAAGAGTTCGCTTACATGCAAATGACATATTCACCACACCGGGCTGCAACGGTGCTTCCCAACCAACGGAAGGCGGCGCACTTTAGGCCCATGCACATCAACCATTGAGCCACCAGTGCCAGATGTAATATGGAGACATTGAAAATTGTCAGGTGTTGTAGGTGGTTACCTGACGGGTAGGTAATTTGCTTGTTCTGATGGATGTTAAATGCCCTGATTATTAACCAGATACTACTGCTGACGTCCAAATTGTATGCTGTCTGATTTGTCTTTAGTAAAATTGTTGTTTTATGACTACAGTTATGGTCTGCTTGTAGGTCGTCAGCTGTTGCTTTGTTAGAAATTCAAGTTGACGTCAGGTTTCCATTAATTATGAAACAATTAGTACCATTATTAGCTTAATACGAACTGGGTCAAAAAACAAATATTAGAAAACAATTTTGAATGCGCATTTTCGCCATCAATCACAATCTTGATTTTCAATCTGTTTTTTTTTTTGGGGGGGGGGATGTATATATTTCTGAAAACTAACCGTCGATCTCACCTCAGTTGCGCAGTGGGCAAAGTGCTTGGTAACTGTGTCTTGTTGGTTCTAGGTTCAATACTGGACAATCTTGAGTGAGAGATACCCCGACTGCACCTTCCTTTGGAAGAGAAGTAAAACGCAGGTCTCGCGCTGTGTATGATAGCATTTGCATGTAGAAGAACCCTCTCTACTATGTGACGAATAGATGAGGCAATATTTTCAGGTGTAGGAGCTCCTGCTGGGGTCGATGGAATCCCCGACGACCATTACACTGTAAAAAATTTCCTGTAAACTTTACAGAATAACATGCTGGCAAAGGTGCTGCCAGCAAACAGTAGGTCCTCAACTTAGACGATTAATTGGTTTCAAAGGTTTTCACGTAAGTTGAGGAAAGCACTAATTTAGCATTTTTGACAACAAATGTTTTAGTTTTAAACGCTAGGTGAAAGTCAAATAGATATATCTGGATAAACCTAAGAAAATATTATTCATTGAACATAACAATCTGCATACATACTGTATTTATAGATTAACTACTTCAAGTATTGGTCCAGTGTTAATTGTCTTTTAGTCCTATGCGATACGAGGGTCCCAATGAAACTGAAAGGGAAGTTCTACAGGGCAGCAGTTAGGCCAGCTATGCTATATGGATCAGAGTGTTGCCACGTCAGTAGAATGCAAGTAGCCGAAATATGAATTCTGCAGTATATGTGCGGGGTGTCGAGAGGGTTGCAGCCCCAAAAACCCCACCCTGGATCCGCGAATGGTCACACCTAAGGCTAGGCGCACACTATAGTCAAGACTGTCTGACAGAGGCCCATTCTCCTACTTCCATAAGCAGCTCGTCCATACCCAAAATGAAAATGTACGGACTTAGTCCTGAATACACAAGCAGTCCTTACCCAGGCAATGCAACCATCATACAAATCCTGCTCTATCCGAATAAACCCTTCCTCTACTCCCCTTTTGCATAATACCTCCTAAACTACCTGTCTTCTGACACTGTCATAAGCCTTCTCCACGTCGATAAAAATGGCATGAAAATCTTTCTTTCCATTGTGGACCTACCTGGCATGATTTCAAACTGGTTTCCATGAACACTAGTTCTATCGCAAAGGCGACATGCGTATGGCGATTTTATCGTTAAGCACCCATGAATGTGTTACTTTGTATGCTGTATTACAAAATGTCTGTGACCCGGATAATCCATCTACTTTCAAAGGACCTTGCACAGACATGCCTGAAAGTTGAGTACGTTTGTTTAGCTCCGTCATTCAGCTGATAGGGCGGAACAGTAATTCTTTTACGTAGATTATTATACTTTCTAATGAGATCAAAACTCATATTTCTGAAAATTATATGTCACCACTTCTAAAAACCAGTTTCGTTGTCAGTTTATCTTACCAAATCCCCAGTTTATCTTGCCGATTTTTTTAATGTAGAGATATTGGTGCAGGAGGTAGCCTGCTCAATTACTGCGTTAGTAGCTCCATGTTCGATACTAGATCATGGTGGGTTGGCCTGTTTCGGCGAGAGAGGTAGAGAGAGGCCTCGAGTGCGCCTTTCCTTGAATGATAAATAAAACTGAGGTCCCGTGTGGTGTGTCATTGCATTTGCACGTTAAAGAACCTTCTCTACCATGCACTTTTAGATGAGGCAGGTGTAGGAGCTCATCTCCTGGGCATCGGTGGAATGCGCCAACGAATAATAGACCAATGATAAATAAGCATAGGGGTTGCAGCTTTGTTTGGGAACTGCCTACCGAAAAAAATAAATACCGTCCAATATATCACCTGTATATCCATTCAGACCCTGATAAGCAATGGCGTTTATAAAATATATTGGAACGCACCACGACAATCATGCTAGTAATCTACAACAATTTGGTGAATACGACAATTGGGTGATTGCGACAATTCAGTTAAAATGATGTTTTTTCCTCTGCTAGAATGCTGAATATGGTGTTACTAGCAATGCATACCAATGTATTTTCTGAGCGTCATTGCTTACTAGGATCATACCATGTAGAAGGGTAAGTGTGACAATTGGAAAAAATACTGTCTAATATACCACCTGCGTATCCATTCAGAGGGAAGGCATGGAAAACCCATAGCCAAGACAGCAGTAATTTAAATGCCAAAATTTATATTTTGGTTTAAGAATGTGGTGTTCATAACACCCTTGTATGCTCGGGTGGGGTTGGCACACAGCAATTTCCCAGTGCATGTCGCGGGGTGACTGAGTGGGGCAGATCCAGGGACAGCCAACCTGGAACATCATAGTTGGTGTGGACTGATGGTGGCCATCAGAAAACACCTACCACATGTTTGACATGCGTGCAGACCCAAACCCCTGGGGAAAGCAGATCCTGGTGGTTGAGGGGGATCATCCCCCACGACATCTCTGAGCAACCCACCATTGATGTGATGGCTTCGACACGTCGTGGGGTGGGGTCGCAACCCTGAGTCTCAGGCAGCATGCCACTTTGGCCACGACCCGAACAACCATTATTTTTCCACAACATCATCACTAATTTGAGAAAACATATCTATTCATTTACGACTTTTATTTGTTGCCTTCATGAGAAATGGAAAACATAGTTTTCACACTTATACACCCTATGACCCTACACACTAAGACCCTGGTAAGCAATGGCGTCCACAAAATACATTGGTCTGCATTGCTAGCAGCGCCCTAAGCAGCTTTATTTTTTAATTAATGATTTTATGTACAAAGTACATCGGAATGAGGCACAGAGATAAACATAGGAGGCATAATGACAATGATAACAAGTGTCTAAAATGCACGTGCTTGAAGTGCTGGCAATGTCGCCACACATTTAAAATTTGCACAGTCAAAAATCCCGGAATGAGCAGTACAGGGCAATGCATTCCAAGAGGAGAAACACCCCAAAGGAAAAACATCGGCGCTGGGGTCGTTAGGCAGAAGGCCTGAGACAAAAGGATATCTGGAAGAGTGCCTAACTTCCATGGAAGAGGTTATGGATTGGCAGGGATGGAGAGGATTCTGCAGCACCCACGCGAGCTCCAGCAAGCTGCAAAAGAGCAGAAAAGGCCTCAGCAGCAAGATGGCAGCATTGCGACATGGAGATCAGAGATGAAACGCATGCAACACATTGTTATAAGCTACACAAAGTGGGGCGAGGCAAGTAACCAGAAGGCCCACCAAAAATGGAGTGGAGTAGGATACAAGAGTTTACACTGTGGCAGGGGAAAATTAGTACCAACTTACTGTGAAGGACCACTGACAGCGAAAAAGGTAGGACAGGGAATTGATTTCGGCCACTAAGAAATCGTGATGAAGGATGAATGGGAGACCCTGGTCAAACCATACCATACCCCAGCACGCATAGAGGATCATTATACAGCCCTCCCAGCCTACAACACAGAGACCAGAAGATCAGAACACAGGTTTTATTGCAGAGGAAACAAAATGAAATGAATAAACATGGTTTTTACAAAATTTTCGCATTCACCGAATTGTTGCATTCACTGAAATGTCGTTTAACCAATTGTCATTCACCGAATTGTTGGGACACCCCTATGCAGCTTGTGAGCAGAAGGAAAATAGCAAATAAAAACATTGATTTTACCCAATTGTGACATTAACTCTTCAAAACCCTATGACCCTGGTAAGCAATAGCATTCAAAAAATGCATTGGTATGCATTATTAACTGAACCCCCTTGCAGCTTTCTGGCATAAGAAATAAAATAAAGTTTTTCTCCAAATCGTCACATTAGTGTAGTGTCTGTGCAGTCTCTGTGGACGAGGTGTGGTGTCCACGGGCAGAGTAAACTGCTACGTTGGCGCGTCCCCGGGTGGCGGATAAGGGAACGCCCGCAGTGCGTTTGGGGAATGGCGATTTAGTCAGCCCCTGGATGTGCTGAGCGAAGGAGTGAAATAAAATAGCTCCCACAGACCAAATCCGCCGTGTGTCTGGGGTAGAATAGGCACATGACGTTCTGAGATGTAGACTGCACGAAACCACCATCGTGGATTCACACGACCGTCTTGTCTTCACCTGGATTGACAGTTGTGGTTTGACATGTTTGTGGTTGGTGTAGGCTCCTCACAGAGGTGACCATAAAAAAAACGCCTACCCACGTTGACCGTGCATGCAGACCCGTACCCCTGGGAAAAGTGGATGCAGGTGATTGAGGAGGCATATGCCCTGCGATGTCTCTGGGCCATTTCACACTTGTGACTTGGCTCACAGCCATCGAGGGCTTAGGTTGCAGCCTATAGTCTCCAGTACTTCACTTTGGCCGCAGCTTCCAGGGAAAACGGGAGGCCAAGGCGGAAACCTGGTCTTGGTCAAGGGCCAGGGGTGCATGTATGTGCGCCCTTGGTCACCTGACAGGTGGTCAGGCGGCGGGGGGAGCATATTTATATGCCCCCCAGGGTTACTGTGAGTGAACCGGCAGTCAACCCCGATGCCTTTGGTCTGGTACTCAGGGATTATGCCACCCTTATGGTATCCTGTCTGAGCACCCTTGGCCACCCGAATGGGCGTCCCCTTGTTGGGCTCCGTGGTGGGTGAGGACTGCAGGCAGCGAAATTCATAATTTAATCAAATTATGGCAACTCAAAAGCAGAGGCTGGGGGCCTCATCAAATAAACCCACCCCTTTGTCTTCTTCTTCTTTTCTGTCTAGGACTTGTTCTTGTGTTGAGCCTGAAGACGATGGCCTCAGTTCCACCCAACTGAGTGGGCCGACTGCCACTAAGCCTGTGGAGACGAGTAGTGCTCCAAGCAAGAGGCCACGTCCTCACCATTAAGCCGTCTGGATCCTGGAACGATTCTGTGCCTTCTACTGCATCAGCACCTGCCCTTAACAAGAGGCAACGACCTCTCAGCCTTAAGGTGCAGGGCTCCACCACCGATGCGAAGCATGTCCCTGCATCTAAGGAGGCCTCAGGTGCAGTTAAATCCCCTTCCACCCCTTCTTCCTATCCTATCCGGTTTCTTTCCATATCTGGGGAAAATGGTGCAGCTTTGGGGAAGGCGTCGCCCTTTCTTATTGCCAAAGCCATTAAGGCCGTTGCTGGTGACATGACTTCGGTTAAGAAGCTTCGCAATGGCACCTTGTTGGTGGAGGCATCTGCCCCTCACCAGATTGAGGCATTGCTTAAAATGCAGAAACTCAGTGATTTCCCCATTGTGGTCGAACCCCATCGCACCCTTAACACCAGTAGAGGTGTGGTGTGATGCCCTGACCTACGTGGGGAGTCATAGTGGAAGAGCTCAAGGACCAGGGTGTGGTGGCTGTCTGCTGCACCTTGGTTCGAAAGGAAGAAGAATCCCACCCCTCTGACACCTTGATGCTGACCTTTGGTAGGCCCTTTCAGATTATGGGAGATTTTAATGCCCATAACCCCCAATGGGGCTCGGACAGTCGCAACCCCCTGAGTGCTCCTTGTGGAACAATGGGTGTCACACAATGGCCTCATTGTCCTCAACACAGGTGCCCCCACACATGTGATGACTCCCACTGGTGGTCTTTCATGTATCGACCTCTCCATCTGCTCTCCTGGGTTGGCGCCAGGTCTGCAATGGGAGGTTCTGTCTGACCCTTGTGGAAGTGACGACTTCCCCATCAGGATTAGCAGTGGAAGTGAGGCATTGCCCCAACAACCACTGCAGTGGTGTCTGCGTTGGGCAGACAGAGGAGTTTGCTCGTCAAATCCAATTTTGACCACTGCGTGATTTTGATGGGGTCAGTGATCTAGTGAGCCACTTCACAGAGGTGGTGGTCAGGGCGGCATTGGCATCTGTTCCCCAGAGCTCGTGTGTTATGGTGGATGGAGGACTGTCAGAGTGTGGTTCGGGCCCACAGGGGCTCCCTTCGCCTCTTCCAGTCTCATCCAACTGATGCCAATCATGTCAGCTACCTCAGAGCCTGGGCATATGCACGATGGGTAATCAAGGAGGCCAAACGCTCCTCATGGAGTGAGTATGTTTCCATGCTTACCCACCACACTCCATCCAAGAATGTCTGGGAAAAGCTGAGAAAAATCCAGGGAAGGTACTTACAATCTTGTGGCTCTGGTCTCATTGTGCAACGGAGACATTTACTTCTTCCTTGTGAGGTGGCTGAGGAACTGGCAAGGACTTTTGCAGCCACCTCCAGTTCCCAGCACTACACTGCAGCTTTCATCAAACAAAAAGAAGCTGCAGAACGCTTTCCAATTAACTTCTCTGGTGGTGTTGCTGAGGGGTATAACGACCCATTTACCCCTTGGGAGCTGCGGGCAGCTCTAGCACGGGCCTGGGATACTGCCCTCGGTCCTGATAACATCCATTTCCAATTGCTACAGCATCTACCTGAGAATGGTCTTTCCTACCTCCTTGAGGTTTTTAATTATATTTGGCAGCAGCACGAAATCCCTGTAGGCTGGTGGAAGGCTATCATCATTCCCCTCCCAAAACCTGGAAAGGATAGTAGCCTACCCACGAATTACAGGCCCATACCTTTGACGAGCTGTCTGTGTAAAACCATGGAACGCATGGTTAACTGGCGTCTGGTGTGGTATCTAGAACGGCACCACCGTCTTGCCAATGCCCAATGTGGCTTCTGTGCTGGCAGGTCTTCGGTGGATCATCTGATCTCACTGGAGACTGCAGTACATGAGGCCTTTCTCCATAGACAGCACTTAGTGGCTGTCTTCTTTGATGTGGAGAAGGCATATGATACCACATGGCGCCATGGTATACTGGAGACCTTGCACCAGTGGGGGCTCAGGGGTAATCTGCCCCTCTCCCTCCATAGCTTTTTGTGCAAACGGACCTTCAGAGTGCCTGAGGGTAACACCTACTCCTCGGCCTTCCTGCACGAGAATGGTATCCCACAGGGGAGCGTCTTGAGTGTGACGCTCTTTGCTGTTGCAGTGAACGGTTTTCCCTCCTCCATTTAATCCCCCAGTACAGCCGTCCCTATTTCTTGACGACTTTTCCATCCGGTACCGGGCTGCCACAACGCATGGCATTGAGTGTCAACTGCAACTGGCACTCAATAGTGCCAATGAGTTCGCCAACTCACGCGGCTATGAGTTCTCCCCTGAGAAAACAACAGTCATGCACTTCTGTCGTAAGCTAGGGCTTCACCCTGAGCCTAGGCTTACCCTGAATGGGCGCTTCCAGTTGTAGAGGCAGCCCGGTTTCTTGGACTCCATTTTGACAGCCGTCTGACATGGGTCCCACACTTGAAGGAGCTGAGGGCTAAGTGCCTTCACTCCCTTAATATTCTGCGGTGCCTGCATGGAACTGGTTTTAGGGTTGATCGAATGGTGATGCTTCGGCTCTACCGATCACTCGTTCGATCACGTCTCGACTATGGCTGTGTCATTTACGGCCTGGCCATTCCATCAACTGTCTGGATGCTGGACAGTATACATCACACTGGCATCCGGATGTCTGTTGGGGCATTCTGCACAAGTTCAGTGCTCAGCCTTTATGCTGAGTCTGGTGAACCGCCACGGACTGTGTGGCAGCAGTGCTTGGCAGCTGCATATATTTTGCAGCTGAAAGGTCAGCCACAGCCCCCTTCACACCCAGCCATTGTTTGTTGCACTCTGCGACAGGCATTCAACTGCCGGCCAGGGGTTCCTCCTCCGTTTGGCATGCAGTGGATGGATGTTCTCTCTGGCCTGGGTGTGACTCTACCTAGGGTGCAGCCTGTACTGCCGGCCTCTGTGCCACCCTGGACAATACCAGAGCCAAGTTATTACTTGACACTCATGGCCCTCCCGAAGTGTACCAACCGTCAGTGTACCAACAAGAGTTTGGCTGCCTCTCTCTGACCTATCAGCACCATGTTTTTGTTTACACAGATGGGTCGAAGGATGGTACCTCTGTGGGTTGGTCAGTCTTTACAACTGGTCATCTCATAGGGGGCCGCCTACCAGGCGTCACCAGTGTCTTAACTGTAGAGCTCACTGCTCTGCACAGGGCACTGGAACTCATCCAACGTTTGAATCATCAACGTTTGAACCATCATCCAGGGTGTGCATAGTTCACTGCTTACAATTTGCAAGCAGGGCAAGACAGTGTTGTTTATGTGGGTGCCGGTTCATGTTGGCATCATGGGCAATGAGAGGGCAGATGCCCATGCCCGGCAGGTGGCCCACCAGCCAGATGTACCTGACACTACTGTCCCCTCCTCTGACACTCTCCCGATGGTGCGGCAGGCCGTCCATGAACAATGGCGGTCCCAGTGGTTTTTGGAGACCACCAGCAAATTCCGCACACTGAAGGACACTCCAGTGCACTGGGTGTCCTTGCGCCACCAGTCGCAGAGGGAGGAGGTTGTGCTTGCTTGGCTGAAAATCGGTCATATGTTCCTCACCCACTCCTACATACTATGGGGTGAGGATGAACCATGGTGTTACTCCTGTTGGGAGCCTCTCACAGTGGCACACATATTTAGCCACTGTGAGAGATACTGTGAACTTAGATGTTGACTGGGAGCCAGTCCAGAGCTCTCCACATCACTTGGGGATAACCCCCAGGGGGTGGAGAGCTCGCTTGTTTTTGTGAAAGAGGCTAGCCTCTTTCACAACATTTAATCTTGGTACTATTTTTCTGATTGACATCCTTTCCTGTTATTCTTCTTTTTGGCTTTTGCCTTTTCCTTTTTTGTGTCGGTTTTGGCTTTTGCCCTTCTATGTTAGTGTCTGTTTAGGCCTTCGCCATCTTTTACTGTATGTGTTTCGGCTTTTGCCTTTATTTGTGTCTGTTTAGGCTTTTGCCTGTTTAGCTTTATCTGTTTTGGCTTTGGCTTTATTTACTCCCAGTTATTTTTGTGGCTTTTCCCTTTTACTATTTTTACCCTTAGTTTACCTGTAGTTGATGGGCCCTAAAACACAAACAACAACAACAATAAAGAGGTGTAGTGTCTGTGCAGTGTCTTTAGATGAGGTGTAGTGTCTTTGCAGTGTCTTTGGATGAGGTGTAGTGTCTGTGCAGCCACAGTGGGCCAGGCTCTAATGACCTTGTAGTGAATGGCCATAAAACACCAACAAACCTAAATCAAGCCTTTGCCAATTTAGAACCTCCTCTATCCCTTTTCTGGGTCTCTAACTGATCATAGAAGCACTGGCGTTCCTGCCTAGTGTGCAAAGTGTGTGATGCACACAGGCTACCCTGACATCTTTGGCCAAAGATATCAGGGTAGAGGAAATTATTTTCATTAGCTCTAGACGTCTATTAGAAACTGCAAGTTTTCCACTTCATTCTACATTCTGTGCTGTTAGAGGTGTGTAGTACAGCATACTGTCCAGTGAAACTTCCCTAATTGGTTAACCCCTGTGGAAATACAAAAGTTGACCTATCAGAGGTGTGGACCAACTAGGGTGGTTAACCAAAATACAGTACTTTTACCACGGAATTTTCCATTCTTTAAAAAAATGGACCTTTGTGAGGGGTGGATAAATTGCAGAGGTGAACTGATATAGAGAGGTTTCACTGTTTATCACTAGTGAAAAGTGTACCAATTGCAATTTTGTGATGGACATTAAATGTTTGATTAAGAACAGATTGATTAACGATCAAAGGAGATCAGAAATGCATCACACATCTACAGTGCATTATCTGGATCTGGATTCATTTTTTGGGTTGGGGAGTTAGCGAAGCAGCCATAACAGGATGAACCCTTAGAAGGCTGCTTGCAGGAGATGAGGAGGGAAACTCTCTAATCGGTCCACCCCTTGGGACATGTAAAAGTGGAAATGTCAGAGGGGTGGATGGATTAGGGAGTTAACCAAAATACAGTACAAGTACCAAGAAATTTTCTGTTGTTTAAAAAGTGGTCCTTTGTGGGACATGGACCTATTACATAGGTAGACCAATAGAGAGGTTTCACTGTAGTTGGTTTTCCTAAAGGGAGAAGGGGCAAAAGTTAAATATATAAAGTAACACTGTAAAAGGTGTAATTCACAAAGATTTCTTTCTAAATTTCATAAAATACTGTTATTATTATTTGGGTGGGGGAAGGTCTTGACGTCAACACAACAGGAGATCCCAAAATGAGGTTGCATTGGGGAGGGGGATAAGAGGGAGAAAGGCTTTTAAAAAACCAATGGATAACAAATCCATAGGTTTACTAAAATAAAATTTAGTTCCTAAGAAAAGGCATTATAATAAATTTGCAGTACATGAATTAAGTTGATAGAAAAGTGTTGGGCAGCAAAGAAAGAAGTCCATGCAATCTTTATCGACTTGAAGAAGGCTTATGACAACGTTCCACAACAGATAGCTTGGAAGGAACAGATTACCCTGGCTTCCATAGCCAGGGTAAGGATACTTTGGGGAAATCCCCGTGGCTTTCCAGTGAAGGTTGAGGTGCACTGAGGTTTAGCACTTAGTCCATACCAATCCACCTTGGTTATGGATGAGCTGCTGAAGAGGATGGGAGAGTGGACCCCTCAGTGAATGGCATCTCCTGATGATATTGGAGGGGTGATGGAAAAGTGCAGGCTAAAGATAAACATGAAGTAGACAGAGTCAACTTTCAATTGGGAAGACAGGACAATACCAGTTATGTACATTCAAGGGGCAAACTGGTTAAAAGCATGCAAGAGATAAATTACTTAGGAGCAATGTTCCAAAGCAATGAGGAGATACTCTGATGTGACCCACAGAATCAAGTAAAGCTGGTTGAAGTGGAGACAGGTAAGTGGAGTTTTGTGTGATAGGGAGTCCCAAGGAAAGTTCTACAGGGCAGTGGTTAGGCCAACTATGCTATATATCTGAGTGTTGAGCAGTGAGTAAGAACCACATCAACAGAATGCAAGTAGTTGAGATTAGTTTGGATTAGTTTGTGGATTGGGAGTAAGCCAGGCAGCCATAACAGGTCAAACCCTTAAGAGGCTGCCCACGGGAGATTAGGAGGCAGGTGGAAGAATGAGAGAGAGGGTTATTTTGCAGCACCCATCATTCTTTACCAACCACCCAAGTTGGTACTGACGTGGGCTTGCAATGCTTAACTTCAGTGATCTCACAGGAACTGGTGTGTCCAACACAACTTGGAGATGCAAATGCTAAAGTACATGAGTGGTGTGTTGAGACCTGATAGAATCAGGGATGCGTACATTAGAGGTAGCCTGGGAGTGGTGGACATCGCCAAAATATGAGAGAAAATAGGTTGAGGTGGTTTGGACACATAGTGAGAAGAGGAGCTCATTAGATCCATTCTAGGAATGCAGGTGGTCAGAAGCACCCAGGCCAGGGTGAGGGAGATTGAAGGAGACATGGGAGGAGGTTGTCCATAAGTATATGGCAGCAAGTGGAGTGGACAGAGACGTGGTGGGAGATAGACGGGAGTGGAGGGCTAGAACCAACAGACCCATCCCTGCCACAAGTGGGATAAGGGTATGATTATAATGATGATGGTGCAGTATGTGAATTAAGTAAGTACAGTTCATCAAATTATTAGCATTACTTTTGTTTTATATAGCAATTGTGTATTAGGTGAGAGGCTGGGATAAGGGCTCCAAATAAAGTTTTGCACACAGGCGCCAGACGCTATAGGAACGCTACTGCATAGAAGACCTTATATGTCTGGTGTTTGGCCAAGGCAATGGCCCTGAAAGCTGTGGTCTTGACCTTCTTGTAGTGTATTTTAGACTGCTGGTCTCTTATCTTAGTCAACCTGTGGAATGCAGCCTTCACTTGTTTGATGGCGGCCTCCACCTCGTCATTCCACCACCATGTCTGCCTGCCCTGGAATGAGCCTCCTACTTTAGCCTGACTTCGAATGGCTTTCCCACATTTAATAATTTATTTGGTGACTGTGTCCCATATGGCAGCAGCTGCCTGTGTACTTTCTGTTGATATTACTCTGTTTTGGTGGGTAATTTTCACCAAGTAATAACGTGCTTGCTTTCCATGAATGTGCTTTGGCTGCTGCCTTCACTTGGATTTTTCATATCACAAACCTATGGCCACATTCGTTTTGAAATCTTTTGCTGGAGAGAGCCCAGCAATCACAAACCTCTCCTCTATTTTGCCCTCTGACCATAAAGAAATCTATCTGTGACCTTCCTTATGGTGACTGGAAAGTGTTAAGGTGCTGCTTATCCTTCTTCCTAAACAACACACTGTATTTCACCAAGCAAGGCCATGTGTTCTTGCTTAATCAAGGTTTTCCATCCCTTCCACGCTGACTGTTACATAGCCCCATGGACCGCCTCATACCCCTGCCTATCCTTGCTAGCAGTACCAATAAAGTTCCCATGAATAAAGGTCCATTTAAACAGCCTTATCTGAAAATCTAGTGAGTTCACCAACTCATCAAAGTCCCTCTGGAGACCCACCTTAGTCAGCTCGTTCAGACTAGCTTGAGAGGCATAGGCACTGATGAGAAGCACTACTCCCTGGCAAAGTACTGCAACTAGCATCAACATGCTAGACAGGTAACCACCAGGAGGCCACGACCCCTGAGTACCAGAACCAATTGGCATCAGGGGCTGACCATGACATCTTTAAAAGTAACCCTAAGGTATCCGTCTGACCACCCGTTTTCCACTGCAAGCCTTGCGGTAAAGTGGCGTGTCAG
The DNA here is from genome assembly GCA_013389805.1 of Trigoniulus corallinus. Classification (NCBI taxonomy): domain Eukaryota; kingdom Metazoa; phylum Arthropoda; class Diplopoda; order Spirobolida; family Trigoniulidae; genus Trigoniulus; species Trigoniulus corallinus. The sequence goes on from JAAFCE010009058.1 coordinate 10,700,990, forward strand.
GGACGTAGGGTTGCAGCCCCACCTTTCGTCCCGTCAGTGCAGGGCGACCCAGAGATGTCGTTGGGGATGTGCCAACTCAACCATCAGGATGTGCTTTCCCTAGGGATTTGAGTCTCCAAATGCGCCAAACACGTGGGTGGTCGTTTTCTTATGGTCACCTCTCAGAGGAGCCTACATCGACCACGGCCAATTACGATGTTCTAGGTTGGCCTTCCTTGTGTCTGCCCCGTTTCGTCGCCTTTTATGACATGAACTGGGGGAAGGTGGCGACTGCCTATTCTACCCCGGGCACACACATGTGATCCAGGACCCAGACCGATTTTATAAAATACGTAGAAATGCCTTTAAGCTGTTCCAGACCCTCCCCCCATGAAAACACATAATTGTTTGATATTGGTTTTTAAATAAGAAAATTTGTATTCATAAATAACAAAATATGTATTTTATAAAAATACTTGAAATTTTTTTCCATGCTTCAATAAAAGCTTATCTAAGGAGGTTTGTTACACCCTCCCTTTCAGAATGTTTTGGATTTCAGTTAGACAAAAGGCATTATATAGCTCTGACACATGACCAGTTACATTACAGCTTTTTTGGGTGTCTCCTTTCAATAAACTCCAGTCTCTCTCTCAAATTCCACCAATATTTCCTTCATATCACGTGTAGGGATAACATCCTCACACATATGGCTCCTCCATCGTACCAATTTCTTGCAAAATTTCTGCATTCTGCTGTGACTGTAGCTCTCCATTAACTCCTACATTGTAAACTCGTACAGAGTGTTCTTGACGAGCTCATTCACAACTACTTCAGAAACCTTCAAGCCCATGAACCTCCTCAAGAACACTCTCTTCCTCGACTGCCACTTTGGGTCCCAAACTTTTGATGTCTTTTTCAAGCACAGCTTCTTCCATCTAGAGGTCAAAGTACATCTTGGAACACCCTGCCAGGCCACCTCTATAATTCTGAGGCTTAGTGCTTTCACTGTCACGCCAAAGCAGTGGCAGAACATGTGCCCGGAGAGAAAGGCGTGCAGTGGTAGATAATTTTCTTGGAGATTGCTAATTACTGGTGGCGTGTGAAGCTCACTCGTAACTTGAATTTTGGCTCGAAATTCAAATCTAAAGTTAACTGACAGCTCATATCTCGAAAAACTCGTAAGTTAGAGCATTCATAGGCCTAAGTCAAGGTACTGCAAGAAATGGCTTAGTTTTACTCTAACTTGTTCATCGTTTTGGTGGTGCAGTAATAGGGTACCTGTATACCTGCTATGGCCGAAATTCATAAAATTACTTAATAAAGGAATGGTTATTTTGGAAAGAAAGGGCCATAAGGTTGTTAGCTCCAGGGCCCGCTGTCGAAAATAGAGGCCATGGTGGGTGACATCGTCTACTGCAAGTGGGAGCGCCTTTGAATCCACCCATAAACTACAATAATGGCACAATACTGAAATTTAAAATATGGGTAATACAGTAGAACTCCAATTATGTGAATCAATGGGGACTGGACCCCATTTGGATAATCAAAAATTCAAATAATTGGATTTTTTTCTGAAAAAAATGGTCTAATTTAATTTATCACTGTTTGTATGTTAAAAATGGGAGAAAAAACTATTTTTAAATGAAAAGAGCTTTTCATTAATTAATTGACAGTTTTACATATTAAGCATACTTAAAAGGGCTGTACATTAGTACACTATGTACATGTACCATACTTTAAATGAAAGTCATTGCTTGCTGAACAGCTTGGTCAAAGTAAGCTGTTTGACTGTCAGTATCCGTTTTCGGGCAGCCAAATCGTGCATTATTTTGCAAATCGCAGTACGTTCTCTCTTAATTTTTTTTTCTGAAATTCTGTAGCTAAACTTCCACCTAGTCTGTTCGATATCACTCTATCCAAGCACAGTATTTTTGAATCTGACAAGAAATCCTCAGGAAAATGTGTTCCCAATAAAAGTTAGTACCGTCAACTGGGGTAACATTGGCCCATTTTATGCACTTTTGAAAGTAGTCATCAGCATTGGTTTTAACTTAAGGGTTGTTGTGACTGTTGCTACACATTTTAATGTTCTAAACAAATACATAACCAGTTTAGAAAGTTGAATATGTAACTGAATCATAATTAAAGTGAAAATTCTAACTTTGTTATCCCAAACTCTTAAATCATTGTATTTAATTTTTTTTAATTTTGAGTAAAGATTGGACAAGTTGGTTAATATTAAAACAAATGAGTATATGATTCAGCCATTTGAACCATCCTTCAGACTGTTAAGTCATATTTTATTTGTAACCATATGACAAGAAAAGGACTTTCTTTTCAAAACAATATAACCTTGCTAAATTTTGCAAAGTAGTGATAAAAGTGGTTGAAGAAATGCAAATACAGTAATAGATTAATGCCATTATAAAAAAACTGATACAAAGTATCACGTTGTTCTGTTCAGGAGCTGAATATAGGTCCCTTTTTGGAACCTCTTTAGGGGGCCTTACCTTCCCTTAAACATTTCACCACTCATATATGGTGATATCCTCAAGATCTGATAGCTGTTAAGCAGTCTCGCAGTTTATCAAGATCATAATTTGCATTGGGTTAAGTGCCGAAAGAGTTTGTTTAGGATTGCAGGCATTTTTATACATAGAATGAAGTACTACATAGAGCAAATTTAGAAAGTATGAGTGCTAGTTTTTTCAAGGTCCGATTGGTTAATTTGGAACATGTAGGTACACATTCCAGCTATTTCTCTAGATAGTCACCTATCTGACTGAGACATTTGTCCTAGCATGGTAGCAACTTTCCTATACCAGCCAACCTTTCCTTTCAGCCAACTCTGTACACTGGTCTGCAGCTCATTTAAGCAGTGGCGTCACTATGAGGTGCAGGATGCACTGGGTGACACCACTTGCATCATGAGAAAAGGGGGTGACACCAAAGCAGAAGAAGTGGCTTTTTTGGGAGGGGGTATCACCGCATGGCTGACACCAAACCTAGCAATGCCATTGCAATTCAGTCAAACTTCTGTCTTCCTAGCCAGCCTTTAATGTTAGCAAAGAGATGGAAGTCAGAGGGTGTCAAGCCCAGGCTGTATGGTGGGTGCTGAAGCACTAGCTAGGAGGACAGAAGTTTGCAGGTGAACTGCAGACCAGTGTACAGAGTTGGCTGAAAGATCTGGTGGCTACCTTCAATGACAAGGGTATAGGAAAGTTGCTACTACGCTAGGACAAATGTCTCAGTCGGCAAGGTGATTATCGAGAGAAATGGCTGGAATCTGTACCTACATGTTCCAAATAAAACACTTTGAATTTTCACTGTGGTTTCCATTTTGCAACCAAATGGACCTTGAAAAAAATAACCCTTATAAATATTAGATTAAATATATATGGTACATGGTAGAATGAAAAGGATAATAGGTGCAAATTAGTTAAATAAATCTGTATAAAAGCAATTTTTGGGAAATTCGGGTAACTTTGGCCATGGTTAAAATTACCCTAATTAGTGGGCTAAAGCTACCCTGATTTGAAGATTGGGTGTTTAATCTTTGGTAAGGTAATAAAGGGCAATATTAAGGACTGTGGAGCTATGTCATGGATGATTTTTGATCTCTAGTTCTGTTGAATCCTAGCAGATGGCTTCTGGTTGCCAATTTTAACCTTGCATTGAGTGCTCATCATGCCATTTATGGTGGCATGAGAACTGTTCAACCTACAGTCATCACTTTTATAAGGGTGATTGTTTCAATCTTTTGAAACAGTTGATAGGTAAATCTTGTCATGATTCTGAAACTGCAGTACCTAATGAACTACTATCGACTAGACTTTGGTGTTCAATAACTGGTTACTTTGCATATGTTCAACTTAAATATCTTTTAAAGAATTTATTTGTATCAAATCTTACAAATGGTGCATATACAGTATCATGTTCTGTACCAAATTACCCAGTAATTCAACCCATCACTTGCAGCAAAATTGAATATGGAACCGCAAAAAAATTATTCTTTAACAACCCAAATGCAAAGTGTTCATTCACTGGATGGTTCACCCTATAGTATGAATTAACTTGTTATGTGAGAAGTTATATTTAAAATGTGATACCTGTTCAGGATTAAAAACGTTCTAGCAAAGAAGTTCAGATAAAAGTTAGTAGGTAAACAATTTACCAAAAATTTCACATCCATCTTTCAACAATGTTTCTCCCAGTGGAGGCTAACTGAAGAAGTGAGGCAAAGACTAAGTTATAAGCACTGTAATTCAATCTGATGTCTTGCTATTCCGCAAAGACAGTTACTTTATGCATTTAGTAACTAGATGGCGTCGAATGTTATATTTTGGGTGGAGCAAAGTTACCCACTAAGGTCCCCAGTTGACGGTAACACTAAATCTAAAACTCATAAATTCTATATCCCTGACTCATTCAAAGATGTTAAAATATATAATTGTCTAATTTGTAAAGGTTTACTGTGAGGACATCTATAACAAACAAAGAAACGACGTTCAAATTCGATAATTAGGACAGATGGATTATCAAAGTTACATAAGCCACATATCTCTCATAGCCAGCTGTTTTCTAAATGTTACACTGTGGTAGTCTTGAATAACCGTTTTACCCATCGAACCTGAGGACACTTCTATTCAACCGGATACCAACCTAGAGCTGCCAACCACAACGTCGAGCATTTTTCATGCCATGGGAGTCCCTTCACCCTATATTTCATGCAGTGCCGATTAAAGTTGGTGCAACAGACGAGTTTTTTATTATAAAATGTTCGAACTTTGGAAGTGCAGGGATCTCGGCGTGACACCTGTTGTAAGGCACGATAAGTCGATGTGAGAGATCACGTAGCAAAGGTTCAGTCCACGTAGCAAAGCTTCATTATAGTCCTAGGTGACATTGTACATGTCTTACTGTCACAAGCCGCCGCTGTACTTCCTAACATGATTCAGGATCTAACAGGAAAACACAAACGCACACTACATTTGCACCACCACAGCAGTGCTGACTTAGTGCAACAAGGTCGTTTTATTTAACATCGGCCTAAAAAAGAAACTGCTAATCCTTTTCCCGCCTATAGCTGAGTCAGATACCCATCTTGCAGCTTTGAATGGACATACAGGTGATATATTGCAGTGCTCTGAAACCGGTGTGCCATGGCACACTGGTGTGCTTTGTGCCAATACAGGTGTGACACAGTCAAATAATATATTTTCTAACTAAATAATATTTCAATAGATTCGATAGATCAAACATAATAACGAGAATACTTGCAATGAAATATTCGCGTTTTAGCCTTCTAAAATTTATTGTAAAATTTGTTTATTAAATTAATATCTGTATATCAGTGGCATAGCTGAGATCATGCTGCTCTGGGTGGTGAAAAATTTGAAGCACTAAAGCTGAAAAATAAATTGGAGTTCATGTTGTCCAGGGCGGTGAAAAAATTTGATGCTCCAAAGCTGAAAGAAATTTTTTGCACGTCCTCAAGGAACAAAAAAAGGAAACTACCATAGTTTGGTCGCCCCTAAATAGCTGGGGCTCGGTGTGAACGCGACCCCACCCTAGCTATGCCATTGCTATATATTTTAGCTTTTGCTGTGCCATGGAATTCTAGGAAGAATGTTGGTGTGCCGTAGGTGTGAAAAGGTTGTGGAGCACTGATATATTGGACGGCGTTTTTCTACCGCCGGCTTCCGACCAAAGCTGCAACCCCTACGCTCATTTATCATCTGTACTGTTCGCTGGGGAGCGTCATCTACCCATTCCATAGTACAGAGGGCTCTTTTATGTGAAAAAATGCCATCGCACGCCACAGGGAACCTCAGTGTTACTTCTCATGCAAAAGAAGGCGCACTCGGGGCCTCTCCCTTACTCATGGGACGCCAATCGACTTTGGTCCAGTGTCGAACCTAGAACCAGTAACCCAGTTACCGAGCATTGTTTAAAGTTGGTCTAACCACTGGCGTGCCGACATAGTGTGCAATGTGTGCATCGCACACAGGCGCCAAAGACGTCAGGGGAGAAGAATTCGGGGAGTTCGGCTATAGGGAACCCGTTAATAACGAACTCTTGGTTATAATTAACTCTTGTGTTTATTAGAGGTATCCTGGGGGTGGTGGACATCGCCAAGAAATGAGAGAAAATAGGTCTAGGTGGTATGGACACGTAATGAGAAGAAGAGCTCGTTAGGTCCATTCTGGGGATGCAGGTGGTTGGAAGCACCCAGAGCAGGGGCAAACAGAAGCAGACGTGGGATCAGGTTGTCTGTAAGGACATGGCAATTTGTGGGTGGACAGAGACCTGGTGGGAGATACACGGGAGTGGAGGGCTAGAACCTGCAGACCCGACCCTTGCCACAGGTGGGATGAGGGTATGATGATGGTGATGCAGTACGTGAATTAAGCAAGTACAGTTCTTCAAATTATTAGTGTTACTTTTGTTTTAGATAGCATTTTTATTAGATGAGAGAACTGGGATAGGGGCGCTAAATAAAGTTTTCCACACAGGCGCCAGACACTACAGGAACGCCACTGGCACCCCCCCACCGGTAGCCCTGCCACTATTGCTGTGGATTCTGGACCTCTCACTGGGATACTCCCAGTCAGTACTGTTGCACCAAATAGGGGGGCCATACTAAGACTAGGGACATGGAATATTGGGACCCTCTCAGGGAAAACTGGGGAATTAGTGGAAATCCTAAAGAATAGGAAGATCAGCATTGCATTCCTCCAGGAGACTAAGTGGAAGGGTAAAGGTCAAGGGCCCTGGGGGAAGGATTCTAATTCTAATTTTCTAATTTACTACACTGCAAGCAGCCTGTTCTTTGGCCAATATGGCAGTGGAGAGACTAACTCTCAATCCTTCTTATGATACCATAATACTCCTAAAACCCTTAACTAAAATTCAGGTGACTCCCCCTTCACAATACTAGCAATGACAGGCTTTCTTTGATTAAGCCCTCCACCCTATCCTCTCCAAGGTCATTCCATTGTTGAATGTCCCTTGGCAAAAATGACCAGTAGTATGAGTTTGTCTGTGCCCTAATCTCTTTCAATTTATATGGATGATCATTTCTCCCCTTATACTGAGCAGGGGATACAACCTGATCTACACAGGTAGGGAACAGAGTCAAAATGAGGTGAGTATTATATTAAGTAGGGATTTGCAGCAGGGGATCACTTCAGTTAGGAGAGTTAGTAGCAGGTTAATGTTAGTTACTGTAGTTTGGCAGGGTATAGTTCTCCACCTCATAAGTGCATATGACCCATAAGCAGGCCTGGGTGACACAAAGCAGCTTTTTGGAAGGATTTTGAAGAGGTGGTTCAGTCAGTAGAATGAGTGGCTAATTATTGGGGGTCACTTTAATGCACACATCAATAACAATGGTTGGGGATACAAGGAGGTACATGGAGGATGTGGATATGGGATTATCAACCTTGAGGGGCAGAGGGTCCTTGACACAGCAAGAGCACATGGCTTTGCATTAGCCAATACATGGTTTAAAAAGTGGGAAAAGCACCTAATTACTTTCCAGTCACCACAGGGGAGGTGCAAAATAGACTTTTTCATGATTAGGAAGCAGCACAGGGCTGAGATCCAAGACTGCTGGGCACTACCCAGTGAAAACTTTCCAAAGGAAAGTGGCCATAACCTGCTTATGATAGAATTACTAACAAAGGGGACAGTTATTAGACATACCTGGAAAGGAGAATCAGTTATTAGGTGGTGGACATTGCCTAGCAAGGCAGAGGAATTCCAGCAGGAAGTTTTCAGCAAGGTAGACTAGGACTGGGATGAGTCACCCACTGCCATGTGGGACAGGGTTGCTAAAAAGATTAGGAGTTGTGGAGAGGCACTGTTAGGTAAGGGTAGAGTAAGAGGAATTTATCAAGGTAGGCAGACTTGGTGGTGGAATGAGGAGGTGGAAGCTGCCATCAAATTAAAGAAGATAGCTTTCAATAGGTAGAGGGAAATAGGGGATCTGGTCTCAAAGACACACTATGTTCAGGCAAAGAATCATTCCTGGAGGGCCATTGTCCTGGCCAAGTACCAGAAGTATGAGGCCTTATATGAAAAGTTGGGGACAAAGGAAGGGGAGAAAGCAGTTTTTAGACTGGCCAAGACCAGGGATAGAACTAGTAAAGACGCTACCAGGGCTAGAACAGTCAAGGATACCAATGGTAGGGTCTTGTTCCAACCAGCAGAGGTAATCAAAAGGTGGGAGGAATACTCCCACCTGTGCAGAAGCCATGGACAGCAACCCAATCAGGGTGAGAGAAGAGGAAATAGTCAACACTCTTCAAAGAATAAAAGGTCACAAAGCTGTAGGCCCAGGTAGGATCCCCATTGATGTTTGTCACACCTTTGGGGAATACAGGAATCACATGGCTAGGGAAGCTTTTTTTATAAGTTAGCAAATGGTGACAGGATGCCATCTGAATGGCTTGAGAGTTGGATAGTTCCACTGTTCAAGGGCAAAGGTGACGCCCAAGACTGTGGAAACTATAGAGGCATAAAGCTGATGACCCATTCTATAAAGCTGTGGGAGCGAGTCATAGAGTGTCGACCAGACTAGTGTCTGGGGAAACCAATTCGGGATTATGGCTGGTAGGTCCACCATGGAACCAATCTTTATTCTATGACAGCTGATAGAGAAGTGTAGAGCAGCAAAGAAGGACCTCCATGCAGTATTCGTTGACCTGGAGAAGGCATATGATAGTGTCCCTAGACAGGTACTATGGAGTGTTTTAAGGAAGAAAGGGGTTGATGAAGGCCATATTAGAATAGTGCCTGATATGTATGAGGGCTCCATCACTAGGGTGAGGACAGCGTGGGGAAACACTGCGGGCTGACGGGAATAGGGGAATGGGCCCCTCAGTGGCTGGTATTTGCTGATGATGTGGGAAAGCTTGAGGGGTCCAAGGAGGATGCACAAAAGGGCCTACAGGACATTAAGACAGCAATGGAGAGAGGGGGTCTTAAAGTAAACATGAAGAAGACAGAGTACCTAGCTTTCAATTTTAGTTGCCAGGGGCAAGGGGGTGAGATCCGTTGTGGTAATGAAGGTATACCAGTGGTGCAAGAGTTTCGTTATTTAGGATCCGTTTTCTAGTAAAATGGGGAGATAGATTCTGACGTGACCCATAGGATTAATGATGAATGGCTAAGGTGGAGGCAGGCAAGTGGTGTCCTGTGTGACCGCCAGGTCCCCATAAAGTTAAAACACAAAGTTTACAGAACAGTAGTTAAACCCGCTTTGCTCTATGGCTCAGTGTGTTGGGCAGTTAGGAAGAACCATGAAAGGAGAATGCAAGTGGCTGAGATGTGAGATTCGTCCCCAAGAGTTCGTCCCCGACAATTCGTCCCTGGGAAAATTCGTCCCCAATACAATTCGTCCGCACGCAATTCTTCAATGGGAAAATTCGTCCCCGGCGGTTTGTTCCCTGGCTCCGCTTTCCCTTTTACAGGGTTAGGATTTTTTTCTGTTCGTTGGTGCTTTAGGGCAAAATTATTGATGAAAACAAGTATTTTTATGAATAAACATTATTATTTTTGTAATGACAGGATTACAACTTCAGTGTGGTGACGTTGGGACCGGGCAGAAGGACAGCAGAATTGATCTGAGCTTAGAAAAGTGAGCTTCGTGGCTGCACGAGATCATTCACAGAATCGATATGTATCTTGTTCGCAGGGAGGAGGCTTTCGAGCCGAAGGCGAGAAGGCCGGGGGACCGGCACTAATTAAAATTAGTAACCGGGTTAAAGGGATGGTGTACCCTGTCCCCGTACATTTCTGTGATAGTCCCTACTGTCTGTGAACAATATGGCATTAACAATGGAAAAATTAAGTGAATTAACAATACGGCATTAAACAGCATTGTAGTTGTCAGAATCGGGGACGAATTTTCCTCCGGACGAATTGTCTGGGGACGAATTGTCGGTGACGAACTGTCGGGGACGAATTTTCCTAAAACCCTCGAACTGATGGAGTCCATAATGATTATGTTAGAGGTAGCTTGGGGTGGGAGACATTGTGGAAAAGATGAGGGAGAGGCGATTGAGGTGGTATGGGCATGCGATGAGGAGAGAGGAGAAGGAGCTCATTAGGTCCATTATGGGTATGCATGTTTTTGGGGGCACGAGGGGTAGGGGAAGACCAAATCGGACGTGGGAGCAAGTTGTGCAGAAGGACATGGAGACATGCGGGGTGGCGAGGGACCTGTTGGGGGATAGATGGGAGTGGAGGTTAAGAATCCGCAGACCCGACCCTGACACTGGCGGGAGGCGGGTTCGATGATGATAATGATGAAAGGTGTTACTACCTAGTTTATTTAAGTTTAAGAAATTTGGCTGTCAAAAGAATCCCAATCATTGTATTGTTGATATTGTCTCTTTTGACTGATGAGTTTGCCGACCACTAGTCTGTCCATAAGTTAAGGGGCGCCCATTTTTGCCTTGCCCCGGGCGTCAGCAACCCACGCTACGCCACTGTCATGTAAACTCAATGATTGGGCGCATGTTTTCAATGTAGATTCTGGAGGCCCACTCCGCTGGCTCAGGGAGTCTTTCATTAGTCTGAAATCTCTTTTGCTATGGAATATTCATGGAAGGAAGAATCAACTGAGGAATTGATGCTATTCTAAGCAACATTCTGACCCTCAGAAATTAATCTATGGATTGATCATGGTCACTTTGAAACCATGAAAGCTGTAGCAGAAACAAACAGAAGTCTTAAGTGGAATGTCGGTGGAGACCTTGACCTAGTGCATATCCCTGTCCGAACTAAATTGCAGTCATATTCCCAATGACCCACTTGTAAAAATAGAAACAACAGGGTTCGAATCCTGTCCTTGAAAACTGTAACAATTGGAAGCAAGAAGGGATCAATGTTTGGGATATTAAAAGCAACTATTTAATTAATGAAAGAGAACACGACAAGAGGAGGTCACTCTCAAAAAAAGTAAACGGGGTCAATTCGTTAAACATTATATCACTAATCCCGATGTTGTCAATGTGCCTAATAATAAGGTATCTAGAAAAAAATTGAATGACACCCCAGTGTGGCAACATATGTGCGTTCAGAGAAGAGGGAGAGGGGGTTATAGTGAAACAGGGCTAAAGAGAGGAATTGTGAGCAAGAGGAGGAGATGATGATGTTGACGAACAAGGAGGTAGAACCTGGAAGGGAGGAGTCCTTCTGAGTGCCACTTCTTAGAAAGGCTGACAGGAAAAATCGTCCCCTCCGTTATTATGCATCATCCACTTTCAAATGGAAATCCATTCAACGGTGTCATCAATGCAATGTCCACATAATAAAACGCCATGTTGATTTTGCACCACACGCTATCGAGACAAGTATCACGTGACCTATGACGTGTGCCCTACAGAAGGACCAACTACGTAGAACCCGCGAAATATTTAGGGTAAAGTAAAGGGGAGGTGGGCGGATGAGGAAAAAAAACATTTGTAACTGCATCAAACATAGACAAAAACATCAACTCAGGTGAAGACACGATGATGATAATGATGACTCAATTCTTCGCAAACACCCACTTGCTCCAATTCAGTGACAATGACGCCAATGGATTTCATGTTAAGGTTAAAGGGTAAAGACAGGAATTAGGGGAAGGTCAAGCGTCATAGCGTTATTCCATATAAATAGAGATCCAAAATTCAATCCTTATGGATAAAAACTAGTAATGTCGTTCAATGTGCTTCCAACCTCGTGCCTTTTGGCTGTCGTCGTCGCCATTTGCTTACCACATCCAGGGCCACTAACGGTAAGTTACAAATGAACCTTGTATGTAGCCTTAAGGGGCACTGGGATGCTAAGCAATGAAGGGTATCAAATTAGCAGAAAATGACGATAACTTTTTCGATGTTCCATTATTTGTATTAACTTTTATAACCCACTTGTACGGGACAATCGTTTTCCTTTGAATCCGTAAGAAAATAATGCTAGCGTTTGAATCTTGGTGAGAGACGCCGGTAGCCTAGGACACAACCCAAGAGCCCATAGACCAGTGGTGGCGCACCTTCTTTGAAGACGGATCACAATAACACGTGAAAAAAAAACAAAAAGTTGTCCGCGGGCCAGGTGCAAGCACTATTTAATTCTATGAATTATTATTAATAATGATTAAAGTTTATTAAAGTAGCAAATAGAGATTACCATCATACCATTATCCTACCTGTGGCAGGGTCGGGTCAGCGGGTTCTAGCTCCACTCCCGCTACGTCCCCGCCAGGTCCCCGTTCACCCCACACAGTACCAAGTGGAGAACAAACCTTAAAATAATATTGAAAACAAAACATATTCATTTAATGAAATAAATAAGTGTGAATTTGCTGCTGTCTATGAGACGATAAACTAGATATGATTCACTCTCGGGTCACTTAGCATTGACTGCAGAATCTACAAACAAATTGCTCATAGAGGTAATGCATATTCTCCAATCTCGGCTAACCCGAAAACCTTATAAATTCTCTTCAGAAATGGAGAACTCATTCATGAGGCCCTAAGGTAAACACTGCCCTGTTAATGAGTAACTCACGAGCTACTGTTAATGCGTTGAGATTTTCAGGAAACAGTAAACCATCAATACGTTCCTATGCATAAGAGCGTTGCTTTTGAGGTGCCAACAATCATTTGATTATTTAACGGCTGTTAATGAAGTCATCTATTTCCTAATGAAACAGGTGTTTTCATTGTAATGATTTTGCTTTTTTGCAGGTTCAGGGCCTTCCAAATACTGGTAAGTTTAAAAGACATATCTGATGTTTTGAATTTATTTAAAATTGCAATAAAGACGTTCCCACAGCCTCGCTCTGTTCATGCGACAAGAACGAAAAGTTCATATTTATTCATTTTACAATGTTATTTCTGGATCAATTCTGTGAATAATTGAGTTAATGTTAAGCCAGATCGCGACCAGCTGCGCAAAACGTCTGGCAATACTAAACATCTACGATGGCAAACTCCACGTCATGCATGAACGAACAAATTGCGATCGAAAATGTTTGTTTGGGCTTTAATCACTGTGAAATCATCAAACAATGTTTGCATTCACTACTTAGCATATATATTCTGACGTTAAGCGCGAACCAAATATTTGAAAACACATTTTTAGATGTTTACGTATCCTCACCAGACCCGCCTCGGTGGCGCAGTGGGTAACACGCTCGGTAACTGCGTTAATATGTCGAAGTTTGGATACAGGTCGAGTTGGGTTAGCTTCCTTCGGACGAGAAAGAGTCCCAGAGTGCGCCTTCCTTCGGATGAGAAGTAAAACCGAGGTCCCTCGTGGTGCACGATGAGAATTGCACGTGAAAGAACCCTCTCTACTATGCAACGGGTAAAAATTTCCAAGTGTAGGAGCTGGCCCCTTGGCGTTTCCTCGGTGGAATGCTCCAACGAACAGTGGACCGACGATAAATAAGCATAGGGATTACAGCTTTGGTCGGCAGCCAGCTGTGGAAAAGCACCGTCCAAAATATCACCCTGGTGTCCATTCAAAGAGACAAGATGGGTACCCCTACCCTGCCATAGCCGGGAAAAGGGTTAAGAGTTGCAGTTAGACATACTCACAAAATAATGCGAACCTTTTCGGATTTCTGAAATTGCATCGTAAACTAAAGTTTAGAAACGACAGCGCCAATTGGTTCCCCTCAACTCAGCAACTGTTAATTCAACTTTCAATAGCGTCTGCAGCGATCTAAAAACAGGTATCAGCACAAACGCCTTTTCCTTAAACCTCTTTGCGCATATGGTTGGGGTCGGGTGGCTGTCCGAGTGAGACACGCGAACGATCTTTTGAACGGTATTTAACGCTGCCGGCTTCCTGCATAATGCTGCAATCCGAGGGCCTCATGGCATGGCGGGTCGCATGCAGTCTGGGCGTTAGGACAGTGCGAGAAAGGCAAATACCGTTACCCCTGCGCTTTCAGGAGTCCCGTGTGAAATACTTTTTAAATTTTACAAATATATTTGTGAGCTATAAACAGAAAATAAAGGTCCCCATGGGGTTGATTGATTTGTTGGTGTTTTAGGGTCCTTCAACTACAACGGCCATTAGAGCCCCGTCCACGGCATAATTCTAAATGCAGAGTTCCCAGTGTTCCCAAGCGACCACCTATGTCAGTATTAACTGTGGTTGGGTTGTTTTACTTCAGGGATCAGACGAGAACTGTTGTGTCGAACGCAAGACAGTGGCCCCTCATGGGGGCTACAGATCATTAGACCCTTTAACAGATCAGGAGAATAGAAATGGTATCTGCTCATTTAGAATTATTTGAATTCAAGAATCCATTGGTGCAGGCTAAAGCGGTGTGAACATTTATGGTCTTCATTGAAATTATTGTTTCCTTGCCGCAAGCAAAGCAGGGCTTGAAAATATTCAAAAGCCGACAAGTAACAAATGACTTAAATTGTCCTTAGAGTGGAGCCCCGCTATAGTGACATCATACAGAACAAGATCCATCGACTCGGGGAATCTCAACGTACGCGTAACCACCTTTGGTAAGACACATGATTTGGAACTGTTTCGTGCGGCCAACGTCTTCTCGCCTTACCTCGAAGAGTACGTGGCCAAAGTGGATGACGATGGCTATCATGTGATACAGAAATTAGTCACTACCCGATCTGTAAGTGTACCGCAATGCCCTCAACTAATCACTGCTCCTACTAGGATCAAAATATAATCTTATTTCAGGAACAAGATGATCTCGAGTCCAAACTCTACACCAATGCTGACGGAAGTGCATCTTTGTTAGTTCAAGAACGAGACGGACAACTTGCCCTTGTAAGTTCTGTCACGCTTTCTGACCAACTTTGATGAACCCACACTGATGGTTGCTTATCCCAATGCCCTTATTAGCCGTCGTCTGTCGATATTTGGATGTCCTGTGCCTGTTCTCGGTTAGTCGCAACTTCATAGATCCTCGGCATACCCTACTATCCGCGGGAGCGGCGAGTTGCGTTGGACACACCAGTTCTCGTCTGATCACTGAAGTTAAGCAACGCAAGCCCAGTTAGTACTGACATGGGTGGTCGCTCGGGAAAGCTGGGTACTGCTAATACCCAATAATCGTCGCATTGGTGTGGTGTCCGTGCGGTATATGCATCGGGCCTACACAGTGGACGGGTCTCTAATGACCGCGTAGTTGACGGGACCTTAAACTCCAACAAACAAACAAACCTACTATCCGCGTTGACACTACAGCACCGGCCTATCGTAGACGATAAGATAGACAATAGAGAGTTAGTGGTGAACGTCGACGAAGACGAAACGAACGATACGAGGTCAAATGAGGCAAATACGCAAGCTCAATTGCTGGTCTGCTTTTCGTGAGCATCCACAGTTGCCTCATTTGACCTCGTATCGTTCGTTTCGTCTTCGTCGACGTTCACCACTAACTCTCTATTGTCTATCTTATCGTCTACGATAGCCCGGTGCTACAGTTGATGTACGCTTTGATGTCAAACTATGCAGGTGTCTTCATTGGTGCCTTAGGCCGCTCTGACACGTCCATTGATCCTCAACTTCATATCAGCAGGGGCGGATCAGGGGGAGCACTTCAAAAAAACTCCGCCCCAAATATTTTTAAGTAGTCAGAACCCTTAGCATAAATCTAGCTAGCAACTATTTTGACAGTGTGGAGTGTCCTATCTTCAGTGGTTTAGCCAATTGCAGATTGGACTGGCAGTATAGAAATGGGAATTGAGCATCAGTTGAAATATGCGCCCCATTGAAGCACTGAGGGGAGAGCAATTGCTGCATTGCTCCCCCCTCTGGATCCGCCACTGCATGTCCGTGAAGTTCCTCGAATTCCTTGGAGCCCTCAAAGTCCTCGGCCACCATTTCGCCCTTTAAAGGTTCTCGGACAGGTCCTGCTTTTTTCCACGAATCCTTGTTGTCCTGAAATACTGATGATTTAAATGTCCCCAACTCCTGCGTTGCCCTTAAGGATCTACGATTTCATTGTTATTTGCAATTCTCCTCAAACACATTGTTGTCTCTATTATTGGCCTCGATCGTAATGTAATCTCTACTGGCCCTCAATCACATTCTGGCCTTTACTAGCCCTCAATCACATTCTGCCCTTTACTAGCCCTCAATCACATTCTGCCCTCCACTAGCCCTCAATCACATTCTGCCCTCTACTAGCCCTCAATCACATTCTGCCCTCTACTGGCCCTCAATCAAATGCTTGATTCTACTAGCCCTCGACTATTCCCCAGTCTCTACTAGCCTTATATTACTCTCCAGTCTCTACTGGCCCTCTACTGAACCCTCCTGCTATTGCAATTCTTAATAGGAAGGTATTCTGACCAATGATGTTCATATCTCAGAAGATGTCCGCAATACTCGCTCTAGCAACGGCCTTATTCGCCATGTTGCTTACAAGAGAGAGATTTCCAGTAATCGCGGTTGCCGAGCTGTTGCCCTAAACGGCAGCTGTAAGTATTGCAAACATGGCTCTTGAATTGCTCCGCTGCCACGAAATACTGACTCCTGTCTCGTTGGCAGTCGACGTCCCGCCAATGCAAGAAATGGCCACCGAGAAGCGAGAACTGCCAAGTGTGGTGAAACCGGAAGTGTTCTTTGTCGTCGAATATGGCGTCTCGAAGTACTTCAATCACAATTTAAACAGCATCAAGCAATATATTGCAATATTTTTCAATTCGGTAAGCATGATTTCATATCATGTCTGGGACCCCAGATGGTGCTATGGCAGTTTTTTCCACAAATGTTCTAGACTCATTTCCACAAATGTTCTAGACTCATTTCCACAAATGTT
>JAAFCE010009058.1:10724258-10760781 GCA_013389805.1 Trigoniulus corallinus
AATGAGGCAAATACGCAAGCTCAATTGCTGGTCTGCTTTTCGTGAGCATGCACAGTTGCTTCATTTGACCTCGTATCGTTCGTTTCGTCTTCGTCGACGTTCACCACTAACTCTCTATTATCTACTATAGTGCTCGCCACGAAAGATGACACATGGGAGGTAGAAGGTAAGAAAGTTCACTACAAAAATTAGGGGGTTTGAAAAAGGTCAAATGGCAGGCTTCATTCAGTAATGGCAAGTACAACTTCAATGTTTTCCCTATTTTTCGAAGAGGACTCATCCTTTGCCTCCCACCAATGTGTCAACTTTCGTGGCGAGCACTATAGTTGCCCCTTCTTGTAAACCAAGTTTCAAGTCAAATGGGCACCTGATCACAGAGCCCGCTCTAGGGAGGTGCAGCACGGACATTATTGCTGGGCGTCATTTTCAGGGGCAGCAATTTGTCTCTTGTCCGGGGCGACGTAAGCGCTAGAGCGGGTCCTGATGATCATACCATGGGTAGAAAGAGGGTTGGAATGGTTAACGGTCTCTATTGCTAACGGTCTTTCGAGGCGGGCCATACATCTGAAAGCACTACCAGTTTGCTCAAATGGTTGTAGCACCTTATATCCATGGTTTTCAAGCAGTGGTCCACGGAATACTGGTGCTCCGTTAAACCACTTAGTGTTCCACAAAAATGGATGCAAACACAAAAGTGTTGCAAAATAACTTTCGTATGGGGTTGCAATCATCATACACAAATGACAATGTGGTTCCACACAAAATATGTCGCAGTTTAGTAGCGTTCCTGGCTTCAAAACTATATAGAACTAACGCCTTATATAGTGGAGGACCAGTAGTGTTCGGTGCCTGTGTGCAAGAACTTAGAAGTGTAAGAACACCACGGGCGCGTTGTCCAAAGCACTTACAAGATGAAACAAATATACAGTACAAACAACTCCTAAACCTTTTCCCGCCCATGGCAGGGTCTGTTACCCATCTTGTCCCTCTGAATGGACATAAGAGTGATATACTGAACAGTGATTTTCCACAGCCAGTTGCCGATCAAAGCTGTAACCCATACACTTATTTATTGTTGATCTACTGTGCGTTGAGGAATTCCACTGTCGCCATGCAGCAAGCTCCAAACCTTGGTGATTTTGCCTCATCTACCCGTTGCATGATAGATGGGATTCTCAAGCGAAAGTACCAATATTTCTTCTAAAGCCTGGTTTAGTGGCACAGGGTAAAGGTGGTAGTAGCGCTTGAGCAGACGAAGGCATGCCATTTTGTTGGGAGGGAGGCGAGCAATGGGTGGAAATATGGAAATGAGAGGCAGTCAACTGCTTTCGGGACAGCACTGGCGTGCACATATGATTGACTGTTTCCATTGTGGTTGCCTATTTTGAAAAAAAAAATTGGTCACCTAGTGGGCATTTTCACAATCATTCAGCACGTGTCCTATTTGTCACTTGTTTTGTTTGTTTGTGTTTTAGGACCCTTCAACTACAAGGCCATTAAAGCCCCGTCCACTGTGCACTTCTGATGCAGGGACTGCACAGACACTACACTAATGCGACGATTACACAGGGCTGCATTTCGAAAAAAATTTTCTGATGATTGCAAGAATTCAACTGATTCTGAATCGTTTTTGGCCACTGATTTCAAATATGGGTTTAGTTTTTCTCAGACACATACAGATTTTTTACAAATCGCTAATAATTACTTCAACTTACATGAATTTTGATTGATTTCTTGGAAATATTATTACACAAAAGCATCTCCTAAAATTATAATAGTTCTAAGAGGAATGTTAAAAAAGCAATTTTTAGTCTGATTTCTTGGACTTATAGAAAATGGATTGGTGAGGAATGGATTTGAAGTACTTTTATTCTACTTCAAACTTCCCTTTCTTTGACCTCCCCTCACATTTTGGAAGTTTCTTGTACTCTCGTTTGAGGTTCCAACAATAGTTCGCCATCATGTTAGAATTCCACTTCCCTGGTACCTCTGTTCCATCTCTTTAAATATCTTGGTGAAATCTTTCCTCATTCTCCTCACTAAAATCTCCAAGGTTGTTTGGGAACTATTTGTAATGGAAATGTAAAATGTGCAATTTAACACTCACATCACATCCAACTATCTTCTACTTTTCCAGCATGGTCTCCACCAAGTATTGGTAATTTTTGCCCTTCTTGTTTCCCAAGAAGCCTTTAACAACAGATTTCAATCTAATCCATGCATATTTTTCAGTTTTATTCATTGAATCCTCAAATTGCAGGTTTGTGAATTTGAGGACCCACAAAAATTTCTGCTTTAATTTTTTCTGTGGTAATGTTTGGAAACTGCTTTGCAAGATACTGAAAGCAGGTTCCATCTGTGTGCAATGTTTTGACAAACTGTATTACTTCCACCTTTACAAGTTTAATATGTAAAGGTGGAAGTAATACCATTGTGGGCTCAATCAATGCTTTGCTCAAAATATTTTTTTTGTCCCTGGCAAGAGATGCTTTCTTTTTGGCCATGATTTCTTTGCCCAGTGCTTATCTTTTGCTCTACTGTCCCACTCACAAAAAAGCATGGCATTTTTGTATAGCTGGCTTGCTGACCAAGAAGCATGCCTATCATTTTGAAATCTCCACATACTGTATATGCCAGTTGTGCTCCTCATTTTTAATTTTCAACAACACCTTTTTCACACTTTCAAAAGACTCTCTTAGCTGGACAGAATAAACTACTCCCATTATGAAAAAGTATTGACTTTAAACTCCTTTTGGAGGATTCAATGCAGAGCCTCCACTCAGAAGCAGCATATTGGATTTCAAAATATTTCATGTGTCCAGGAATGCTGCAGCAAAGCACTATTGCGTGTTCCTTAGCGAAGAATGGCAGTAGCTCTTCTTCTGTATGGTGATACCATAAGAAAACTGTCCCTGGTGCCAAAAGGTTTTTTGATTTTAGCTAGAACCAAGAACTTCTGCTGCACTTTTAGATGAGTTCAAATCATCATCATCATCATCTCACCCTTCTCCTGCCTGAGGCAGGGTCTGGTCTATGGGTTCTAGTCCTCCACTCCCACCTATCCCCCACTAAGTCCCCCTCCATTCCAGATGTCCTTTAGATAAGTTCAAATCTCTCACCAAGTCATTAAGTTCTGCCTGCATGAATAGATGATTTATTTGGGCCCAAAAACTTCACCATGGTGCCAAATGCTATGACATCTCCCAACTTCATGCAAGGTAACTTTATTTCACAGCCCTTTATTCTTCAAATTCAACCCAGAAATGTGGCCTTCGACCTGTTGTAAACTCGGACACCAAACAATGATCTTGAAATTTAGAATATCTCAGCAAATCATTAAAGCAGATTTGTTGAAAAACTATGCGTGATGGAAAAAAAACTAATTGCATATTTGAAACCAGCATAAAACACTGGTTTCAAATCAGATAACATCATAAAGACATCAAAAATCATGCTGACCAGTGTTATTGGACTCTAGCGGTATCCAGTTTTCCCAAGTGGCTACCCATGTCAGTACAAAATGGGGTTGCGTTGCTTAACTTCAGTGATCTGACGAGAACTGGTGTGTCCAACGCAATTTGCCGCTCCCCCTATTTGTCGCCTTCCACTGAATTAGTACAGGCACTATTTGTCTTAGTGACACTGCTGACGTCACCATTTTGCTGGTTGCATACATGCTATTTTTGCTTGTAGTGCATTCAGTAACATGCTCTATGGGTGACAGTAGCACGTGAGCAGAAAAATCGCCACATGAAATGGTGACGTTAGTGAACTATTTTGTTGGAAGGGAGGCAAGAAATGGGTGGGAAAGAGGAGATGAGAGGCAGTCAAATGCTTTCAGCATGCAGCACTGACACATGCATGTGATTGGTTGATTGCACAAATGAAGACACTCATTGCATATTTAAAAATGGCTGTTATTTATTTGCTATGTAGACCACTTTGTGGATATTTTCAAAATCAGTGCGTGTCCTATTTGCTGCCTGTCACTGAACCAACAGAAGCGCTATATGTCTTGGTGGCAGTGCTTTGCATCACCATTTTGCTGGTTGCACATGCATGATGTTCATTTGCAGTGCATGCCACTGAACCTTTCTTAACATTTATGTCAACAACCAGGTTTCACGTTTTTCTATGTTGTTCAACAACCAGGATACCTGGATACCAACCTACTGAATTTATTGAATAAGTGATATTTTGCTCTTGATGTTGGTTTTCTGTTGTTGATGATAATTGGAAGCCTTATGTGTTATTTTAAGGCATATATAAGTTTGAGAAGTTACTATGCTATCATTGATCTTAACCATTAAACTGAGAAGAGATCTATCCTGAACATTGCAATTTGCAACAAAAGTATTCATAAGGTGTTTTGGGTCCAACAGAAATAGCTCTAAGTTCTTGAAAGACAGAGGTGATTTAAATTTTATATGGACCCTTATTGTCAATTGTCTAGAGAGAGTATTTAGCTTTCAATTGGGAAAGAGAGGATAATAATGGTGACCAAGTGAGCTGGTAACAAAGGTGCAAGATTTCAAGTACTGAGAATCAGTGTTCCACAGCATTGTGGAGATAGATTGGGATGTTCTCCATAGAAACAATGGTAGATAGTTGAAGTGAAGACAGGCAAGCAGAGTGCTTTTTGATGTGGGTCCAATCAAGTTGAAAGTGAAGTTTTACAGGGCAGTGGCCAGATCAGCTATGCTGTATGGATCAGAGTGTTGGGCAGTGAGGAAGTGCCATGTAAACGGAATGCAAGTAGCTGAGATGAGAATGCTACAGTACATGAGGTGGGTGTTGATAGCTCACAGAGTTATGGATGAGTATACAAGAGGTAGCCACCACAGCGGGGAACATAGCGACGATCTAGGAGGATATAAAAAATATTAATGGTAAAATTATAAATTTTTACTATAAATAGTAACTGGCATAGTGCCAGTTGTTGACATAAGGGTTAAGGAAGCAAGTCCTATGTGCAAAATTAATTTTCAGTACATGGAGTCATCCCCATGCACAATGGTGTTTTACCCATGCACTGGACATATAGGCGTTCTGCACTGGACGTTGCCCCTACATTCTAAATGAAATATGCATGGCTGGTGACTCAAAACTGCTTATGAGATAGTTGCATGGGAATGCAGTTTAAGTGAAGCAGTGGATGCCACAGCGGGTGTCAAAGATAGGAAACGCAATCTTGAGCCTCCAATACTACCTCCCCATTCAATAGCTTCAAAAGTCCTAAACTGTCTTAGTCCTTATTTTAAATTGTTGTTAATCATGTTTTATAGTAACAGTGACTGGCATTTGACAGTACCGTTACCAATACTTATCATCATCATCTTAATACCCTTATCCCGCCTGTGACAGGGTCAGATCATGATGGACATCCATATTGTGATCAACAACCTTCTCCCTTCTGCATTCCTGTAATGGACCTAACAAGCTGCTCCTTCCCTCGGCTCAATACATGCCCATATTACCTTAGTCTACTCTTCCTCATTTTCCCTCATTTCTCATGTATCCCACCTCCAAGCTACCTCTATTATACTCATTCATAATTACATCGCACTACTCATGTACTGCAGCATTTGCATCTTGGCTCCTTGGATTCTGTTTACATGGCTCTTCCTCACTATCCAATACTCAGCACCATATAACATAGCTGGCATAACCACTATCCTGTAAAAATTTCAACTTTTTAAACTTCGTGTAGTTGGTGTGAGTGTTAAAAGGGTTGACACCCACAAACACCTCAAAATCATCCTAAACACTCAGGGCACCTGGAAGGAGCACACTGACAAATTCATTGGAAAGGCTGGGTGTGCCGTCCGATTGGTTAGAAGGTTGCTGGGGAGAACACAAAGGAAGTAAAAGAAATAACCTACTTTTCACTGGTATGGCCAATTGTAGAGAACTGTAGTCCAATTTGGTTTCCGTTTAGACAAGACCTATCTTGGGGAACTGAAATGATCCAAAGGAGGGCAGCAAGAGTTGTGCTAAATCGCTTCTCTTGTAGATTGAGTGTGTCAGGCATGATCAGAGAATTAGGGAATGACTCACTATGTCAGAGGCAGGCATTTGACAGCATTAAGTGGTTTATCAGACTGTTGAATATAGGTTATGAGGATCCTCTAAATAGCAAGTTATTCTTTGCAGAATATAGGGGGAGAAATGATCATCTGTTCAAATTGAAGGAGATCAGGGCCCTAACAGACTCATATTACTGGTCCTTTTTTCCAAGGGTCATTCAGCAATGGAATGCTTGTTGTTGTTGTTTGTTGGTGTTCTAGGGCCCTTCAACTACAAGGTCATTAGAGCCCCGTCCACTGTGTAGTTCTGATGCAGGGACTGCACGATTTTCAGATGCTAGCAGTACCAACTGTTACCAAGCGGCCACCCATGTCAGTACTAACTGGGGTTGCGTTGCTTAACTTCAGTGATCAGACGAGAACTGGTGTGTCCAATACAACTTGCTGCTCCCCCAATGGAATGCTCTTGATGAGGATAAGGTGAAGAACTTTCTTGAAGAAGGTGCCATTATAGTGGGCAAGCTATATATGGCAGAATAGATGCTATGCTTTAGGTTCCTGGGGGTTTTTGAATGAGTCAATTGTTAGGAATGAGAGATATTCTCTCCACTGCCAATTTGGCCTATCATGGCTGCTTGCAGTGTATTAAACTAGAACTAGAACTTTATTGGGACACTCATATCACACAGAACTCGACTTGCCTGTCTTCACTTCAACCATGCAATTTACAACATGCATGTACTGTCTTGATATATACAGGGTGGTGATGATAAGGGGCCACCCCTTTTATTTTCATAACCGAGGCAGATATGTCAATTGTGATGAATCCAATGAATAGGCAGTTGTGGGTAACCTATCCCATGGTGCATTCGTCTTCATCCCAAATATGGAAATTAGGACCCATCCAAATTTTATCTTAAAGACCACATGTGCTGATATAAGGTCAATGGCAAATCCTCAATGAAATTTGAGACTACAGTGTTAAGAATTTGAACACTGTAGCATTCGGCTGTCAGTGTTCCATCAAAAATGTATGGTCCTACAATGGAACCATTAAATAGCTCAAACCACACATTTATTCTCCAGTTCACTTGATGTGTTGCTTGTTACAGACATCGAGGGTTTTCCTCTGCCCAGTGATGACTGTTGTGCCTGTTAACTTGACAACTCCATCCCGGGAAAACTGTGCCTTGTCTGACCACAACACCTCATCTGCAAAGTTCTCATTATTCTCCAGACAGGTAAGAAACCAGTTGCAAAAGGAAGACCTAGCAATGTAATCTGCTGGCACTAACTCCTGGTGGCAATAAATGTGGTATGGATGGAAATGATGTGTGTAGGACGTTTAGTACAGTTGTGTGATGACACCCAACATCTGCAGTTATTGCTCTGCTGCTTATGTGAGGATTTGTAGCAACTGCTGCCAAAACAACTGTTGCTGTTTCTTCATTGCCTTGTCCCCTCGATTGACGTTGATGAAAATTCACACTACCTGTACACTCAAATCGTTGCACAATGTGATGCATTGAAGGATGATATGGATGGCATTCATAAGGGTATCTGTCTTGATACAACTAACTGCAGCATGTAGATTCTGTCTTGCCTCCCCAAAGCACACGACCACGTTGACCATTTCAGGAACAGTGTAGTTTGTCATTCTGGATTTCTTCTGTCTTTTGTATGCTGATGCATGCGTTTTATTTGCTTTACCTCATGAATGTTAATTACTTGATTTGCATGTTGAACATTCAAATGTCATTGTGAAGTGAGTAGTGAGGTAACTAATAAATTTAACACATGATTGCTGGTGATCTGTTCATCAGATTTTAGATTTTTTTGGTTTTGTTTGGAATTTCATGCTGAAAAAGTCTACAATTGTTTGTTTGTTGGTGTTTTAGGGCCCTTCAACTGCAAGGTCATTAGAGCCCCATCTACAGCATAGTTCTTATGCAGAAACTGCACAGACACTACAATAATAAGACGATTTTTGGGTATTAGTAGTACCTAGCTTTCCCAATCGGCCACCCATGTCAGTACTAGTTGGGATTTCACTGCTTAACTTTAGTGATCAGAGGAGAACTGGTGTGTCCAACGCAATTCGCCACTTGGAATTTTTCGTGTATCTGTTATGGTGTGTCTGTTCGTGTATCTATTATGGTGTGTCTGTTCGTGTATCTGTTACATGTTAGTTTTTTACAGTCCTAAGAGAGGGTGATATTGTGCAATTGAAGCATCATTTTGTCTTCTAATTACAGACGTTAAAATGGGAGAAAGGCATGGGGAATCCTAAAAGGAGAGTTTAAACCTTTATCTTGAGCACGTGAGGTCTGTATGCAATTATTAGATGGTGGCGTTTTTTCGAGGGTGGCCTTTATTGGAATAAATACCGTACCAGTAAAAGAAAGAGATAAGGAGTGTGATCTACTTAAATTACAAGGAACAAAAAGGAATTTTGAAAACAAAGAAAGTAATATAGATGATAGAATATCTGCTGAAGGTTTCAGGAAAATTCGTCCCCTACACTTTGTCCCCAAGAAATTTGGTCCCCCTACACTTTGTCCCCAAGAAAATTTGTACCTGATACAATTCATCCCCACACAATTAGTCCACAGAAAAATGTGTCCCAACATTGACAACTACCAATGAAGTAATGATGAGTAAGCTACATCTTTTTCTAAGTTTCAATTTCCTCCAGAAATTTAACCTGTTGCTAATTACTTTGAAAATATGAATACTGGAAGACGATTTAGGCATGGTCAACAAAGTCTGTCACTTCTAATTGAGCTATGGAACGTTTATTAGAGATCACTCAATGACCAAATCCAAAGGCCATACTAATAATGATGTGGAGGGCTTGCACCATGGCTTTTTGGCCACTTGTGGATTGCTTTTCACAAATATTTTTAGATTTGTTGGCATTTTGAAAAGACAACAGCAATTACATACTGATGAAATTATGCAGTTGATGAATAGAAAAAAATATATGAAATGATCTAGATCTGTATTCAGCACATAGTTGAAGATTTTGGAAATCGTTATTTAATGAGTTATTAACATGGTATTTCGTACACTGACAAAATTTAAGATCACAGAATTCACTCATCTTTTTAAATTGTTAATGCCAATTTGTTCACAGACTCAGTGCCTAATTTGTTTGACAAATAAGGATCATTCTTAATTGTTGGGAACGAATTTTCCTAGGGATGAATCCTCCACATTCGTCTGCATAAGATGTGGCCATTCAAGCCTTGAAAGAATTCAAAACTATAAAAGAGGGGAAAACACTTGAAATCCCTGTCCCAATTATAAAGCTTTTGTTTTGTTCTACGTGCAGATTAAGAAAGATTTTTGGTTAACCCTTATCTTTATAATCAAATTGTTTCAAATATGGAAGGACGCGTGGTGATCTTGCATAATGTACCACACTCTAGGACCTTGGTTTGTGGGGTTCCCAAGGGCTCTGTGCTGGGTCATCTTCTCTTCAATGTGGCCACCAACTCCTTTCCCTCAATTCTTGTAGGATGGCGAGTTTGGTCCTTTGCCAACAATAACTATTTTTGTTCTTCCTGCTCTTGTGATGAGTGGGAAGAGGTTCCTTTTTGAGTAGCCTCCCTGCTCTCCCTGCTGTCCACATGGCACTCTGGACTAGGCATGTTGCTGCTTGTTGGTGTTTTTGGGCCATTCAACTACGAGGTCATTAGAGCCCCGTCTACTGTGTAGTTCTGATACAGAGACTGCACAGACACTACACTAATGCGACGATTTTTGGATACTAGCGGTACCCAGTTTTCCCAAGCGGCCACCCATGTCAGTACTAGCTGGGGTTGCGCTACTTAACTTCAGTGATCAGACGAGAACTGGTGTGTCCAACGCAATTCGCCGCTCCCGACTAGGCATGTGGTTGAATGCCAAGAAAACCTGTGGTCTCCCTTTTCACCCTCACCCTTGTCGGTCAGATGGGCTGTACATTAATCCATTATGTGCTGATTGCCCCAAAGGCATTTCCTGGTGGCTAAAATCCATTCTCTTGCCTACCTCTTTTGTCGGCTTTGGTCTATGGTAGCTTGCAGTAAGTTGATGGTAATCTTTCATGCCTTCTCTGCCTCTCTTTTGGTAGGCTTTTCTGATGTGCGTCTTGCTCCCCCCTTCCTTGAGGGTGGTGTACAAGAATGTGCTTTGTGCCAATTTTCCTATTCGTTTAGGTGTCATCTCTCCAATGGGTACCATAAGGTGGGGATCCTTTCTTTGTTTTGCTGATTACTGAAGCGAGCGTGGGCGTTGCACAACCCTCTCCACCCATGTCACTGGGTAACCCAGTCCTTTAGTGTCTCTGTGGAGGTCAGGTTCACTTCCAGATCCTGTTTGGTTTTGCGGCTTCCCCCAAAGGATCGCCCGGAGGTTTGCTTTTCGTCATGGGACGCACTGCCTTGTTTTGTGCATTCCGGCGTCTCTGAATGTTCAAATTTCAAATGTACAGTATGTCGTCATGTCGCCATTTTAAGCGCGTGCTCTTTATGCACTTGATAAAGTTGCCTTAATTTCGTTGGTTTCTGTGTTCTCTGTTTCATTTGAATGTACATTTTACATATTGTAATAAATAATAATATCCTGCACCATCCTTATAAACCCTTCTTCCACCCCACTTTTGCATAATTCTCCCAAACTGCCTGCCAAAGACTACCGTGCGACCTAAGCCTTTTCCACATCAATGAAGATGGGAGCGGCAAATAGCGTTGGACACACCAGTTCTCGTCTGATCACGGAAATTAAGCAACGCAGCACCAGTTAGTACTGACATGGGTGGCCGCTTGGGAAAACTGGGCACCGCTAGTATCCAAAAATCGTCACATTAGTGTAATGTCTGTGCAGTCCCTGCAGCAGAACTACACTGTGGACGGGGCTCTAATGACCTTGTAGTTGAAGGGCCCTGAAACACCAACAAACAAGCAAACGATGAAAATTGCATGGAGATCTTTCTTTGCTACTTACAGTATATAGGTTTTCTATCATTTGTCTCATAGTGAAGATTGGTTCCATTGGGAACCTACTTGACCAGAACGGCAACTGATTTCCCCTGGAACTAGTTCTGTCCCAACGCCAACATTCTATTACTCTCTCCCAGAGCTTTATGGAATGGCTCATAAGCTTAAATACACTATCGTTCCCACAGTCTAGGACATCACCTTTGCGCTTGAAGAGTGGCGCCATCCAACTTTAACACCATGCAGAAAGCATTTTATCTCCGCTAGGTATCCCATTGAAATTTTGCCTAGTCGCCTGATTACTATGATTCCTATCATTCCCGAAAATAAGTAACACCATAGTATGGGTGTAGATAACCATGAGATGTAATTAACAGTGGTAAAAGGCCAGAACACTTACAGAAATAGAAGACAATAGACATAAAGAAAAAACGCGAGTCAAGACTGACACGAAAATAAAAATGTAGAAATCAGAGCAGACACAGATAAAATCGCAAAAGCCAAAACCTGTACAAAGATATAAAGGCAAAAGACAGCACATAAAAGGATAAAAAACAAGGGCGAAAACTAACATGGTGCGTGTCACATCTTTTGCCTCCTTCCTGAAGAGCAGGGCTCTCTAAAACTCCACAGGGGTCGTTGGCTAGGGGGTGGAAAGCGCTGGATTGACTCCCAATCGATTTCTTAGATTAGGGTAGCTCTTACACTAATTGAAGATATCCGCCACTGTGGGAGGCTCCCAGCAGTCGTCGCACCATGATTTCTTCTCACTCCTAAGCACAGTAAGCAGTGCAAGTGAGAGAGGAAGATGTGATCAATCCTTAGCTAAGCAAGTAGAGTTTCTTCCATCCGTGACCTCTGGCAGGAGGACCCCGGAAGGGCCGGGGCGTCCTTCACGGCAGAGTTTGTTGTCAGTCATGGAAGCCCATTCGGCCCAACGAAGGGCATGGAGGGCCCGTCGGACCGTTGTTCATAAACAATGCAGCTATAGTCAAGGCATATCCAGACAGGTAAGTGGTAGAGACGCAGCATCACCGTCCGGTCTGGCACAAAGCCGGAGCCCTGTAGGCAATGCAGGACATTGAGGGAGCGAATACATTTAGCTTTCTGCTCCTTCAGGGGGTGACCCATGTCAGACGGCTGTGAAAGCAAAACCCAAGGAAGTGGATGAACTCCGTGACCGGCAGGGTGTGGCCGATCATTACGAGGTGAAGGTGGAAGCAGAAGTCACACTGACGGGTGTGACGGGGAAGAACTTAAAGCCGTTAGAGGTGGTGTAGTAGTTGGCATTATTTAATGCCAGCTGCATCTGGTACTCAATGCCGTGCATAGATGCAGTCTGGTACCTAATGTGAAAGCCATCAACATACACGGTTGGCTGTACTGGGTTGTGAATTGATGATGGTAGTCCATTCAAAGCCATCACACAGAGCGTAACGCTTAACACACTCCCCTGAGGGACGCTATTCTCCTTGACCACAGGATAGCAGTAGGTGTTTCCCACACACGCACGGGAGGTATGGTGGGACAGAAAGCCCCAAAGGAAGAAGGGCAGGATCTCCTGAATTGAATGCACACTTGTGAAGTGTATTGAGACGGCTGTGTCCAGAACGATGAAGTGGTCCACCAGGGATTGGCCAAAATGGCAACCGGAGAGGAGACGGTGCCGTTCCAAAAACCAAAACAGGGCCCAATTCACCATCCTTTCCATGGTCTTGCATAATCAGCTAATCAGTGAGTTGGGTCTATAATTGGCTGGCTGGGTGCTATCTTTCCCAGATTTTTGGACAACGGTAGCCTCCTGACAGCCAACGGGGACTTTATGGTTCTGCCAAACACAGTTCCTGACAGCAAGCAAATAGTGACAGTCCTTCTTTGGTAAGTAGTGTAGCAGTTGGTAGTCTCTAGCCAATGCTAAAGCCGCCCACAAATCTTCCAAGGGGTAAATGGTCTGTTATACTCCTTGGTAGCACCCTGAGAGAAGTTCAAAGGTAACTGCTGAGAAATCCGGTTGTGTTGTAAACCCCTGCCAAGTATGACTGGGAGCAAAAAACGGCAGCAAATTCCTAGCCAGTTCCTGTGGCAGCGTTGCATTCCTTCCATGAGTGAGGAGGTCAGAGACACCTGATAAAATGCAGCTGCCCTTTACTTTCTGCATCTTGTCCCAGACCATTTTTGATGGTGTGGCGGGTGAGTGAAGACATATTGGCCCCTGGCCCTCACCACAACCCACCTAGCAACTTCCCATCCCCAGACATACACTATTCGGTTTGCCAATGTGGGTTAGCAACCAAAAAAAATCACCGTGAGCCCCCCACCTTCAGTTTCTAATCACAGTATGGCAATCCTCAAACCACCGTGGCACCTGTCTATGTTGGCGGTAGCCTGAGCTGTGAGGAACAGAGGTCATGCAGCGGCCAGAAGGAGATGCAGTTGGTCCCCCAGTCTGCGCATCACAAACACCAATGAGGGAGTTGTGGAGTGCCACCCTCCCCAAACAGACTTTGCTGTGGAAGTGGTCAGTCCCACATGTGTCTGATAAGACCTCTCAACGTATTCCAGGGGCCAACCCCAGTAAGCAAATGATGAGGTCTATACAGGACAGCGCACCTCTGGCAGAGCTGGGGTTCATTACTATAAGGCCATGGGTAGTCGTCCAGTGCTCCACAAGGAGCCCACGGGAATTGGGTCTAGTCCAGTGGTGGCAAACCTCTGACCTGTGGGTCACAGATTGACCCACCGGACAATTTTAAGTGAATCATATCTAGTTTACCATCCCATAGTGTGTGAGGTGGACACGGAACCTGATGGGCTAGAACCCGCAGACCCCAAACGTGACACAGGCGGGATAATGGTATGTTCTAGTTCTAGTTGGATACACGTCAAGCAATCGTGATAGGCCAAATTGGCAGTGGAGAGAATATCTCTCATTCCTAAAAATTCACTCATTTTAAAACCCCAAGGAACCTGAAACATAGCATCTCTTCTGCCATACATCGCCTGCCCACTATAATGGCGCCTTCTTCCACAAAGTTCTTCACCTTATCCTCATCAAGAACATTCCAATGCCGAATGACCCTTCGAAAACAGGACCAGTAATATGAGTCTTTTCGGGGTCCTGATTTCCTTAAGTTTGACCAGATGATCATTTCTTCCCCTGTAATCTGCAAACGATAACCTGCTATCTAGAGGACCCTCATAACCTATTTTTAACAGTCTGCTAAACAGCTTAATGCTATCAGATGCCCGCCTCTGACAGAGTGAGTCCCAGCCTAATTCTCTGAAAATGCCTGACACACTCAATCTGCGAGAGAACTGATTTAGCACAACTCTTGCTGCTCTCTTTTGGACCATTTCAATTTCCCAAGATAGGTCTTGCATAAACGGAAACTAAATTGGACTACAGTACTCCACAATTGGCCATACCAGTGAAAAGTAAGCTATTTCTTTTACTTCCTTTGTGCTGTCCCCCACCAACCTTCTAACCAACCGGACGGCACACCCAGCCTTTCCAATCAATTTGTCAGTGTGCTCCTTCCAGTGCCCGGAGTGTTCAAGACGACTCCAAGGTGCTTGTGGGTGTCAACCCTTTCATCCCTCACACCACTTATGCTATAAGAAAAATCAACCTGCTTGTTGGACCTGCTTATTCGAAGAAAGCTACATTTGTGCAGGTTCAATGGCAACTCCCACTTTCTACTCTAATCATATATCTTGTTTAGGTCTTGCTGCATTTCTGTGCAGGAAGACAACCCTTTTTCCACCACCCTTGCCATGCATGTGTCATCTGCAAACAACTCAAGAAAGGATTTTATATCAAGCCCTATATCATTAACATAAAGTATATAGAGTAAAGGTCCTAATATGCTTCCTTAGGGTACCCCTGATGTAACAGGTGTCCATTTTGATGCTACCCCATGAAAAAGTGCTCTCTGCTGCCTGCCTTAAGGTAGGCCTTTACCCACTGAATAACCTTACTATGACTCCCTAACTTGGATAATTTTTGAAACAAGCTTGTCATGGTGTACCATAACAAAGGCCTGTTCAAAATTCAGGAATATCACATCAACCTGCTTACCCTTATCTACAGCATTTTGAATGTATTCAATTAGATAAGCCAGTTGAGTGTCAACATGACCTACCTTTCCTAGACCCACGCTGATTATCACTAATGATGCTATTTTCCAAGAAACTGGCCTGTAGCATTTAGGATCTGCACTATCCATGGGAGCGGCGAGTTGCATTGGACACACCAGTTCTCATCTGATCACTGAAGTTAAGCAACACAAGGCCAGTTAGTACTGACATGGGTGGTCGCTCAGGAAAGCTGGGTTCTGCTAATACCCAATAATCGTTGCATTAGTGTAGTGTCTGTGCAGTATATGCATTAGAACTATACAGTGGACGGGTATCTAATGACCTTGTAGTTGACGGGACCTTAAACTCCAACAAACAACAACAAAAAAAAATGCGCTATCCATTGATTTGAAGACTGGCACAACGTTTGCCAGCCTCCAGCTAGATGGAACAATGGCACAGTCTAATGATTTTCTAAACATTTCCACCAAATAGTAGCTTACAATCCCTGAGAGTCTTTGTACAATAAATGGAGAAATGTTATCAGGGCCTCCAGTCTCATGGACCACTAGTTTATTCAAATGTTTCTCAATCCCCTCTCTTGTAATAACAACCTCCTCCATTTGCCCTTGATAGTCATTTCCTGACACTGGTGAATGATCATCTCCACTATTTGCAAATGTTTTTGAAAATGAATCATTAAAAATATTTGTAGCTATAAGGCTATCACTAACTAGGTTTCCTGACCTGTCCTTAATAGCTGGAACTTTATAAACCCCCTTTCTACACTTTGAGGTACCCCCAGAAAGCTTTTGTATTGTTCTTGAGCCTTTCCCACAAAATATCCCTAAGGAATTTCTTGTAGGTTTTTTATAAGAGATTTTGCCCTCTTCCTGGCTTCCTTATGGGTGACCTTACTATCTGAATCCTGCTCCCTTCTAAATATATTTCTGACTCTTCTCTGCCTACACAAAGCTGCCTTCACTTCCTGAGTATACCATTCTGGAAAACCACTGTCTGTCTTCTTCTTAACCCTTATGTCAACAACCGGGTACCCAGGTGCCCACCTGACAATTTAAAGTAAAAATTTATAATTTTATTATTAAAATTTTTTTATATCCTCCAGGATCATCTCTATTACACCTTTTTTCTTTCATTTATGTAAAAAAATTGTGTGCCAAGCATCATAACATTTTTAAATTTTTTTTTAATTTACCTATGCCATTTCAACAACCAGGGTACCCAGTGGCTATTTTGAATATAAAACGTTAAAAATAGTTATCCAGAAATAATTTATGGCACTAAGATGATTCAATAATTACCATAAAACTGCACAGTCTTTACATTTTGCTACAGTGAAGGCATTTTCACCAGAATTATAACAAAATGTTGTTGCATTCCATGCAAGACTTTCTTGTTTATCTGTTTCTTTATTGGTGTTTTGTCTCTAACATAATGCATACAAGGGGCACTAGTGGAATTGCCTTCAGATCACATGGCAATGGACAATCATCATCAAACCCTTATCCTGCCTGTGGCAGGGTCTGGTTTGCACTTTCTAATCCTCCACAGCTGCCGATTTCCCAACACGTCCCCATCCACCCTATAAACTACCATTTCCTGATGGACACGCTGCTCCCACATCTGCTTTGGTCTCCCCCTGCTCTGAGTGCTTCCAACCATTTACATTCCTATTATGGACCTATGAGTTCCCCTCCCCATTTCTCATCATGTGTCCATATCACCTCAATCTACTCTCCATCATTCTCTCTGTGATGCCCCCACCCACAGGCTACCTCTTTAATACTCTCCTAATTCTATCAGCTCTTGACACCCAACTCCTGTAATGCAGCAATCTCATCTCAGCTACTTGCATTCCATTTATGTGGCTCTTCCTCAATGCTTAAAACGACCCATATAGCATAGCTGGTCTAACCACAGCCCTGTAATACTTCTCTTTCAAATTGATTGGACGGCCCTCCATCACAAAGGACTCTGCTTGTCAGTCTCCAAATCAAACACCTCCCATTGATTCTATGAAAAACATTCAAATCTATCTCCCAAATGCTGTTAGAGTGGCTGAGTTTCATTGGACACACCAGTCCTCATCAGATCACTGAAGTTAAGCAATGCAGCCCAAGTTAGCACTGACATGGGTGGTTGGCTGAACATTGGGTGCTGCTAATTTCCCCTCTCCTACAACCCCCACTGCTACCTTCCTCTCACCCGCAAGCAGCCTCCACAAGGTTCAGCCCATTATGACTACTTGAGCAACTCACCAACCCGTTGATGTAACATACCCGCATCATGCAACTTTGCTACCAGCTCACTTGCTCGTCATTATTATCCTCTCCTTCCCATTTGAAAGCTAAATAATCTCTCTATTAGATGGAGAATGAGGGTCCATATAAGATATAAATTGTATCTCCCTTTCAAAAAATCGGAGGTGTTTATGTTGGATGCAAAACACCTTATGAATACTTGTGTTGCAAATTGCAATGCACAGGATAGATTAGTAATATTGACTTTAAGAACTTATGTTCGCCTTAGAATGACACATCAGGCTTCCAATTATCATAAACAACAAAAAAGTAGCCAACTTTAAGAAAACAACATTCGTTATTCAATAAATTTAGTAGGTGGGTACCTGGGTACCCTGGTTGTTGAATAACTAATTCTAAGTCTAATATTATACACTGCAAGCAGCCTTTTTGGCCAATATGGCAGTGGAGAGACTAACTCTCAATCCTACTTATGATAACATAATACTCCTAAAACCCTAAGCTATAATTCAGGAGCCTCCCCTAATACAATACCAGCTATTGTTGGATTTCCTTGGATGAAGCCCTCCACCCTATCCTCACCATTGTCGAATGACTCTTGGCAAAAATGACCAGTAGTATGAGTCTGTCTGTGCCCTAACCTCTTTCAATTTATATGGATGATCCTTTCTGCCTTTATACTCAGCTGGGGACACACTTCCAGCCAATGGTCCATTACATCCTAGCAGCAGCAGTCTTACAAAAAGGCTAATGCTGTGAGATATATGCCTCTGGCTTAATGTATCCCACCCTAGTTCCTTAATCATGGCAGATACACTCTCTGTGTGAGAAATCCTATTGTTGACATAAGGGTTAATAGGGACAGCCTGTCTTGTACCTTCATCTAGAAATGCTAAGAATCGGGAGGATACTCCCTCATTTTTTCGGCGATGGTCACCATCCCCAGGCTACCTCTAACATTGTCATTTGTAATTCTATCAGCTCTCGACATGCCACACATGCACCAGAGCATTCACATCTCGGCACCTTGCATATTATTTACGTGGCTCTTCCTCACTGGGCAGCACTTTGATCCATAAAGCATAGCTAGCCTAACTACTGGTCTATCTTCCCTTTTAACTTGATTGGGACCCTCGTATCACACAGGGCTCTGCTTACCAGTCTCCACCTCAGTGTATCTCCTCATTGCTTTGGAAAGTTGATCCTAAGTATTTTACCTCTTCCACCTTTGTCACCAGTTCGCCCCTTGACCATACGTCCCCGTTATAGTCCTGTCGTTTCCAATTGAAAGCTAGATATTCTGTCTTCTTCATGTTTATCTTTAGCCCTCCCTTTTCTATCGCTTCTCTAACATTGTTTAGTCACTTCGCAATCTGTTCTCTGCAGTCCCTAAGTTTTCCTATATCGCTGGGAAATGTCAAGCACTGGGGTCCATTCCCCTACTCCCGTCAGCAGTTCATCCAATACCAGGATGGAAAGGCATGGGCGAAGTGCTGAGCCTTGGTGCAACACAATTCTCACTGGAAAGCACCCAGTATTCCCGAAAGGTGTCCTTACCCTGGCTGTGGAGCCATCATACATATACTGGATTACTCAAATGAACCCTTCTTCCACCCCCGTTTTTCACAATACCTCCCAAACTAGCTGTCGTGGGACACTGTCATAGGCCTTCTCCAGGTCGATAGCTGAGTGGAGAATTGAGTTGGACACACCAGTTCTCGTCTGATCACTGAAGTTAAGCAGCGCAACCTCAGCTAGTACTAACATGGGTGGCCTCTTGGGAAAATTGGGTACTGCTAATACACAAAAATCGTCGCATTTGTGTAGTGTCTGTGCAGTCTCTGCATAAGAACTATGCTGTGGACGGGGCTCTAAGGATCTTTGTAGTTGAAGGGCCCTAAAGCACCAACAAACAACAAAAAATCTCCAGGACGATAAAATGGCATGGAGATCTTTCTTCGCTGCCCTATACTTTTCTATCATCTGCCTCAGAATGAATATGGGTTTCATTGTGGACCAACCTGGCATAAACCCAAACTGATTTCCACGGACCTGAGTTCTATCCCGGAGGTGACATTGCATTACTTTATCCCAGAGCTTCATATTGAATATCGTTTTAAAAATTAACCTCATTTAGCTCTTGAAACTAGGGCAAAAATTCACTCATATTATCTTGATGAAGCAATTTTGGCTTTGTGTTTTCTGGTAATACGGCTAACAATATTAAGTTCAATGTCAATACTTGAGGAGAGCATAGTAGACATAATGTTTTGTACTATAGCCTATGTGAGCATTTGACGTGAGCTTTTTCCACATGCACCCAAGCTTTCACACACACACAAAGCTCGTTTCGTCAGGGGCGGATCCAGGGGCTGATCAGGGGGGATAACTTAAAAAATGGGGGCCCCAAATATTTGTAACTATTCAGAATCCCTTGTGTAATTCTAGCTAGCAATTGTAATAGGTCCTCTACTGCTCATTAGGCAATGTGCAATCTTCAGTTTTTGCAAACTGCAGATTGCACTGCAACTGTTAGACTGGCGGTATAGAACTGGGGATAGCAATGCAAAAATGCCTCATTAGTTGCAAAGTTGAATCATGCATTAGTTGGAATATGAACCCCATTGAGGCACTGATGGGGGAGCAATTGCTGCATTGCTCCTCCCTAAGGATCCGCCTCTGCGTTTCGTAGCTGCAACCTCTTCAACCCCAGGAGTTCTGAGTACGTTGAAAAGAGTTTGGATGACTGTCACCTAACCACAATAAGATATGACCAGAACGAGATGCACAGATTTTCACACTTCTGCAAGAGCGATTAGCCAGAGTGCCTGCAAGACACTCCCTTTATGCGAGAAATGTACATCGTTCAAGTGAGAACCAATTGCTCCTCACAATGCAGAGACTGCACAGACACTACACTAATGCGACGATTTTTGGATATTAGTGCTACACAGTTTTCCCAAGCGGACACCCGGCGGGTTGTGTTGCTTGACTTTTGTGATCAGACGAGAACTGGTGTTCAATGCAGCTTGCTGCGCATGTCACCAGGGCAAGACAGTTGTCTTTATGTGGGTTCCGGGGCATGTCGGCATCATGGGCAGTTAGAGGGCGGATGTCCATGCCCTTCAAGTTCCCCATCTGCCCGACATCGAAGTCACTGATGTTCCTGCCTCCCATGCATTACAAACGGTTTGGCAGGCCATTCGTGGATTGTGGCGTTTGCAGTGCTGTGTGGGCGTCCACTTGCTGCCGCTCATGGAGGGAGGAGGCTGTTCTTGCTTGGTCCTTCTTCGCCCACTACCACTTACTGAGGGGTGAGGAGGAGCCAACTCGCTCACTAATAGTCCAAAATCGCTTTAGCATCACGGAAGTCAGATACTTTCCGGCCTAGACATGTCCTCATCTAATGAATGAACAGTTCATCTTGTGGTGCAAACCGCTAGCTATCATGCAACTATTTTCAGTTTCGGGAAGAGAGGGCTGGTATTCACAATGCAATACGTCATTATAATGGTGAAAAAGTCTTGCAGGAGCTGAAAAAATTCTTTGATGGGTATACAGATGGGTTTTGATGAGTTTTGATGGGTCTTTGATGGGGTTTTTTGTATTATTGGGCTTTGCTACTTACAACACAGTAGGTCCCTAGTAATGTTCATTGACATTTTCGATTTAATAATTAAAATTTTCAAAATAGTCATAAAGAATAGAAAATCAGCGTTGAAAATGTCTGAATACAGGGGAGATATTTGTAGTTAAAATTGTAAGTTTTTTCTGAATTTCCCAACTTGTTTCTTCATCATCATACTTTATGTATTAACAAAGTTGACTATGGGTGTTTTGGTGAGAATAAAATATTTAGAGAGAATTTAGAAGAAAGCTATCAATTATCGGCCCACCGAAACGGAAGGAAATTGAGTCTGCAGGGAGAAAAACTATTTTAGACCTCAAAAATTATGGAAAATCATATTCATTAATGTCCAATATTTTGAAAATACCTCTACAGAGTGTTGTTAGACCATTGAAATGTAGGGTAGAAGTAAAAACTTATTGCAGAAGTGGACGTCCCAAGAAATTTGATAAGTTTGCCATTAAATTTATTTTAAGAAAAATTCGGAAAACTCCCTCTGGAACACTTTCAAAATTGATATCTGACCTGTAATATATTTGGCTAAAAAATTACATCCATCAACAATTTGCAAAGCACAAGGTAATTAGAGCCCCATCCACTGCATAGTTTTAATGCTGCACAAACTAGCGACGGCACAGCCACTACACTAATGGGATTACTTTTGGGTATCAGCACACTGTCATATGCCTGCTCCAAGTCAATTAAGAATGCATATGACAGTGTTCTACGACAGATAGTTTGGGACGTATTACAAAATCGGGTCCCTTTCAAGTTGAAAGGGAAGTTTTACAGGGCAGTGGATAGACCAACTATGCTATGAATAGGTTGAGGGAGAGAGGTCATTCCTATGAGGGATTTCCTCATACGAATAAGGGAGAATAGGTTGATGTTATATAGGCATGTATGAGAAGAGGGGAAGAGGAGATTTTTAGATCCATTTCAGGTATGCAGGTGGTTGGAAGCACCTGAGGCAGGGGGAGACCAAAGCAGATGTGGAACACTGTAGTGTGTGGGGTGGATGGGGTTCTGGTGGAAGATAGGCAGTAGTGGAGGAATGGAACCTGCAGACCCGGCCCTGCTACAGGCGGGATAGGTGTATAATGATGAATATGATATATCAAAATTTCCCATTTTTTTTTAGCATTTCGATATGATAGTTAAAAATACACCTATTTATCAATGGAAAAAACGTAAGTTTGCAATTCCAAACTATTTTTGGAAATGAATGTCTCCGTCCATTAGCTATAGCTTTTTCCTCAACATTTTTCCTTTATCTTATAGTTTTTGAAATAAAGGAATTGGCTACATTAAAATTTACACAATATATATCATCATAATCATATCCTTATCCCACCTTTGTCAGGGCTGGCTCTTCAGGTTCTAGCCCTCCACTCCTGCCTATCTTCTACCAGGCCGCCGTCCACCCCCCCCACACACACCCATATTTTTCCCCATTACAGTATATGCATGCATGCCTGAAACAAGCGTTAATCTAAAAGCATTTGAAATTTTGGTGACTCAGATGGGGCACATGGCAAAATAAGCGTTTATGGGAAGGTCAGTGGTGGGTGGGACACCAGGATTTGCCATGCTGGGTGACACCAAGCCTAGGTACGCCTCTGGAGTATGGACATGGCACACTAATTGCCTGTTATCTATCTCCAGCTTTAACAGCAGCCACATTCACTTCAGTGTTGGATTCTCTCTCTGTGAAACTTGCTGGTTTGTCCCCAGCATTTGTTGTGGGGGACTTTAATCTACCACTTATTGATTGGTCAGCCAAGGCACCTTATTACTATGGATTGTCCGAGACTTCCAAGGCCCAGTCTTTGATAGCTCTTTCCAGGTTTACTAAGTTACCTCAACTCAACTTCATTGGCAACTCCATGGGCCAGCTATTGGATCTGTGCTTCTCTGATGTGCTGGGTGTTTTAAAGGAGGTTGTTGACCCACTCTCTAAATTAGATCTGTTCCATCCAGCCTTAAAATTCGTTTCTTGTTGTGCAAACAAAATGGGTGGGCAGCCCCTGGTGGGTCAACCATGGTATGACTGGTATGGGGGAAAATACATAGACTTACATCACTGCCTGACTAATGCACCATGGGCAGCAGTACTCTCAAATGCAGACCCAGGGGGTGTTGTGGATGATTTTTATCATGTTCTCGTATCTGCAATATCGACTTGAATACATATTAAAACGGGTGCCAAGCGTCAGATGGCATATCCACATTGGTTTAGCCCTGAACTTACATATCTGTTTAATTAAGCTAAAGAAGCAGACTTTCACTAAGTAAAAAGCACCCCTCACCCATTTTGCAGGTGCACTATTGTGAGGCATGGACCATGACTAAGCAGTTGTTGGTTCATTCACGGCAAGAGTACTTGACCAAACTGTTATCTAAGCAGAAGTTGACACAGTCCTTTTGGGAAGGATTTAAGTGGTTAAAGGTAGATACCAGTTGCATAATAATTGTCTGATCTCAGATCCATTGTAGGTGGGTAATGCTTTTATTGATCATTATGCCAATCTCCAGGAGGCTTTCATCCCCCCTACCTCACCCCTTTAAGTAAACATCATCATGGGTTTTGTAAAGGAAAGTCTACAGAGACAAATCTATTAATTCACTTGGACAGTATCAATAAGGCATTCAAGCAGCAGCGCCTGATGGATACTATATATCTGAACTTCTCAAACACCCATGATTGGGTCCCAATCCCCCTTCTGTTATGGAAATTGGCTGAATATGACCTTGCAGGTAATTTGCCAGGTCCACTTAAAAACTACCTATGCCTTAGACATAATTTTGTCCGAATTGAGCATGTGAGCAGTCAACACTATTGTCAGGGGGTGGGCTTACCACAGGGCAGTGCCCTTAGCCCAATATTGTTCAACATCTTTATGAACGATTTTTACTTTAATATTTCACAAAATGGAATCATCCTAGCATTTGCAGACGACCTCAAGCTTTTGCAGATGCTGGAAAGTCATCAGTCTGCTGTGCAATTGAATGAGTCCCTTTGCAGGAGTGGTGAGTTGCATTGGACACACCAGTTCTTGTCTGATCACTGAAGTTAAGCAACGCAAGTCCAGTTAGTACTGACATGGGTGGTCGCTCGGGAAAGCTGGGTACTGCTAATTCCCAATAATCGTCACATTAGTGTAGTGTCTGTGCAGTATATGCATTAGAACTATGCATTGGACAGGTCTCTAATGCCTTGTAGTTGATGGGACCTTAAACACAAACAAACAATGAGTCCTTGGTTCAGGTTGAGCATTGGCTTAACCACAATAATTTAGTTTTAAATCATGGTAAAACTCTTGTTATATCCCTTTATAGGGATTTGTTCCTCTATTTTGTTTCCTTATGGATTTAGCAATGGTTCACTGATACTCCATGGTGATG
Organism: Trigoniulus corallinus; assembly: GCA_013389805.1. Classification (NCBI taxonomy): domain Eukaryota; kingdom Metazoa; phylum Arthropoda; class Diplopoda; order Spirobolida; family Trigoniulidae; genus Trigoniulus; species Trigoniulus corallinus. The sequence continues at coordinate 10,748,659 of JAAFCE010009058.1, forward strand.
TGGTATGTGATCTTGGAGTAATGCTTGATACAAAACTGTCATTCTCAAGTCACATACACCACTTGTATTTAAAAGTAAAGGGAGCTTATCATTCTATTATTTATATGCTTTTCAGTTCACTGATCAAACTGGTTATATTGTAGTCTCTCTCACCTAATGAAGTTAATTAGACTACATGATTAGGTTCTAAGGCTGGGAGTACCAACTACCAAGACTAAGGGGCAGATGAATGGCAGTGTCCATGCATTACCTCTGATGATGTTCATAAGCTACAGTAGAATAATTTGGCTTCCTCGTTTATTTAGTAACCATATTGAATGTTTACATTTGCTCAGTTCTTTGGAAATTTTTGTCCCAAGTCGTTGCTTGAGACAGAGATACCTGTTTGCATATACTGGGGACACTAACAACCCAGTGCATCTGGCACAATGAGATTTTAATAGGCTTGAGTTAACTTTGGATGATTTGCTGTTGTCATTTAGAACATTAAAAAAAGAAGTTGATTGCTCATCTACTTTCAATGGGTAGCAATGAGGATTCGTGACCTTTTTAGTAACTTCTTGTACTTTTAGCCTTTTTGGAATTGCTTTGGATTTTTAGATTTCTTGGTACTGTTTTGTAGTTTTAGCCACGTTTGGATTTTCTTGTATTTTTAACCATTATTAGAATTTCTTTGTTCTTAGTTAGTGTTAGTGTGGTGTACTTCTAGTAATTTATTAACAAATTTATTGGGTAATTCATTCTATGTTGCTGGTTATCTTTTATTTGTTGTGGCGTTTTCCATTCCCTATCAGTCTTCCATAACCTGTTGGTTTAGCATTGGTCTCATTTTATAAGTCAGGTCTCTTTTTATGCGGGGGATACGTTCCTCAAAAAATCACATAAAAGGAATTCGCATAAAATGAGACTATAAGTCTATGGAAAAAATTAAGGATACGTTCCATAATTTTTAAAATTCTCTTAACTTCGAAATAACGAATTAAAATGAATGTAAAACTGCATAAAAAAAATTTGTTGATGCTAAAGAAAATAGGTTTCTTAATAAATTTCTTTGGGAAGCTGAAAGAGATTTATATGAACCTTAAATAAAATTTTATTTCAATTCAATTGTCTATCTGGTAAGGGTATACACCATCTGCAAACTGTTTGTAAATCACTTTCATCATCAGAAATAACTGTCCTTGCAATAGATCTCTTTGATAGACCATACATTATCACAAACATATTTTTTCTCACTCTGCAGACTTTTGATTGACCATCATCATCATCATCATCATCGTCATACCCGGATCCCACTTGCGGCAAGGTCGGGTCTGCAGGTTCCCTGAACATGTTCTGATTGGAGACACTCCAGTTAGGCGTCTGGAACATGCAGGGATATTGGCTGGGTTATATGTGGGGGATGCCGGTGTCACACATCAAAGTGTCCGGTGTGACACTTTCAGACAATTCTTGAGTACCTCAAAGTGCCCACCATCTAGGTCCGATTGCAGATGCCCGGATTTTTCTCTTTTCTGCAGAGTACATATGCACTGCAGAGCATATGTGTAACGTGAATCAACGCGAAATTTCTATCAAAATAACTTAACCATGTAATGGAAAACGGCCGAGACAGTTAAATTACCACAATGTGTCCTGGGGACACTGAGGTATGACACCAGCCTGCACCTAAAGTTAGTTTAATATCATCGTCATTTAAGGCATCATCCACCAGCAGTTCTTCTATATCATCATGGTTAAAAATGTTCAAATCACCTCCAAAATAAGTTTTAATTTTAGAGCATGTTCAATGGAATTGCAGACACAACCCTGCCACAGTCGGGGTATGAGTGTAAAGTGTTATGTACAAGTGCGGAACTCTTTATTGCGTATGCTAATTTCTCACAGACTAATACTTCCTGAACAAGCATACAGTATGCATATTTGGCGAAATTTTTTTTAATCAAATGCAAACCGCCCAACTTGGAAATCGCATTAAAAGAAACCGCATAAAAAGAGACCCAACTGTATTTAGCCCATCATCCCCTACCAACGGGGTTAACCTGTTTAGGGGATGTTAAGCAATCAGAATCAGAACGTATTTCCAGTTCTAGAGAGCACGAAAGTTTTTCAGTACTGGTTTTTGCGACGACTGAGTGTGTAATCCGTTGCTTACTGTATGTGGCTATTTATGTGTGGCCATATATTAAACAGAATTAGTTAGTTGGCCTCACCACTAAAAGATTGTTAATCTTTGATTCTTGAAATGATCTCAAACCGCTTTCAGTTTTGATACAGTTTGTCAGAGGCGTACCGAGGGGGGGGCCAAGGGGGACAAATGTCCCCGGGCGCAGAAGACAGGGAGTGCAAAAATGCGGTTCGCATTAAGTTTAGAGGGCGCAGATTTCGGTCTTTGTCCCCGGGAGCAGAATACCCTCGAACGCCACTGCATTTTGTCAGTGATTCAAAAAGGGTGCTGCTCCGATCATTTCTTTGAGAAATCCCTCGTGTTCTAGGAATATTTGTAGAGTCTCTGTTTACAATTTCCTTCACACGCCAAAATACATGTTCTAGATACGAGGATCGAACCGGCAACTTCCGATGCGATAGTCAAGAGCTAAATAGTAAGAGCGTTGTGGTGAAAAGTCTAGTCAGTCGTATTTCGATCCTGGATGTCAGGTGAAGAACGTAATAAATGATCCCGTCAACAATATAAAAATAACAAGTTGACGCAGTTGGCTTTAAAGTAATAATAGCAATTTTAAATGCAAAACCAACCCCACAGGTGTTCTGCAAATGTTTAATCGAAAAATGTGATATGACGTTAATGGTATGGATTAATGAATTAGAAGTTCAAAGCGAACAATCGGTGCAAAACTGTTATTGAAGGTATATTTTCAGGTGGTCTTACTTGTCAAAAGTTGACGATGAATATCAAAACGGAAACGCGTGATGAAGAAACTGAAAATCAAATTGTAACATATGTTTTTTATTGCAGATATAGAAAATCCTAGATACTTCAAAATGATGATCAAAGTTGTGCACGCCATATTGCTGCTGTGGGGGCTTATCGGAATATATATGAACCAGGTGAAAGGTCACGAATCAGCATTCATATCCGTGGAGGTCATTAAAAGGATTATCGCCCTCGATAGGGATTTCACCAATTACCTCATGCTTCAGAGAGAGACCATCACTGAAAACCAAGAACATGTTGACAGGTATGTTGACAGGACTTTCGTAGATGTTTTAATACGTTGTGCACTTTCAACACCCGGCCACCTGAAAAATATTTAAACCACTTCCTCATTGCGCGCTGAAAATGGAGCTGATTGATATTTGCGCAGCAAAACGGTGCTCCTGCCAAACTTACTGCCAGGAAGTCCCCACAGCAATGGAATGACACGATTGAGTCGATGGATCTTTTGTACATTTTGAGAGCTTTCCTCGTGCCACGTCGCGAAACAAGACGTATCCAAGCTCCTGACTAAATTTCGGTAGCGGTTGTATTGCGTAGGGCAAACCAGTTTTCGTAAGATCACTGAAGTTAATCAACGCAAACGCAGCTAGTACTAACATGGGTAGCCGCTTTGGCAGTCCGTGTATTAGAAATACGCAGTGGACTTGGCTCTAATGGGCTTCGTAGTTGAAGGGCCCTAAAACGCCACCGAATCAAAAAGTGACTAAATTTGTTATTCGTCCGCTACTCCCCCTTCTCTGTGTATTAATATCAGCTCGGGAGCAATACAACAAGGATTCTGAATGTAAGGGATTATTAAGGGATCTGATTCTTAAGGGATTCTGAATAGTAATAGGTAGGTCTCTTTTTATGCGGTTTATTTTTATGTGATTTTGAAGCTGTGAAGTTTGCATTTGATTAAAACAATTTGGCCAAATATGCATACTGTATGCTTGTTCAGGAAGTATAGTCAGTTACCACCGACCATTTTATTAGCCATCAAAGAAGTCTTAGTCTGTCAGCAATTAGCGTACAATAGGGAGTTTTGCACATGTGCATGACACTTAACAATCATACCATCATCATCACACCCTTATCCCGACTGCGGCAGGGTTTGGGTCTGCAGGTCCACTAAAGATGCTCTAAAATTACACCTTATTTTGGAGGTGATTTGAACATTTTTAACCATGATGATAAAGACGAACAGCTGGTGGATGATGTCTTAAATGACGATAATATTATTAAACTAACTTTAGATGCAGTAGCTGATCCCAAAAGTGAAAATGATATTGAAGATAGACCAGGCCCTCTCACAGCAAAATTAATTTATGCTGGTCTTCATCTTTGCAGAGAATTAGAAAATGACTTACTTTGTTAATTATGCTGATTCTGAAACAGCTGTAAAACAGTGTTTCTTGATACTGTGAATTATATAAAAATTCGGTAGAATCATCATCACAAAGTTTAATTACTAATTACATTGTCATTAAAACAGCAAGAAGTTCTCTGTCCAGAAAAACTAAAGTATGACAGGCATGTAACACTTGGTCTGTTTAGACATTCATGTGTTTGTTTTAGGAGTTATTATGCAATGGGACAGCACCATGCAATATTATAACTGACAAAGCATTAATTTACCTGCGAAAATTTCTATTTTGGTTGTATAATGCGGTGTTAGTACAGTGGGGTAGGCTGGTGTCATACCTCAAAGTGTCCTGATGTACCTCAATGTGTCGGCCTTAATGTCAAAGTTTCTCTGCCATTTACCATTACCTGGTTAGGTTATTTTGATAGAAATTGCGTGTTGCATATGCGCTCTATAGAAAAGAGACAAATTCGGGCATCTGCATTCGGACCTAGATGGTGGGCAGTGTGAGGTATTCAAAAATTGCCTCAAAGTGTCCCACCAGAGACATTAAAGTAGGCCACGGACAATTTGAGGTACCAGGCACTTTGACATGTGACTCTGGCATCCCCCCTCAGACAACCCAACCAATGTCCCTGCGTGTTTCAGACGCCTGACTGCAGTGTCCCCAATCAGATCGTGTTCAGAGGACCTGCAGACCCGACCCTGCCACAAGTGGGATACGGATATGATGATGACTGTCAAAACAACAGTCTGCAGAGAGTGAGAAAAAAATATGTTTGTGAAAACTTATTGCCTATACCATAGGGATCTATTGCATAGACAGTTATTTCTGATGATGAAATTGATTTACAAACATTTTCCAAATGGTGTATACCCTTACCAGATTGACAAATACCAAACCTATTTTCTTTAACAATATGCTGTTGTACATTAATTTTATTTCGTTATTTTGGAGTTATGCGTCTTTTAAAAATTATGGAACATATCCCTAATGTTTCCATAGACTTATAGTCTTCTTTTAAGCGATTTCCTGAAGGACGTATCCCCCACTTAAAAAAACACCTGACTGTATTTGGAAATATTGGGGGCAATCTTTTTTTGAAGTGGTCCCCTGATCCGACCCTGATTAATATCCGTAATTCTCAAGTCCATGCTAATGTAAAGAGCGGTGTATACTTGACGTTTATTTATGCATGTATTCTTCTCTCTACACTCAAAGACCAGGGACGTCATTATTTTCCAGCTGGCATACTGTGCTGGTGCACCCATGAGCATTCTGTGGGCTGCTTGGAAGTGTAAAGCTTAGTTCCGTGGCAAGCGCTACAAGCAAAAACAGTGTGCATGCAAACAACAAAATGGTGACGTAATGCACTGTCGCATATTTTGGCAATGTCTGCTAGGTGGTGTAATGAGAATAAATAACAGCCATTTTGAATATGCAATGGGCTTCGTCTGCAGTACAATCAGCCAATCACATCTGCACGTGAGTGCTGCATACTGCAAGCAGTTGAATGCTAGTCAAATGTGCTTTTACACCCATTCCTCAACTCCTTCCCAACATAATTGTGCACCGACGCTATCCGTGTCTGTGTTGTTTTGTCTGCTCACATGGTACCTGCTGCTGTTGTGTGTGCCACTGAACCAGGCTTAATGGATTTTGATTAAAAAGTTTTGATTTTCAAGCGTTTATGACTGGTAGTTGTGCATGCATGGCTCACATTCTAGGAACTTTGACTGTAAATCTACTGCTCTACAATATAACATAATAAAATAAGAAAAGCGATTTCTGAAGTAAAAAAAAGGTTGTTTTATTTTACAATTATGCCCTTATACTTATCATTTGTCATGTACATTAGGAATGGTTTTTCAGTGTAGGTGTGGCGGCATTCATTTTCAACAGCATGGGGTGGAGAAAGCACTGCTGCCCCTATGTCATTTTGTCATCACATGTATGACGACACGCCTTATATACGTTTGCACTACAATTTCAAGTCAGATCGAATCTCAATCCAGCTTGAAAGTTAGCCAGATCGCATCACCTACAGCCCAGTGCACACATGCGATTTTTGCATGTGCAGGTGCCACAGGGACACCACAGCAACTCCCAGAGCAATTTAATGCACACATGCAGTGAAATGTCGCCAGTACACATTTGGCAACACCCAGAAGGCGTGCCCTTTTTGCCTACAAAATCTCAAAACTATGAAATCGTGCAAAGAAACCGCACAGATGTGTGCATCACTCAATAGACCATGAGGTACTATGTGACCGCATGCGCGAGCGCGGCACTGCAGTAGTGTCGTAGGGAACTGCGGGCATTTCCAAACGCAACCCTGGTTTTCGGAGCCACAGCGGCGCCGCAGGTATGTGTGCGCTCCCCCATTACAACTAATGTATCTCATGCCGCAATTGCAAGGCCGTGTGGGTGCTGCACGAGTAAAAATCGCATGTGTGCACCGGGCCTAAGAGACGCATGCGTTCGCACTGGACATTGGCTAAAGCATGTTGCCTAGGAGTAATGGACCAATTAGAAGATTTACAAGTCAAAAATAAAAGGGGCTATCCATAAAGCACGTCCTTTATGGACGTCCCCAACATGACGGATGACAAAATTTTGGAGGCAATGTTTGTTAGGATACAAATGCATATTCCATATGCCATACTCCCTGGTCATATAAATTATTAATTGTGTCTTTTGAAAATTTGATTAACCGTGAAATTTCATCGTCACTCGACAGTTCTCGCTTACCACCGCCATGTTTTTCTGAGAAAAATCGCATTGCATTCTGGGAGTGGCAAAAATCGCATTGCATTGTGGAAGTTTCAAAGCAGATCGAAATTTCCATCTGGATTGAAAAAGTAGCTTGAGTCCATCCTGATTGAAAGTGCTCGATATAGATTGAACTCAAGCTGTACTGTTCGTAGCACCATTTTCAATCTGAATTGAAAACGCTAGTGCTTATGCTATGTGTGAAAAGGGGCAAAAATGCTGTGTATGCCTCACTTAAGCATAGTGGCATTCATTTGCAACAGCGTGGGGTGGAGCAAGTACTTGACTCCCACTGCTCTATTTCCTTTCTCTAAAGAATCTGTTTATACCAATAGTATGCAAATATCATACGTGAAAAACGCCGAAATTCCATTGCATTGGATCACATGGGCTCTTGGACACGACACATTGCAGAGACATACTACAAATCTCATAAGAGCCCCAACCACTGAGTAGTTCTAATGCAGAGGCTGTGCAGACACTACATTGATGCGATGGTTATTGTTAATTAGCAATACAGTCAGGTTTCTTTTTATGTAGAGGATACGTTCCTCAGAAAATCGCATAAAATGAGACTAAGTCTATAGAAAAATGAGGGATACGTTCCATAATTTTTAAAAATTCGCATAACTCCAAAATAGCGAATTAAAATGAATGTACAACTGCATAAAAACAGTTTGCTGATGTTAAAGAAAATAAGTTTCTTAATAAATTTCTTTGGGAAGCTGAAAAATATTTATATGAACATTAAATAAAATTGTATTTCAATTCAATTGTCTATCTGGTAAGGATATACACCATCTGCAAACTGTTTGTAAATCACTTTCATCATCAGAAATAACTGTCTTTGCAATAGATCTCTTTGGTATAGACGAAACATTTTCACAAACGTATTTTTTTCTCACTCTCTCCAGTCTTTTCATTGTCATACCCGTATCCCAATTGCGGCAGGGTCGTGTCTGCAGGATCTCTGAACATGTTCTGATTGGGGACACTCCAGTCAGGCGTCTGGAACACGCAGGGATATTGGCTGGGTTGTCTGTGAGGGGATGCCGGTGTCACACGTCAAAGTGTCCGGGGTCCACTTGAAAGTGTCTGGCGGGACACTTTGAGACTATTTTTGAATACCTCAAAGTGCCCACCATCTAGGTCCGAATGCAGATACCCGAATTTGTCTCTTTTCTGCAGAGCACATTTGCACTGCATAGCAGACGTGAATCAACGCGAAATTTCTATCAAAATAACTTAATCTGGTAATGGAAAACGACGGAGACACCTGGACGGGAAAGCGAACACTTTGAGGTATGTGTTAAATTACCTCAAAGTGTCCCCTGACACATATATATGTCACATATATATATCATCGTCATTTAAGACATCATCCACCGGCAGTTCTTCTATATCATCATGGTTAAAAATGTTCAAATCACCTCCAAAATAAGTTTTAATTTTAGAGCATGTTCAGTGGAACTGCAGACCCGACCCTGCCACAGTCAGGATAAGGGTATGATGATAATAGTATGATTGTTAAGTGTCATGTACAAGTGCGGAACCCCCTATTATGTATGCTAATTTCTGACAGACTAAAACTTCCTTGACTGGCTAATATAACGGGCGGTGGATTTTATCAGTGTGATGGGCCTTTGACTGACTATACTTTCTGTACAAGCATGCAGTATGCATATTTGGCGAAATTTTTTTTAATCAAATGCAAACCGCACAACTTCGAAATCGCATAAAACGAGACCCAACTGTACTCAGTTTTCCTAAACGGCCACCCATCTTAGTACTAGCGGGCGTTGCGTTGCTTAACCTCACTGATCAGGCGAGAACTGGCGTTCCCAACAGAGGCGTACCTAGGCTTGGTGTCACCTGGTGCGGCAAATCCTGGTGTCACCCCACCCCCCACACGCTGACCCCCCCCCCACATAAACACTATTATTCAATGTGCTCCACCTTAGTCACCAAAATTTCAACTGTTTTTAGATTAATGTTTCAGGCACTGCTGGCAGCCTTCAGGGGTGTGCATGCAGGCCCCATGGCCGCCATCATTAGCAGCAGTCAGCAAAGTGACAGGGGTTGGGACTTTGGTCCCTGTGGCAGATGGCATGCCAAGCGTCCTCTGTGGGGCAGGCAAGCATCCTCCCCATGGCAAGCATCCCCCCACAGCAAGCAGCGTCAACATAAGGGCCCATCTTAGATTAGGAACGTCAAATGTGGGGACCCTTACTGACAAAACAGGGGAATTATTTGATATCCTAAAGTGAAGGAGAATTCAGGTAGCTTTCCTCCAGGAAACTAGGTGAAAGGGGAATAGATCAAGGGCCTTTGATGAGGGATACAAGCTTATACGTATATGCAGTGAGTGAAGGGGACAAAACGGGTTGGCTATATTATTAGACAGGGAAAAGTGGATAAATAACAGGCTACTGTTAGTTCCAGTAGTTTGGTGAGGAGTAGTGCTCCACCTCATCAATGCTTACACCCCAGGCGAGTCTGGATGAACCCACAAAAGTGGGTTTCTGGACAGATTTTGAGGACTTTGTGCACTCGCTAGAGGCTGAGATAGAGCAATGCCAAGAGAATGAGAACTTAGTTATCGGTGGGGATTTTTCTGGTGGATTAACCAGGGTTATGGGGATGTCTATGGGGGGATGGAACAGTTAACATAGAAGGACAGTGCATCCTCAACACAGTTGGTAAATGCATGGTTTAGTAACAGGGACAAGCACCATCTAATCAGTGGCATCGCCAGGTCTTAGAGCCAGGGTGAGCAGCAAGCATATTAAGAAGACGCCATTTTTCAATCTTACAAAGGCGCTATTTTTCAATCTTACAAACGCGCCATTTTCTGAAAATTTGTTCAGGGGGAGCAGTCGCTCTCCCTGCACCCCCTAGCTATGCCTGCATGCCCCTGCCTGCACCTATTCACATTCCAGTCGCCAAAAGGGATATCAAAGACAGATTTTTTTATGGTTAGAGGGTGGCATAGAGTAGAGGTTCATAATTGCTGGGCAGTCCTGAGTGAAAAATTTCCAAAGCAAATGTGACCATAGGCCAAATTCTAGTGAAGGTGGCAGGCAAGGCACAATCTTAGAAAGGACAGCAGGCCATCAGGTGGCAGAAACTACCCACCAAAATGGAGGGATTTACCCACAAAGTTCACAGGTAGGTAGACTGGTATTGGGAAGGGACAGTGGATACAATGTGGGGCAGGGTCACCAGAAAAATTAGAACCTGTGGGATAGTCATTTAGGGCAGGGTTAAGTAGGAGTCTTAGTCCAGAGAAACAAGCAGACATGGTGGTGGATTGGGAAGGTAGAAGCAGCCATCAAGCAAAACAAGGCTGCTTTCCACAGTTGGCAGGAGACAGGGGACCAGGAATCTAAGACAAAATATAGGCAGGCTAAGACCAGCACTAGTAGGATCATTGCCCTGGCCAAGCACCAGAAGTATGAGGCACTCTATGAGCCATTATGGACAAGGGAAGGGGAGGTTTTCAAACTGTCCAAGGTGAGAAATAGGGCAGCAAAAGATATACCCTGGGCTATAACAGTGAAGGATAGCAGAGGTAAGGTCCTACTCTCCCAGATGGAGGCAAAGAGGAGGTGGGAAGAGTACTTCCATAGCTTCTTGAATGCTGCAGGGGGAGATGGGGACCTTGCCACCTATCCTGCATTGGCAGGGGATGGTGAACTGTGTAACCAGGGCGCTTAGGAAAATGAAAGGTCGAAAAGCTGTAGGCCCAGGTGGAACACCCGATTCAAGTGTGGCATAGCCTAGGGAGGACAGGTATCAAGTGGCTAGGGAAACTTCTCAGGAGGATAGCCAACAGAGATAGAATGCCATTGGTATGGCGTGAGAGTTGGATAGTACCACTCTTCAAGGGCAAAGGGATGTCCAAGGGTGTGGTGACTATAGAGATATAAAGCTGATGAGCCACTCCTTGAATCTCAGGGAGAGAGTGATGGAATGTTGCCTCTGGGATAGGATTAGTGCAAGTGGAAATCATGAATCCCACCTTTGGCAGGGCCGGATCTATGGGCTCCAGTCCTCCACTAATGCCTATCTTCCACAAGATCGCCGTTCACCCCACACACTGCCATGCCCTTGTGGACAACTTGCTCCCACGTCTGCTTCAGTCTCCCCTGCCTCAGCGGTTTCCAACCATCTGCATTTCTGAAAAGGACCTGAGGAGCTCCTCCCTTCTTCTGAAAACCCCTCATAGGAATGATCTTGCTCCCTCAACCTATTCATAACATAGCTGGTCTAACCACTGCCCTGTAAAACTTCCCTTTCAACATGAATTGGACCCTCCTATCACATAAGACTCCGCTTGCCTGTCTCCACTTCAATCATCCCCCATTGAGTCTTTGGGTCACATCAGAGTAATCTCCCCATTGCTTTGGAACGTTGATCCTAAGTGCTTTACCTCCATGTTGTAGCCAAGGTGTGATGGACGCACCAGGTAATCAACGCAAATCCATGTTAGTACCAACGTCGGTGGTTGGTAGTGAACGTTGGGTGCTGCTAATTTCCCCTTTCCTACGCCCCCTACACCTAGCCCCTCCTCACATGAAAGCAGCCTCCTTAGGGTTTGGCCTGTTATGGCTGCTTGGCTTACTCCCCAACCCGATAGTGTAACATACACCTACTAATACTACTCTTGCACCTTTTTCACCAGTTGGCCTCTACTGGGAAGCCCCCAGTATTTCCCAAAGATGTTCATACCCTGGCTATTACCCTTCTTCATTGACCTGGGGAAAGCTTATTACAGTGTGCTAATACCCCAACATAATCACATTAGTGTAGTGGCTGTGCAGTCTCTGCATTAGAAATATGCAGTGGGCAGGGCACTAGTGACCTTGTAGTCAAAAAGCCCTAAAATACCAACGAACTAAACGAGTTTATGTGAATCCACTAGCTGGACTGTGTCTCATACAAAATTCGCATTCATTGAAACTAAAATTCATATTGGTGTAGTGCTGTAGGAAAAGGTTGGATCTGAAACTTTGCAATAGTGTTACCCCCTGAAATAGTGTCACC
>JAAFCE010009058.1:10761181-10799424 GCA_013389805.1 Trigoniulus corallinus
AGAAGTGAAAGAGAGGAGAGACAATGATATCCTGGGAAGAGTAAAAGATAAGCTGTCAATGGTTGGGATGAAATGTATTGGCAGTTGACGGTGTAGTATGTGGGGTGGACTGCGATCAAGTATGTAGAATATAAAACTAACTGAAGGACAAGAACTAGAAGGCATGACCCTGTCATAGGTTAAGAGTCTGACGACAATAGAAGCAACTCATAATCCTCTTCCGCCTATGGCAGGGCCAGGTACCCATTTTGTCCCACTAAATCGAACCACAGGTGTTATATTATTGCAGGCGGGTGTTTTATTTCTGCAGGCGACTGTCAACCACAGCTGCAACCCCTACGCTTATTTATCTTCGGTCCTCTGTTCTTTGGGGCACGAGTTACATACCAGCATGGCTAGATGCAGAAAACGTTCCAGGTGTAGGTGCTACCACCTAGGCTTTGGTGGACTATCCCAAGAACAGTAGGGCGACGACAAATGCGCTAAAGGTTGCAGCTTTGGTCGGCTGCCGGCTGTGGAAAATCGCCGTCCAATATATCACCCTTTTGTCCATTCAGAGGGGAAGGAGTTGCTTTGCTACACGTCCCATAGTGGGGGGGGGGATTCTTTCACATGACAATGCCATCATACAGGACACTGGCGTTCTGTTACCGAGAACGCTACCTACTGCGCCACCAAGGACACGGTTGTTCTGATGAAATTTTTTGTTTTCCTCCAGTTACATTCGATCATACACAGCAGCAGAAGATGCCGCTCGGAAAATGGTCCTCCGACGCAACATCACTAATATCAGTAATGAAATTCTGATAGACGAGATGGCCAAAAATCCTTTAACAGCATTTCACGTTATTCGCCAGCTGACAATGGATGTTGAGAATCTGACGCCACTGTTAATAGGCCTGCCTGGTAAGTGATGCATAGCAATTAACAGCAGGCCATTAGCTTCGGGCAGTGCCGTAACAGGGGTATGAAGCGCCTGTGGCAAGTGTCTAACTTTCGCTTGCCCTTAACCCAATAATGATTAAAAACCAAACCCATTTGTGCCCCAAACCCAGTTGCGCCCGTGGCGGCCGCCTTCTTCGCCACGCCCTCGTTACGGCCCTGGCTTCGGGACGCAATTTCGACAAATGTCATTCATCTTATTTCTTTGCAGAGTTCAATACGACATTTAGACAGCATTTTCGCAGGTGGAACCTTACTTTTGATGAGGACGTGGTTGGTGCTGGCAAAGGACTCATACGGTTACAAGATGTGTACCATTTGGAAGCCAGAAAACTCATTCATGGCAAAATATGGCATTTGGATACAGGAATGAAACTGTCAGGTGAGTCAAACATTGAGACAATTCTAATAAAATTTATTCCTAAAGCCTGGTTCCATGGCACGCGATATCGACGCAAATCACTTTCGAGCAGACGAAATTCCACAGAAACTGTTCACGTAGGAACTCAACCTTTCTGCCACGGTAGCGCAAAATCAATTGAAGAGTGGAGTTGAGAGGTAGTCAACTGCATTCCTTGCTTGCAACTGTCACGTGCATTTCATTGGCTATTGCATTTCGAACAACGTTAACTATTAAATTTTATTGGCTGACGGATTTTTGTGCTGTGGGAGCCACGTCACAGGCATTTTTGGAAACATTTACACTTCACATGCTTTCTTGTCTGCCACGGAACTACAACAGGCGCAACATTCGTCTGCTCAGGCGCTATTCTCTCTCATGACGCATGCCACGGAACTAGGCATAATAAAAGCGAAGCACTCATGGCAATGCCATACACCAGTGCTGTAACGGGGGTATGAAGTGCCCGCGGCAAGTTTCTAACTTTCGCTTGCCTGTAGCCAATAATGATAAAAAAAATTAAACATTTTGTGCCCCAAACCCAGTTGTGCCCACGACGGCCGCCTTCTTTGCCACGCCCTTCGTTATGGCCCTGCCATATAGGGTGAGGAGTAAGGTTGGAATCAATGGGGGAGCAGCAAATTGCATTGGAAACACCAGTTCTCATTGATCACTGAAGTTAAGCAGCACAACCCCAGCTAGTACTGACTTGGGTGGTCGCTTGGGGAAACTCGGCAATGCTCATACCCAAAAATAGTCACATTACTGTAGTGTCTGTGTAGTCTGTGCATCAGAGATATGCTGTGGATGGGGCTCTAATGAGCTTTGAAATGCCAGCAACAACTGGAATCAATCATAGGAGTAACCCTGTTCCCGCGTATGGCAAGATGATGTGCCCACTTTTGCCCAGTTGAAACACGTGTGTTACCTACTACTAGAAAATATTTTATTCTTCAGGCTGTCAGCCTATTGCAGCAATTCCTATGCCTCGGCCTACTTTCATCTGTTGGTACACGTTTTCTCCTCGACACCTGGGGGAGGAAGAAGCTCTTACACCTGAGAATTTTGCCTAACTATACTGTATTTCATTCCATGTGTTGTTTTCTCTGGGTGAAGATAGTCAGTCGTTGAAACTTTATCTCTAATTACAGCAGGATTTAGATAAAATTTATGACTGGTGCATTATATGGGAATTGCCTTTAAACCTCCAAAAGTGTAGATTTCTTAGGATATCCAGATCAGGTAACCCTTTTAATTTTGATTACTACATTGCTGGTGTGTTGGTGGAGAGGGTAGTGACCCATAAACATCTTGGACCTATTTTAAATGGCAAAGGTAGCTGGAAGGATCTTATTGGCAAATTGATTGAGAGGGCTGGGCAATTCCTCCATCTCATTAGTAGGGTTCTTGGGGACAGCACAAGGGAGGTTGAAGAAAGAGCTTATACTTCAATTGTGCAACCAATTTTGGAGTATTGTAGCCCAATTTGGTCTCCCTTCAGGCAGGACTTAGCATTCAAAATTGGAAGAATCCAAAGAAGGGCAGCAAGAATTGTGCTCCATAGGTTTTCACACAGGGAACATGTGACTGAAATGATTAGGGGCACAAGCGTTTATCTCACAGCATTGGTGTTTCGCTAGACTGTTGCTGATGGGGTGTGATGGATCTCTTGCAGGGTATAAGGGAAGAAGGGATCATTCATATAAATTGAAGGAACTAAGGGCAAAAACAGAATCATACTACTGGTCTTTCTTGCCAAGAACCATTCGCCAATGGAATACCCTTGACGAAAATGGAGTGGAGAGCTAACTGAAAAGGATGGCCACCTTTGTCAGTATTGTAGAGGGACACAGCAACTGTAGATTAGGGTCTTAGAAGTTTTCTGGGTTCTTATGCAGCAATGAGAGTTAGTCTCTCCACTAACAAATTGGCCATAGAGGCTTCTTGCAGTGAACTAGAATTAGAATTTCCTACCAACTATGGAAAGCCACATTCTTTAGTTTGATGGCAGCTTTTACCTCCTCATCACCACCATGTCTGCCTACCCTGAAAAGAGCCTTCTACACTAACCATGCTAAACAGTGCCTCTCCACACCTCCTAATCTTCCTAGTAATCCTGTCCCAAATGGCATTGGCTGACCCATCTCAATCCCCTGCAATCCCCTCCTACCAAAATTTTGCCACACTGGTGGGCAACCTCCACCACCTAAGAACTGATTTAGCTTTCCAGTTATGCTTCCTAACTACCCCCTTCATTAATACTTCTATCATAAGCAGCTTATGGCCACTTTCTGAAAATCCTCACTGGGTAGCACCCAGCAAACTTGGATCTCTTTGCTGTGCTGCTTCCTAGCCATGAAAATAGTGAAGGAAAAACTATTCATACACCATGCTTTTTTATAATAACTTTGTTATTTGCAACTAAACTTAGCTGATTTTTGATTATATAATTCATCATCAGCATCATCATACCCTTCTCCTGCCTGAGACAGGGTCAGGTTTGTGGAATCAATACAAGGTCCCCATTCACCCCACACACTTCCATGTCCCTACAAACCACCTGCTCCCACGTCCGTTTTGGTCTTCCCCTACCTCTGGTCTCCCCAGTCACCTGCTGTCCCACAATGGACCTAATAAGCTCCTCCTTTCCCCTCCTCATTACATGCCCATACCACCTCAGCCTATTCTCTCTCATCTTTTCTGCAATGTCCCCCCCAGGCTACCTCTAACGTACTCGTTTCAGATTCTATCAGTTCGTGACACCCCACTCATGTAGTGCAGCAATCACATCTCAGCCACCTGAATTTGCCTTTCATGGTTCTTCCTAACTGCCCAACACTCAGAGCCATACAGCTTAGGGGGCCTAACGACTGCTTTGTAAACTTTACCCTTCAACTTTATTGGGACCCGGTAGTAGCACAGGACGCCACTTGCCTGTCTCCACTTCAGCCATCCTGCATTAATCCTATGGGTCACGTCAGAATCTATTTCTCCATTGCTCTGAAAAACTGATCCTAAATAATAGCACTCTTGCGCCATTGGAATCATTTCTTCTTCACCACGAATATCACCCCCTTGCCCCTGGCCACTAAAATTTAAAGTTAGGTACTCAGTTTTCCTCATGTTTACCTTAAGACCCCCTCTTTCCATTGCAGTCTTAATGTCTTGTAGGCCTTTTTGTGTATCCTCTTTGGACTCCTCTAGCCTTCCTACATCATCAGTGAATACTAGGCACTGAGGGGCCCATTCCCCTACTCCTGTCAGCAGCTCATCCATTACTAGAGTGAATAGATATGGGCTAAGTGCTGACCCTTGATGCAAACCAACATGCACGTTGAAGCATGCAGTGTTTCCACATGCTGTCCTCACCCTAGTGATGGAACCATCATACATATCCTGCACTATCCTAATATGGCCTTCATCCATACCTTTCTTCCATAAAATGCTCCACAGTACCTGTGTAGGGACACTATCATAGGCCTTCTCCAGGTCAATGAATACAGTGTGGAGGTCCTTCTTTGCTGCTCTGTGCTTCTCTATCATCTGTCATAGAATAAAGATTGGTTCCATGGTGGACCTACCTGGCATAAACCCAAGTTGGTTTACCTGGACACTAGTTTGATCTCTGAGGCGACATTCTATGACTCACTCCCACATCTTCATAGAATGGCTCATTAGCTTTATGCCTCTATAGTTTCCACAGTCCCTCTTGCCATGCTGCCCAGTATCCTATCACCATTTGCTAACTTATCAAATAGCCTCCCTAGCTATGTAATTCTTGTGGTCCCAAAGGTGCACGAAACGTCCATAGGGATAAGGGAAGCCATGTCTGCTTGCCCTGATACATTTCTCCTACTCTACCTCTACCTAACAATGCCTCTCCACATCTCCTAATCTTCCTTGCAACCATGTCCTACATGGCATTGGCTGCCCCATCCCAGTCCCAGTCTACCTGACTGAGAACCTCCGGTCAGAATTCATCTGCCTTGGTGGGCACCTTCCAGGTATGGTACCTAACTGTCCCCTTCATTTGTAATTCCATCATTAGCAGCTTATGGCCACTTTCCTTCTGGAAATCCTCACTGGGGAGTGCCCAGCAGTCTCAAATCTCTGTCCTGTGCTGCTTCCCAACCATGAAACCATGTGCTACCTCCCCTGTGGTGACTGGAAAGTGATTAGATGCTTTTCCCTTTTCTTGAACCATGTATTGGCTAATGCAAGGCCATGTGCTCTCTGGAGTCAGTACATCTTCTCACTTTCCCATAACACGACCTCCAAGAAAGTCAGGGAAATGCTGAGGAAGATCCAAGGGAGGTATTTATGATCATGTGGCCTTGGTCTCCTCATGCACAGGAGACACCTACTTCTCCCATATGAGGTGGCTGAGGAACTGGCAAGGGCGTTTGCAGCCATCTCCAGTTCCCAGCACTACATGGCAACATTTCTTCAAAAGAAGCAGGCTGAAAATGCCATCAAATGAACTTCACTGGTGGTGTCACTGAGGGGTAGAACAATCCATTTACCTCTTGGGAGCTGCAGGCAGCTCTAGCAAGTGCCTGGTCCAGATAGCATCCACTATCAAATGCGTTAGTTACCTCCTTGAGGTTTTTAATTACATTTGGCAGCAGCATGAAGTCCCTGAAAGCTTGCAGGAGCCTACGTTAATCCCACTCAAAAACCTGGGAAGGTAGCCTACCAACAAATTATAGACCCATTTCATTAATGAGCTGTCTTTGCAAAATGATGGAATGCATGGTTAATTGGCGACTGGTGCAGTTTCTGGAATGGCACCACCTTCTTGCCAATGCCCAATGTGGCTTCCATGCTGGCAGGTCTCCAGTGGATCATTTGATCACATTGGAGACTGCAGTACGTGAGGCCTTTCTCCACAAACAGCACTTGGTGGCTGTCTTCTTTGATGTGGAGAAGGCAGATGATACCACATGGCACCATGGCATACTGGAGACCTTGCAGCGGTGGGGGCTCAGGGGCAATTTGCCCCTCTTCCTCCATAGCTTTTTGTCTGACCAAACATTCAGAATGCATGTGGGTGACACCTACTCCTCAGCCTTTTTGCAGGAGAATGGTGTCCCACAGAGGAGCGTCTTGAGTGTGACTCTTTCCTGTTGCTGTGAATGGCTTACCATTTTCCGTTCACCCCCCCCCGTACAGTCATCCCTATTTGTGGGAGACTTCTCTATCAGGTACCAGGCTGCCATAATGCACAGCATTGAGCGTCAGCTGCAACTGGCACTAAATAGTGCCAACGAGTTTGCCACCTCTCATTGCTATAAGTTCTTCCCTGACAAAACAACAGTCATGCACTTCTGTCATAAGTGAGGGCTTCATCCTGAGCCTCAGCTTACCCTGAATGCCTGCCTCCTCCCAGTAGTAGAGGCAGCTTGGTTTCTGGGTCTCCATTTCGACAGCCATCTGACATGGGTACTGCACTTCAAGAAGCTGAAGGCTAAGTGCCTTCCCTCCCTTAATATTCTGAGGTGCCTGCAGGTAACTGGTTTTGGGGCTGATCGAACAGTGATGCTTGGGTCTACAGATCACTTGTTCGATCACGTCTCGATTATGGCTGCGGCATGTATGGCCTGGCTGCTCCATGTACTCTCCAGATGTTGGACAGTGAACATCACGCCAGCATCCGGTTGTCCCTTAGGGCCTTCTGCACGAGTCTGGTGCTCAGCCTTTATGCTGGGACTGGAGAACCTCCACTTACTGTGTGGCGGCAGTACTTGGCAGCTGCATACGTTTTGTAACTGAAAGGTCAGCCGCAGCACCCTACACACCCTGACATTTTTAGTCACGATCTGTGATGGCCAATCGACCGCCCCCCAGGGGTTCCCTCTCCATTTGGCATGCAGTGGATGGATCGTCTTGCTGGCCTGGGTGTCATTCTACCTAGGGTGCAGCCTGTACAGGCGGCCTCTGTGCCACCATGGACAGAGCCAGAGCCAAGTTTCAATTGGATGCTGGCAACCTTCCCCAACACCAGTACCAATAGGTCAGTGTACCAACAAGAGTTTGGATGCCTTGCTCTGACCTATCAAGGCATGTTTTTATTTACATGGATGGGTCGAAGGATGGCACCTTGTGGGTTGGTCAGTCTTTACAACTGGTCATCTCATGGGGGCCGCCTTCCAGGTGTTACCAGTGTCTTAACTGCAGAGCTCACAGCTCTACGGGAGCAGCGAATTGCGTTGGACACACAAGTTCTCGTCTGATCACTGAAGTTAAGCAACGCAAGCCCAGTTAGTACTGACATGGGTGGTCGCTCAGGAAAGCTGGGTACTGCTAATACCCAATAATCGTCGCATTTGTGTAGTGTCTGTGCAGCATATGCATTAGAACTATGCAGTGGACGGGTCTCTAATGACCTTGTAGTTGACGCGACCTTAAAGACCTACAAACAACAACAACAACACAGCTCTACACAAGGCACTGCACCTCATCCAATTATTGAATGACAGCCACTTCATTGTTGCGACTGACTCCCTATCCTCCCTTCAGCTGTTGCACACCCTTTATGGCATACATGTCATTGTCAAGTGTGTGCACAGATTGCTGCTCATGATTTCTAAGTGGGGCAAGACAGTGTTGTTTATGTGGGTCCCAGGACCTGATGGCATCATGGGCAATGAGAGGGCAGATGCCCATGCCAGTCATGTGGCTTACTTGCCAGATGTACCCAACACTGCTGTCCCCTCCTCCGATGCTCTCCCAATGGTGTGGCGGGCTTTCCATTAACAATGGTGGTCCCAGTGGTTTGCAGAGACCACCAACAAACTCCACACACTGAAAGACACTCCAGTGCACTGCATGTCCTTATGCTGCCAGTTGCAAAGAGGAGGTTATGCTTGCTCAGCTGTGAATCAGTCACACGTTTCTCACCCACTCCTATATTCTGTAGGGTGAGGATCAACCATGGTGTGACTGCTGTTGGGAGCCTCTCACAGTGGCACACATCTTTAGTCACTGCAAGAGATACCATGAACTTAGATGCAGACTGGGAGTCAGTACAGAGCTCCCCACCTCACTTGGGGATATTCCCCAGGGGGTTGACAGTTCGCTTGTATTTGTGAAGGAGGCTGGCCTCTTTCACAAAATTTGATTATACACCTTTTCTTTTCAGCCCACTTTGGCTTTATTCCTGTATCGTTTTGGCTTTTGCCTTTTTATTTCTGTGTCTGTTTTGGCTTTTGCCACTTTTATTGTTATGTCGGTTTTGGCTTTTGCCCCTTTTATTATGTCTTTTTTGGCTTTTGCTACTTTTATATTTATGTCTGTTTTGGCTTTTGCCTGTAATTATTCTTCCTTATTTATTTGGCTATTGCCTTTTTATTCTTATTACTTTTAGTGGCTTTTTGCCCTTTTTATTGCCATCATGGTGGGATGGCCATTTACACCCCCACCATGGTGATTTGTCTTTCTGGGCCCTAATGGCCTTTGTAGTCATTGGGCCCTAAAACACAATGGGCACTAAAACTCTTGCTGTCTCAAGGACGTTCTGCTCCTCAAGGTTGATAATCCCATATCTACATTCCCCATGCACCTCCTCATAACTCAGACCATTGTTACCCACATGTGCACTAAAGTCACCCGAAATAATCATTCGCTCATTTCCTCTGCCCTGTCAAACTGTGCTGTCTACTGACTGTACCATCTGATCAAATTTGACCTGGACTGGTTAATAAAAGCAACGTTTTTATGTACTTTAATACAAATCTTTTTTATTGCCCTCAAAATAGGCTCCTTTTGAGCCAATACAAGCATGCAAATGGTTAATCCAATTTTCCATACACTTCTTATAGGTCTTGGCTGGGATGACCTTTAGTTGCTTTGGCGATTTTTTTTTATGGCTGAAATCGATGCATTGTGCATTCCCCACAGTGGATATTTGAGTTTTGGAAATAGGAAAAAGTCACAGGGAGCAAATATGGTGATTGAGCTATGATTTGAGGATGATTGACCTTTCAGCTGTAATTCCATTGGAAACACAAAATTTAAAACAAACTCTGGTCAAATTCTTTGCAATTGTAAAAAATCACCACACAAACTTTTTGCACCATAAACAAATGGCTGCCAAACACACACTAATTGATGAATCCTGCTCAAATTCATACAAATGTCAAAGAAGGTTGTACTAACCTAGAGGAAAAAAATTTACCCCTTAAGTTTACTAGGGATGGTTTAAATGGACCAGTCTGGGTCAAATTTGATCAGATAGTAGCACCACATCAAAATCATCCCACAAAGCTGTTTTGCCAAAACTACAGTAACTAACATTAACCTACTACTGATTCTCCTAACTGAAGTGATCCCCTGCTGCAATTCCCTACTTAATATAATACCCACCCCATTTCATCCCCCTTTACTACCTGTATAAATCAGCTTGTATCCCTCCCCCAGGGCCCTTGACCTATTACCCTTCCACTTTGTTTCCTGGAGGAATACAATGCTGATTTTCTTATGCTTTAGGGTTGTAATCTCAGTTTCACTCCCTATTTGGTGTGACAGATCTGACTAGTGTCACCCCAGTCAGACGTCCAGAAACTGCAGTAACATTAGCAGGGTCACCTGTGGGGGTGGGGTGCAGTCCAACCCCACAGGAGACACTTATCATTGCCAAGAGAGTGGATGTCTCACACTCACCTGGCTGTCCACCTTTACAACATAAACCCAATGAACAATCCAACAAACAATAAAAACATAAGCCCAGATTTAACCTAGTACAGGTTACCTAGAGACACCTTGGGAAATTCGAAATAGTCTCTTATATCAGAGTTTCTCTTATATCCAGGCCATGTAAAAACGACCATATTTTGCAATATGGTATACATTTCTAAGTACAGTACTATAATTCTCAATTTTAATGTTGATTATGCTTCATTAACATTCCAAAAAAGATTCAAAAATCCAGATTTAAAAACTACAGTATCATCATCATGCCCTTATCCTGCCTGTGGCAGGATTTGGTCTGCAGGTTCACTGTACATATTCTGTCTGGGGGCATCCCAGGCAGGCATATCGATCCCTCAGGAATATTGGCTGGGTAGTGCATGGGGGATGCCAACCTACCTCAATTATTCAAGCATCACATTATTATTTATGTTTTGTTGGTTATAATAGTTCATGGTGTCTGACCTATTGCACAATAACAATGCACAACAGGGATATTCCAGACTACATCCATAGGGATATGGTTAGTTTGGTTGGTAGACGTTTTAGGGCCATTCAACTACAAGGTCATTGAGCTCCGTCCACTGCATAGGGCTATTGCAGAGACTGCATAAAAACTACACTAATGTGACGATTTTTATGTATTAGTAGTACCCAGTTTTTCAAAGCAGTCACCCGTGCCAGTACTAGCTGGGGTTGCATTGCTTTACTTCAGTGATCAGACAAGAAATGGTGTGTCCAATGCATTAAGCCACTCTAGGGATATGGTGGAGTGTGGGGTGGACAGGGACCCGGTGGGAGATTGACAGGAGTGGAGAGCTATAATCTGCACACCTGAACCGGCTATAGGTGGGATAAGGGTATTATGATGATGACGACTATATATTTAAAAAAAAAACATTTGAAGAAATATGTGATTTTGCATTAAACTTGCTTCTTTAAAGCTATGCTTTCCACCATATGCTCCACATCTTAAAATGCCTGTGCAGGACGTCATCTGTCTGCCTCACATAACATACACTGTTCAGCATGGATCACTCAGTCTCATTATTCTCTTATATCTGAGTGACAAATCAAATGTTTCAAAATGTTCTCTCTCATATAGGAGAGTTTCTCTTTTATCCAAGTCTCTTAGAACCATGTACATTAACACGTAAAGCATAGGGCATGCAGATGGGAATTCAAAATGGCTCTCTTATAACCAAGATTCTCTTTTAACCAAGTATCTAAATATAGAAAAAATATGTAGAAAACGTTTTGCTGAGGGAGGGAAGTTTGTACCTCACTCCACGTGGAGTGTGGTGGTCATCCATGCAGACGACCCCTGAGATGCAGTGGAGCATGATGAGAGCAACAAGAACAGCATGATGCTAGGCTTAAACACCCAACCTCTAGTGAAGCTCCCTGCCATGTTTCATGTGCCCAAACCTCAGTCTTACTGTGCCCTGGAACACTCTTCTTGTCTTCTTTTAAAGGTGAAGTGTTTTTTTAAAGATCCTCAGGGATACTTCCAAAAGCCCAACAAAAAAAGGGCCACACAATGGTGATACACTGTAATCACATGCCACCTAGAGACCGATCCACTCAATTAACTTAACAAATGTGATTTCTTTCAAAAAACCATATAAAAACATTTCATTACTGCCCAATACAACATATTTCTGCACCTTTTGATTATATAATTAAAAGACATAAATTAAAGCTTGCACCAAAAGTTTAATACATACCTTGCATATATATATTTTTTAAACTGAAAAAGTAGCATTTTTCAATTCAGAAACATTCTGTTACAAGGAGAACAGGTTTTTAACCCTTAAGTAGGCACATGGGGGTCACAGCCAATTCAAATGCAAAAAAAATATAGAAAGCATTATTTTTCAAACCTGCCATACCCAGTAGCGTCATATTTTCGATTGCCATTTCTATTTCTGTGGGGCTTTAGCTGCTGCAACATGCAGAAATGCAGTTATAGTGAATTTGACCCCATGTGCTCACTTATGTATAAGGTGCATTCAAAAAGTAATGAGCTGGAGGCTGGAATGCACAAACCGGTGACAGGATGGTAATATCATGGCATGTGTAACAAGTTGTGGTTCTGACCAGAGCGTGGAAGGTCACAGCCCATCCCTAGAGGGCATGCATGCACGTCATGTGATACTACAAAGTGAGCAGCAGCATGCATCCATCCATCATCCAATGCTGCCAGTCACATTGCAAACACTGACATGGAGGCGTCAAACAAAGAGCAAAGAGGTGTTGTTTGTTTTCTGACAGCAGAAGAAGTAGGGGGAACAGACATTAATTGCTGAATGTCACAAGTTTATGGCAAGCACTGCATGTCCCTTGCAAGGGTCAAGGAGTGGCACAAGTGCTTCACGGAAGGATGGGTGTCATTAGCCGATGTTGCACAGTCTGGGCAACCCACTGCATTACTGATGACATCATCCAGCTGGGTGATGCACTCATTACCAAGGACTTCTGAGTGACAGTGAACGCCATAGCCACCGTGGTCGGATTGAGCATTGGAAGAGTTCACACCATCATGAAGGAATGACTGCACGTGTGCAAAAGTGTGTGCCCAATGGGTGCCCCACAGTCTTCAACCACACCAGGAAGTATCTCAAATGGCCCACCATCTTGGTCATCTGCAGCACTATGCAAGGGAAGGGAATGGGTTCCTGGCATGAGTGGTGGCTGGAGATGAGTCATGGTGTCATCACTACAAACCAGAATCCAAATGACAAAGCCTCCAGTGGAAGCATCCAGGGTCACCACCACCAAAAAAGGCCAAGCTGTCCACACAAGTGAAAGAAAGGTTATGCTGACGTTCTTCTTTGACCAAGATGGCCCCCTTCTGATACATTTCATGCTGCATGGGACAACAGCAAATGCCCAGCATTACTTGCAAACCATGACCACCCTTCACCAAGTGATCAAAACAAAACGACCAGACAATCTCACCCATGGAAGTCATTCTGCTCCACAACAATGCAAGACCTCATATGGCCAACACAGTCACGGCACTCCTGCAGTAATTGAAATGGGAGGTTCTGGGCCACCCTCCATACAGTCCAGACCTCTCTCTCTTGGACACTGACGTTGAGCTGTACGTGCAAAACTGGTTCATATCACAGCCCAGGGAATTTTATGAGACAGCCATTCACCACCTCATGTCACAGTGGGACAAGTGCCTCAACAGCCATGGCCAATACTTCTAACATACAGGTACTGGTTTCCATCATTATGCCTATGGCTCATTACTTTTTGAACGCACTTTATAACTTTCCATCTCTATGGGATTTTACATGTAATGCAGGATTTTCATGATTTTACATTTTATTTTTACATTGAATTTCCCAAACATGCACTTGAAAATTAGGTTTTTTTTAATTATTTTTATAATTTTGAAGTGAAAGTTCATCTCTTCATTAAAATAGTAAACATTATGTATTATTATTTGTAGCTGTTATGTTTCAAAATCACTTGGTTAATTTAATATTCATAATTAAATGTGGGGTCTCTGGTGACCCCATGCACCTAATTGTGTGATTTTCTCAATGCTCCTACTTAAGGGTTAATTGCAAAATTAAGATATTCTAAGTAAAGACCACATGAAAGTGATCTATTTTGCTTAATTTAATAAAATTCCAAGCAGTAGTAGTGGTATATATTGCTTGGGTATTAGATAGGGGTTATCATCCTGTGAACAACTACAACAGGACCCAGATGAGATTTACAATTTGTGTTTAAAATGGGAATTACCTTTAAACCTCAAAAAGTGTAGGATTCTCACAATATCTAGCTCTAAGAGGCCACTTGATTTTGATTACCGTATAGGTGGAGTTAGGGTTGAGAGAGTTATGACCCATAAGCACCTTGGCATTATTTTAAATAGTCAAGGTACCTGGATGGATCATATTAGTAAATTGGTTGGGAGGGCTGGTCAATTCCTCCATCTAGTTCATAGAAATTAATTGAAATGCCTTTAATCCATTCCAGCCTCCAAAATTGTTTAAAAATCATTATGAAAAATATATCATTGATTTTTACTTGTTTCCCCATGCTATAATTCCTGCAGAGTGTGACGTGATGAGCCTTGGTGACATCTTCTTCAGCAAACCTCCAAGCCCATGCACTTTCCAAGGGACACACTCTCCTCTACCACTGCCACTTTTGTTCCAATCCTTTGATATCTTATTCAGATACAGCCTCAGAACACAGATTCTTACATGCAGAGGTCAATATAGTGAACAATGGCCTCAAATATAGTGAAGCACTATACACCCTATCGAGTCATATCCACCCCCACTCAGAAAATCGTGGTTCACCCTATCAACAGTCATATCCCCCTTCAGAAAATGCTGGCGATCTACTGCCTTCTTGTAAGACCCTGCCAGGCCACATGTATAATTGTGAGACTTTCATCAAAGCAGTGGCAGAACATGTGCTTGGTCAAGAATTTCTTGAAATTAGAGTTCACCTGTTGGTTCACAGGCTGCAGGACAGGAAATGTCTTCAAGGTTTGGTGGATGAGCAGATACATTATCCAGGGTGAGAAGGGCTTGCAGGGGTAGATAACTTTCTTGGAGATAGCTAATTATTGGTGGTGTGTGAAGCTCCTCATAACTCGTATTTTAGCTCGCATCTCAAATCAACAAATTGACCAAGTGACAGTTCATATCTCGAATAACTCGTTAGTAAGGGCACTGTATTGAACCAGGTTAATAGTCATAAACGAGTTATGAGTCTCACTCTTTGTGCCAATAAACAACACCCACCCTCACATTAAATTTTGATGCAAATTGGTAATTTGATATAAAAATACTGTAAATATGCATGTTCGAAGACATAGACACATCACTTGTTAAAAGATAGGGAGGCACGGAGGAAAAAAATTTTTTAGGGAGGCACAGTAGCATAAAGGTTGGAAACCACTGCTTTAGACAGATAACTGGGAATGGAACTCATTAAGTGATTAGCTGGAAATTAAATACATATTGTTTGTAGTGGTAACAGGATATGTCTTATGTGCGCTCTCAAGATCGATTGCTGATGAGATGTCCTCATTAGACTTCAGCGACCTAGATGTTATGCTATTGTTACATTCCTCTCTTAATCTCATTCTTCTGTTGTCATGGTAATGAAACAGAATGTCATAATGCTACGTCATGATGTTTGATTGTTGATGATGTTTGATGATGATTTCTGGGTCACTAGGTGATGCATGATTAATTATTGGTGCCATCGGTGGGATACAACCACCCAACTCCATGGCAAAGACATGGAGGTCTCACATACATGGAGGTCTCACATACATACATGGAGGTCTCACATACTTAGGTCCTTGCAACCCCCACAGTCAGTAATTTTCTTTGGAGGCATTACTATTTTGGAAATTCCAGGCACTATCCCACAATAACCAGATTTCCACTATATGAAGATGGCAATCACTAATAAGAAGTTTCCCAAAAACCTCAAAACCCTCTGAAAAGAACAACCAACACCAGAATGGTGAACCAACACATTGTGAAAAATGTACTTTACCCCACTGAGACTGCTGCCCACACCTCTCAAAAATCAGAAAATTAGAATTTCTCAAAACCTTAAAACCAAAGTTGTCAGCACACAACTTTAAGTCGAATATATATTAAAATAAATTAAGTCATAAATATCATAAATTAATAAATCTAGGTCTAAACTAAATACCTAAATTCTTTTAGAATGAGTCACAGCCAAAACACACCATTCACAAAGGGTCACACCCAAAATGCACCTTTTAGATTGTGCCACACCTAAAAAATGCACCACATGGCTTGACAATGGAAATTTGCACAAGACTATTAGGACCTGTATGAATACCAATTAAAATCTGCAAGAATCCCTTAAATAATTAAAGTATTCAAATGATAACGTTTTGTCAAATAAAAGGTTATATAGCATTCATATATGTCAAAATACCCACCAAAAGTAATCAAAATATATACCACAGATCTTGCTTACCAGCCTGGAACTCTGCAACACATGTCCACACACATCAACAGTCACAATGCCAGGGGGAGGCTTTCCCTAAAGAACTAACCCACCTCAATCCAGTATTGAACCTGGAACCACTGGTGCTATAAATCGAGC
The DNA here is from genome assembly GCA_013389805.1 of Trigoniulus corallinus. Classification (NCBI taxonomy): domain Eukaryota; kingdom Metazoa; phylum Arthropoda; class Diplopoda; order Spirobolida; family Trigoniulidae; genus Trigoniulus; species Trigoniulus corallinus. The sequence goes on from JAAFCE010009058.1 coordinate 10,777,341, forward strand.
ATGCTACCTATTGTGCCACCAAGCAGGCCAAACTACGTTGTATTTGGGAGTTACTTGCCATTTTCCTTGCAGTTAAACATTTTCGTTATTTTCTTGAAGGATGACACTTCACTATTTTCATGGAACATATACCTCTCACCTTCATGATGAGCACAAGTCTGGATAAACATTCACCTCGTAAAGCTAATCATCTAGATTTTGTTTCTGTGTTCACCACTGACATACAATTTCTTAGTGGATCTGAAAATACTGTTGTAGATGTTTTATCAAGGACAATATTACACCACCTCAGAACATCATCAGGTTATCTTGATCTGGAATGACTCTATAAAGAAAAACTAACTGACACCAAAACACAAGATTTATTGCAAAATCCTCAATCTCTGAACATTTGCAGCACTTCTTTGGCAAGACCCTGACCACTTGTTCCATCAACTTTTAGACAACAAATTTTCAATTATATCCATAACGTTTCACATCCTGGTGTTACAGCCACCCAAAGGATATTATGGAATGCTTTGTTTGGCCATCTATCAATGAAGATGTCCAATTGTGGACAAAGTCTCATATCCAGTGTCAGAAGAGCAAGACACACCATCATACATATTCAGCATCTGTTAGTTGTATGCCTCCAACCACTTTTTGATAGAATCCATATAGATATATATGACCCATAGAATCCATATAGATAGGTTATTGCTCCATTTTCAGTAAAGGTGTCAGATTAAGTGCCATTTGACTGTGCAATTTGAAAGGCACAATTGATTCAGTATAAGCCCTGTGTGACTGCCAAGGATGAATTGTTTGACTAACCTTTGATTTCTACAGCATTCCCAGTTTAAAGTTAAGGTGGCCTTTATCCTTGCCATGTTGCCATTAGGGCTGCTTCACACTGGGTTAGGTAGCAAGTAAAGTAACAACTGACTGACCTGCCACCAAGTGGGCAAGTAGCAAAAAAAATGATCACATGCAAGTTCATACGTGGTGGGTGGCTAGATCAGGCCAACCCACCTACTCAATCTTTATATGGATACAGATCGAAGTTGACCCATAGGGGTGTATATTTGCTCTTTTCAGGGGCCTACCCCAAAAACTGATACCAGATACCTACTCCCTTCCCATGGGTGCATCCAAGAAGGTCTGATGACAGGGTGGGTACTCTGACTCATGGTTCTCTATGTTGTTGCTGAATGCCTGGTCTCTTAGCCAAGAGAGACTTGGGGGAGTTGTATTGTTTATACTTAATCCCACCTCCGTGGTGGTCACCAAAACGTGGTTCAAGGCATTGGAACCTAACACTATCCTGCTTCCTTGGATAGACAGGCTAGAGGTGATGGCATGGCCATATACCTCCTTGGCCAGGTGTGGGTAGAGTCTGTGGACAGGTTGTCTAATAGGGGAAACAAGCTTTGTGTTTGACAGTTCCCTTGGGTAGACATGTGCTGTGTATATGGGCAGTTTACTGACCTGATTACTGCCCTCTGGATCTTCTACTTACCTTTCTCTCACAGCATGGAAATCCAGCTTGTTTGAGTTTTGTTGTAGGTGATTTTAATTGTGATTGCCAAAGAAAATCCTCGATGGCAGATCTAATCATAGCATTCATAGCATGTTTTCAAATGCTGTGTCTTTATCCAGTTAACCAGGCTCCCACCAGGCTGAGTCCTCAAGCTGCCACTTGAATTGATCAGATGTTTGCAACCCAGTGATTCCATGCAACTCATCATTGTTTCTAAACCACTATCTACTAGCCCAGGGCTTCCCAACCTTTATTTTTACCTTAGAGCACATTCTAAAATATAACTAAGGCATAATAAAAAGGGTAATAAATAATTAAAAATGAAAAATAATGCTAAATTATAAAAATTATTGTTTATATTACATGCAAACAAAGAAACATACATACAAAGTAAACGTTTGATAATACAATCTCAGTGTGATATTTGGCATTGCATTTCATTGGCCAGTGCCTCATAATTAGGAGAGTATGACTATATCCCTGTTAGCGAACAATCATAAAGATGCTCATCAGTGAGTCAAGAGCTATATTTTGATTCACTTTTAAAAAATAGAAACCTTTTTCTACCCACTGTATTCCATGAGTCTTCTTCTGATATTAAGGATTTTAGCAAAATATCATTCTTAAGGTCCAAAATTTCTAACTCTACATTTTTTGCCTCCTCTTGAACAATCTGCTATTCCCATTGTACTTATTTGACAAGTAAAAGGATTGACAGAATGGGAGACCATTGGCTCAATAATTTTAAACTGCAGAAATCTCCTTTCAAACTGTTTTTGAACGATCTGAAGGTGATTAACAAATAATGGCACGTTTAATTTGCTGTTGACTACCATTTCCTTTATATGTGGGAAATGCATGAGAGACTTCATCTGCCGATGTGATATCCACAAAGCCAATTTTGCTTTACATGCATTTACAGAGCTTATCACTTCAGCTACATCTTTGTCTTTTCCCTGTAACTCCTAGTTTAAAGAATTCACTTTTCCATAATGTCTGTGAGAAAACCCAAATCAATCAGCCAGCAAGAGTCAGTTCATCAAAACTTTCACTTTTGTCATTAATGAATGTCTTTATTTCTTCAAGTAAGCTTATAAATCTTGTAAGGACTTTACTTTTACTGAGCCAACATACTTCAGTAAGTAGGATGAGGTCACATTCTTGAAAAGTTGGTGCTGCAATCGAGCTGCTTGAATACATTGATAATTTTTGTAACTATTTTCATAATGTGTGCAAAGGGCAGTATTTTACAGCACAGAACTTCCTGATGAATAATGCAGTGGTAGGATATAAAGTTTGAAAATGATTCATCTTTCTTGCAGAGGGCAATGCTGGTACTCAATCAGTTGTTATTGCAGACAGTTTGTGCAAAGACATATTTATAGACTCTGCATATGTAGTGAAAATATCATTCTCACTATAACTGCTAACTGTTCCATTGTCTGATATATCTGTTGACTCATCAAATTGTAATGAAAACCAGTCACATATTTCCAAGTCGGTTTTTATGTGAGTTTGAATGTTCATTGAAATCGAATGTATACTTATTGTAATGGTACTATTTGACAACTGTAAGTCTTGTATTGCTGGCATAATCTCACGTTTGTTAGAAAATCCTTCAAATAAGCAATCAGCACCAGTCAGAAGTGCTTCTTTTAATAACTCTCCATCCTGGAAAGATTTTTTTCTTTGCAAGCATGTGTCAGAAATCTTGAAAGAAGCAATGGTGGCCTTTTTAGAATTTTCCACATGCTTAGTGAAAACCATCTGCTGAGCAAGTATACTTGATTTTAATTTCTTTTTCCTTTTATTTCTTACTTCAGGATAATTTGTATCAAAAGTAGCATGAATTCTCCAAAAGTGACGTTCAACATTATGTTTTTTCAGCACTGCCACACAACATGCAAACACATTTATATTTCAAATCAATGAAACAGTATGTTTCCTCCCAGTCACTGTTAAAATTATAGGCTTGTTGTCTGTTATTTGGCCTACTCATTTTAGGAATAAAAAATAATTATAACACACGTCTGGTTTTAAATCATATGCATATAAAACAAGACCTATAAAAATCTCCAACACCCATAATAGATTTACACACCTCCTTTTTTCCCCAAGTTTTAAGTTTTTAGAAGGAATATCAAAACTCCTAATTCGCCACAAGGTCAAACGCACAGTCTCCCAGGAAGATATGGCTCCTAAAGATATGGTGGTGTTCCATGGATCCCATAGTTATGGTGATGTTCCATGGATCCCATAGTTATGGTGATGTTCCATGGATCTCATAGTTATGGTGGTGTTCCATGGATCCCATAGTTATGGTGATGTTCCATGGATCCCATAGTTATGGTGGTGTTCCATGGATCCCATAGTTATGGTGGTGTTCAAACACTACTAGCAGACTACACCAGGCATGCACACTTCTCACCAATACACTAACATATAAACCATGCATATGCAATGGCTGAGATCACAAACATACCAAACAATATAATAAATTTACACAAACAATTTTAAAATTCTTCCATTAATTTATATTGTTAATGATTATTTAAAAAAAAATTTGTTGCCACCAAATAGTGGCGGGCACACGCACAGTGGTCGGTGGGCACATGGACATAGGGTTGGGAAACACTGTACTAGACGTTTGGTTGGTCCTTCAGACGTTAGTGTTAAGTTTGTCACAAGTAAACCATGGTTGCTATTCACTATAGAATGGTTTTTGCCAAACTAAGTGGCTTCGTTTTTAACCAGGCCTTTGGTGTGAAATTCCATCAACTCATCATGGGTACCACCAACCTCAGTGATGTGATGAATACATTGGATTCTTCCTTTTTCTGCCATTGTTAGTTTCATGCCCTTGAGCTGCAAGATCCCTAAACTCTTGAGCCAAGCCCTGGTGGTCTCTGCAGCTCTTCAATGAGAGATAACCTCACTATCCCTCCTACTGGAAGTTGATGCAGGAATCTCACACTTTATCCTTATTTTGTCAGGCCCAGCAGCATTACAAGCATATGATTATGGTTGCCAAGTCCTCTCAGCTCAATTCTAATGCATTAACTCAGACCATATGGTCCTATATCCATGGGCCTCACTCCCCACCCCCCAGTACCCTCTTCTGTTCTTGAGCAAGGAATTTTTGATCTGCTCATGAACCCACTGAAGGATACTATGCCTTTGTTGTAACCATATTCTAGGGTTTCTGTAGATCCAACTAATCAGCCCCATGTTTGATGCACTCCTAGCCTATTTAACTCACCTATAGATCAACTCCCCAGTAGGGGCAGACAGTGTTCCAGCATCTGCCCTAAAAGCTTGTACACCCTCGAATCTCAATTTCCTATTATTCTTTTTGAATCAGTGCATGAGGATCCTGATATATCCTACTACAGTATATGGAAGACAGCTTTTCTGATTCTGGTTTTGAAGTCTGGGGCTGCTTCTGACCTGGGGAATTTCAATTGTGCATATATTTCAGTTGTGCATATATGACTTATGTCATGATTCACTTACTGTTGTCCTTACCTGGTCACAGCTTAGTGCTTGATCAAACATGCCAGTTTCCTATGCTACCCTGACAATTTTCTTAACTCTCCTTGACTCCTCGGCCTGCAGTCAATACGTCATGCTACTGCAAATTGATGTAGCAAAAGTGTTTGACTTTGTGGACCACACATTGCTGATAGCTGCCATCACCTAGCACATTACCCAATCCATTTATAGTGAAACATCTTGATCTCGTTTCTCATTACTTGAGCAATGAGTACTGGTGTCTCACTCCTCTTCCTGTCACTGGTCTCTGGAGTGGAGAGTACCTCAGGTGTTGGTCCCTCTTCCCTTTAATTTGGTTACAGCAGACCTCCCAGTGCAGTGTGTGGATTGGAAGCCAGTCTCATTTGCTGATGATACCTTTTTTACCCTTGCTTTGGCAGCTCCCGGCCTCCTCACTCTTTGTATTAGACTTCATATCACAAAGAATGAAATTCTTTTTTTCTCTCGTTTCTTTCCTCTCAGTTTCTATCCACTGGGTCACTTTCAAATACCATGAGATTTCTGGGGCTGACATTTGATTCCACCTTGTCGTTCCATGCCTATCAAAGTACATTGCCTCCAAGATCACTAGAGCCAAGCTGGTGGTCATCTTTTGGGCAAAAAATTGTCGATTAATCCAATACTCCAGCCCCTACCTCAGCAGCATTCCACTCTGTGTTAGATACAAGTTACTCCTGTTTAAACAGTTTCTTAAGTATAGTAACCTTTGCATGCTCACTAGTGTGCTTTGCTTCAAACTTCATCCCTGCCACTTGATTGTCTTGTCCTTCTATACATCAGCATAGGTGACGCAACCTCATAGATTGAAATTTGTGTCGTCGCTTCCATGCTGAGATCATACTACTGCAACGGGTAGATGAGGGTAGGTAGCATTCCCCAACGAACACTAGACCGACGATAAATAAGCGTAGGGGTGCAGCTTTGGCCGGCAACCGGCTGCAGAAAACATACTATGACCAATATATCACCCTGTGTCCATTCAGAGGGACAAATGGGTAGCCAACCCTGCCATAGACGGGAAAAGGGTTAGGAGTTGCTTTTGCTTCCATGCTGAGATCTATGATGAAAATTTTTTCTGGTGAATTGTTTTAATCTTTGGAACTCGCTTCCATGTGTTATTCCTGCATTAGTTTATTCATGTTCAAGGCAGCAATGTTTGACTAGCTGCCCACATTTCAATAGAATGGTGTATACCAGTAGTGGCGAACCGTTTTTGAAGATGGGTCACAATAACATGAAAAAACGTTTTCTGTGGGTCAGGTGCAAGCACTATTGAATTTTATGAATAAAAATATATTATTACTAATATATTTAATAATGAATAAAGTTTATTAAAGCAGGGAATACAGACCATCATCATAATACCTTTATCCCGCCTGTGACAGGGTAAGGTCTGCATAGACACAACCAGCTCTTACGTCTGTTGTTTATAAATCTGCGTTTACACTGCTCAAAACATACAACGACTGTTTCGTCAGTCTCGTCCCTCTCACCCTCCCTATTTAAATTGAGCGAAACATAGCGCGAAGAAAGCATGCAACACGTATCTATTGTAACACTACAGAAAGTGGGAGCTCATGAAACAGTTGTGTGAGTATGTTGTGTGCAAGGTTACTATGTGTGCACGCTCAGGTCACTTAAAATTGTACAGTGGACCATAGGTTCGTCGCCACTGGTCTATACCGATTTGTTGTTTAGTCTTAATTCAGATGTTTAAATGTGAATATTTTGTACTATGGAAAGTGTAAATCAAAATATAGTTTGTTTTATAAAAAGTTTTTTAATTCACCAGCGCGGGGGCTAAGGTGGTTACCTTTCAGCATTTCAGTCACCTTCTCATTTGTCACCTAAAGGAATTACCCAGTAATAATATACAGATAGACCTCTGATGCAAATTCCGTCCGATGGGAAGTGAAGTCATAGTCCCACGTGATGAATGATGCTACGCACTTGCTACATGGATGAAAATAGATACTTAATACAAGGAAATTCTCATGCGTAGCGGCTCGCATCCTGGTTTCGGTGGACAAGAATGGCTTTAGTCCATATGGTGCCTGGGACAAAGCATTCATTGTGGAGGCCTCTGACCTTCGTGACGTCACGGTTACCCCACTGATAAACCTCAAAACTGAGTTACTTTAAGCACCTTTCATATTATTTTAAAGTCCTTATAATTAAATTTCTTTGTAAAGTGGCGCACATTATTGGTGCCCCAGGCAATTTCCTGCTTCGCCTGTGTCCAAGACCGACCCTGTCAGTGGAGTATAAGTGCTCATAACAAAGGAAGCAGGCGGATTGTAAGCATCAGGTTGTCTGCTGGCTGCCTAAAATGTCGTTCGCCAGACCGTGATTAAGCTGGAAAAGAGATTACTGATGACTATAAAGTGCCATGTGTAAGCGTCGGTAATACCAATTTTGGATTGAAACATCACCCTGCATGTTTCAGGACATTGCACAGCTGAGCGGCACTGGTATTTGCTAGAACTGTCCAATTGAATAGACATTCCAACAGACTTAACCCTGAAACCACAAGCCAGTGTCAAATATGACACTGTACACATATTTTGTGGCATGTGGATGCTTCAGGAAATTGTAACTTCTTCATTTTTTTCTATAACCTCCTATGTAATAGTGGGGTATCCATTAGTACAGGAATTTAATTCAAATTTTGAAATTACTCTGCTTTATAATGCGTTTTTCAAACACAAGTGTCTTTTTGAGTGTCACATTCAACACTGCCTTGTGGTATATGCAATCAAATATTCATATAAGTATGGCTTCCAAATGTCTTTGTATGGCACCTATTGAGATCAGAACGGAATCCAGTGGCGTTCCAAGGGTATTCTGTGTCCAGGGACAAAGACTGAAATCTGCGCCCCTTGTGCTCCCTGTCTTCTGCGCCTGAGGACATCTGTCCCACCACATTCGCCCCCCCCCCTCTGTATGCCACTGACTGAATCTTTTTCTTGTAATTTCGAGGAAGATCATCAAAATTTTATTCCTGGTAGTGAGCTCCAAAATAAAACAATAGACAGTGACAGATTATTCATTTTGAGCAAGGATTTAGAAGTATTTGGACTGATATTCCATTATGTAGTAAATATTCTAGACCTCCAAAGAGAAATGTTGTTGGAAATTTCATTGGACCCAGTTGTAAAGTGAAAAAGCATTCAAAAGAACGTGATAGTTTCCTTATTCATTATTGAGAATATTAAGTTGTAATTCTTGTTGTGCAAAGGGTAATTGCAGTATCTGTGGTGAGCACAAAAATGTTGTATCCACATTGCTTGCAAAATAATTGAAAATGTCTGAATGTAATTATGGTCATAATAAGCTAATCATATTTTATTAATTAGTTAATGACTATTTGTACACATACCCATCTGAAAAAACATATTTATAGTCAAAAAATGAAAAACAATCAAGTGTTAAAGAACGTTGGGTGCTACAAATTAACCCTCTCTTTCGTCCTATCACCTACCTCCCCATCTCCCGTTGGCAGCCTCCTAAGGGTTCGTCCTGTTATGGCTGCCTGGCTTACTCCCCAACCCATGAAACTAATCTAATCTAATCATATCCGACACTGCCTTGTGATATTTATTCTGAATGTTACCTTGTGGATACAGCCACTGGCGTCATTAGGGAGTGTGGGTGGTGTGAGGTGACACCACTCGCACCATGACAAATGGGGTGACACCAAAACAGAAGAAGGAACAGGGCAGACAGACATGGTGTGGGGACACCATGACGTCACCAAACTGGGTGATGCCAAACCTAGCTATGCCCCTGTGGACACATTGTTAAAATCAATTTACTTAATGATTTTAGTTGCTGACTGCCTAGCAATTGCCCAAATTGCCAACCTGACTTATAGATTAGACGCCTACGTCGAATGGGCAGAACAGGCACAACAAGTATGCCTTGAGAACAAAGATACTGAACAAGGGTGTCAAGACATAACCGAAAAAACCTTAAATGCTGCAGTACAGCTGGTAGGCATTACTATTTTTGTGGCATGATTACTTGATCTTGTGTTCTTCCCGACTCATCTTGTTATATTTCCACTTCCCTGCAGCATGATAGTTTGATAACAAAGGCGGATAGAAGGGGTAAGGCGATTTACTAACAGAGTTTGTTTCATACTTAGTTACAAAGGTAACAAATGGCCATGTCTTTATTTCACCTAGTGTATCGTGTTCTTGCTGTTGAAGTAAAACGCAGGAGTGCTTCTGATCAAATTGCACATACTAACAAGTTATACAACCCAGTCGTTACTCCTTCGTTGGAAAATAGCTTATGCTATGTCAGCGGTCCTTTGATGGTAAGGTAACTAACTGTTTATCAAATTACTTTAGTTATTTTATTTAATAACAGATGTGAGTACTTCGAATTCTACTCATTTTAATCTTACTACTTTGAATTTCAATTTATTTATTTGATAACGTACAACTGGTACATCATCATCATCATCATCTTCATACCCTTATCCCGCCTGGGCCAGGGTCGGGTCCATTGGACATGCTCTGACTAGGGACACCTCAGTCAGGCGTTTGAAACCTGCAGGAATATTGGATGGTTGTCTGGGGTGGGAGGGATGCCGGCCTACCCCGCTGTTCTAACACCGCATTATAAAACATGCCAAAATATAAATTTTGGCAGGTAAATTAATGCTTTGTCGGTTATAATATTGCATGGTGTCTGACCTATTGCCCAATAACTATAATGCAACAAGAGTCAGGCTCATGCCTAACGTTCATGTGGTATAGTAAACAATATTAGACAGGAATCGAGATACAAATACTAGATCAGAGGACAAAATAAAAGAAGGGTTTACATTTAAAATATGCGCAATTTGTGAGACATTTGTAGCAAAAGACATTCCGTATTGATTAGCAAAGGGCATTCAAATGGCAAAACATGACAGCCAGAAAGAGTCTAGTATGGCAGTCACTGTAGGGGGATGATGGTTCAGACAAGAAGCGGCGGGTTCATGGAGTGAAGTTGCAGGAGACAAACAATTCAGGGATGGAGTGTAGTGGGTGGAAGGAATTTTGTAAAGCGGCAACAGGGAAAAGGATGTTAGTGTATAAGAGAAAATTGTGAAAGGTAAGCATCTTGGCCTTTTTTTACAGTGGGCTTTAATACTGGCCCACGTTGGGATGCTGAAGATAGTACAGACAGCTGTAAGGTATGCAAGGAGCAAAGGCTTCAAATGGAGTTTTGGAAGGCCAGCAAGGAAAGGGCAAGAGAACCTGAGGGTGGAAAGAACCTTGGCTTAGAAAATAGCAATGAGTTTGTTAGTCATAAGGTAAGGCTTCAGGCGGCACAAGAAATACCTGATAGAGTTAGAATTAATCTTGGTGGCTAAAGTATTAGAATAGTCATGGAAGGGTAAGGAGGTATCAAAGGTAATCCCCGGAATCCAGAGTAGAGACCGATAATACTGTGGGATAATGGGATACTTTTTGGATGAAAACACAAGTTCACACTGTCAAAGTATTAGGGCAACAATACATGGGCGGCTTGCCACGGTAGTAGGCAGGTCATGGTTGCACGGTTTGCTCTCACGAATCCCGTCACACCTTTTTGGGATCTCCTTGCTTATAGTCATTCTAACCCATTGAATCGATGGGGAAGGTTGAAGTGTAGATAGGCAATTGAGTCCTGTGTAATAGGAGAATCCCACTCAAGCTGAAAGAGAAGTGCTACAGGCCAGTGGTTAGGTCTACTATGCTATATGGATCCGAGTGTTGGGCAGGGAGGAAGAGCCATGTCAATAGAATGCAAGTAGCCAAGATGCAAATACTGCAGTATATTAGTGGGTTGTCGATAGCTGATAGAGTTAGGAATAAGTACCGGTATATCAGAGGTAGGCTGGGGGTGGGGTACCTCACGAAAAAGATGAGGGATAGTAGGAGTAGCTTGTTAGGTCCACATTCCTGAAGAATGCATGTGGTTGGAAACACCGGGGGCAGGGGAGACCAAAGCAGATATAGGAGCAGGTTGTCCACTTGAAAAATAAGCTTTTCTAAGTCAAATCCATTACCAGACTTTTTTGTTGTTGTTGAAGAAAGCCATGTGAGAATACAGTGTTGCGCGTTGTCTCCCATCCAAACCTGTAGAAGTTGAAAACCACATTACAGCTCTAGTTGTCGCGTTTGCCGCGTGCATTTGCGGGCAGCCGCATAACTCGTTGGGTTTAGCGGCAGGCAATGCGTTGTCATTCATTTACTGCAATACAATTGATAGCCGACCGCCACGGCAAGCCACCCGTGCATTAGTCACCTTCCTTTCACCCAAAAGGATGTAACAGGTGCTTTAATTAAAGTTAAAGGCCCAGAAGGTGAATAGAGGACAACGCAGAATTTTTGGGAGATAAAAAGAGATAACTCCTAATCCTTTACTAGCCTATGGTGGGGTCAGTACCCATACTGACCTTCGGAATGGACACACGAATAATATATATTGGACGGTATTTTTCCTTTGGATACTCCACCGACGTCACGGGGCGAGCTCCTACACCTGGGAATTTTGCATCGCCTGCCCGTTGCATAGTAGAAAGGGTTCTTTTACTTGCCATCGTTCAGATCACGGGACCTACCTCTCGCCCAAAACAAACCAACCCATCTCGATCTAGTATCGAACCTGGAACCATATATGCAGTATATCAAGCACGCTACCTCCTACTACCCGCATAGCTAGGTCAAATGAACATAAAATTATTGTAGCCCTACACAGCCATAACGACATTAACTGTTGTTGTTTGTTGGTATTTTAGGGCCCTTCCACTACAAGGCCATTAGAGCCTCGTCCACTGCGTAGTTCTGATGCAGAAACTGCACAGACACTACACTAATGCGACGATTTTTGGATACTAGCGGTACCCAGTTTTCGTAAGCGGCCACCCATGTCAGTACTAGCTGGGGTTGCGCTGCTTAACTTCAGTGATCAGGCGAGAACCGGTGTGTCCAACGCAATTCGCCGCTCCCATAACAAAATTACAACACGCGTTTGAAATACGATCTGACATACTGGGAGGCGACGATGTGGTCGAACCTGCAGCACGCTTGCTTGTTTATTTCAAGAAAAAAAATTAGGTGCGTGGCTCGGCAGGAAATATTATTTCTTAAATTTCGCCCGCCTGCTGAAAAGGTTGGCCAATGGGCAGTGGCGTACCGAGGCAGGCCGAGGGTATTCTGCGCCCGGGGACAAAGACCGAAATCTGCGCCCTCTGGCACCCGCTAAGCGCATTTTTGCTGTACATTTTGGCGTCCCCTGCCTTCTGCGCCCGGGGACATCTGTTCCCCCTTTGCCCCCCCCCCCCCAGTTTCGCCTCTGCCAATGGGAGAATATAACCAGTAGGTTAAATGTAGGGCGAATGAAGTGGAGACAGCAATTGGAGTTCTGGTTGATCGGATGGTCCCAATAAAGTTTGAAGTGAAGTTCTACAAGTCAGTGGTTAGGGGTCCCTGTCCTACGGGGTCCATGGGGTGCCAGTCTGTGCTAGCATTGGCTGCCAGACAGACCCCCAACCCCATTTCCATAGCTTCTTCCGGCTCCACCACCGACTCTGGCTCATGCGTGCCCCCCCTTAATGGCGGTGCCAGCCTCTTTGGAGGCTCCAGATGCCTCTCATCACAGAGAGGCGTCTCCCTTGAAGGCCCCCTCCCTGTCTCAGACCAGCCAGCCCATCCATGGAGGGGGTGGTGGGTGAGGCAGGAGGAAAGAAATTAGGGACACCTCCCACTCCTGCAGTGGGGCGCTTGTTCTTAGTTCGTCCACCCTGCCAACGGCCAATGGCAGAAAGCACTGGGTGGTAGCATCCCCCAAGTGGGGCATGATGGGGAGTCTTCCTTCGAGAGGAGAGGAGGAAGATCCAATTTCAGGCACCCCTCCCTTTTCTCCAGGGTGACGGAGAAAAGGGAGGAATAGAAATAAGCCTCCTAAGCCCACGTGATGGTAAATCTTCTACAATGGAACTGTCGTTGGTTTTCCCACAAGAGGGACGAGATCACAATGGTGATCTCAAGGCACAACCCTGTCTGCATCTCCCTCCAGGAGATCTTGTGTCATAGTGATACCCCCACTTCGTTACAGGGGTACACTATATATGCAGACCCCCGACAGCAAGGTTGCCTCACTGTGGGAGGGGTGGCTATCCTTATCCGGGATGGGTGCATGCACGTGCCAGTGGCTTTGCAGACGCCTCTGCAGGCAGTGGCTGTCTCTCTGCAGCTGGCTGGGCCCACCACTCTCTGTTTTCTTCACATGCCTCCTGGGACTGATATACGATGGGTGGACGTGACTCCCTCACCGACCAGCTTCCGAGACCCTTCCTGATTATGGTGATTTTCATGCCCATAATCCTCAATGGGGCACGGACAGTCGCAAACCCCCGAGGGCTCTTGTGGAACATTGGGTGTCACACAATAGCCTCATTGTTCTAAACACAGGTGCCCCCATGCATGTGATGGCTGCCACTGGTGGTCTTTCATCTATAGACCTATCCATCTGCTCTCCTGGGTTGGCACCAGCTTTGCAATGGGAGGTTCTGTCGGATCTTTCTGAAAGAGACCACTTCCTCATCAAGATTAGCAGTGGAGATGGGGCACTGCCCCAACAACCACCATGGTGGTGTCTGCGTCGGCGGACTGCGAGGAGTTCGCCTGCCATATCTACTTTCGCTCACGGTGTGATTTTGATGGGGTCAACGACCTAGTGAGTCACTTCACAGAGGTGGTGGTTGGGGCGGCATTGGCATCCATCCCCAAGAGCTCGTGCAAACCACCACGAGCACGGGTGCCATGGTGGATGGAGGATTGTCAGAGTGCGAATCGGGCTCGCAGGCGAGCCCTTCGCATCTTCCAGTCTCATATTACCAACGCCAATTGTGTCGACTATCTCCGAGCCAGGCATATGTATGGCGGGTAATCAAGGAGGCCAAACGCTCTTCATGGAGTCAGCACGTCTCCTCACCCATCACACGCCCTGCAAGAAAGTCTAGGAATAGCTGAGGAAGATCCAAATGAGGTATTTATCATCATGTGGCTCTGGTCTCCTTGTGCAAGGTAGACATCTGTTTCTGCCATATAAGGTGGCTGAGGAACTGGCAAGGACTTTTGGGGTCCGAGGTCCCAACCCCCATGACATTGCAGACTACTGATGATGGCAGCCCGGGGCCCGCTCGTGCACCCCTGATGGCCGCCGGTACTGGAGTTTGAATCCCCTGCACCTTAGGTTCAAAGACTTGAATTTTGCATCATATATGTATGTGCAAATATCGAATTCCCTGCCCGCAGGTCTCACCCACCACGGAGCCCAACAAGTGGAAGCCCATTTTGGTCGCCAGGGTTGTTCGGACAGATAACCATCAAAGATCCATGACCCTCGAGTACTAGGACCAATAGGCACCGACGGCTGACCATGACATCTCCGACAGTAATTCTAAGGGGTCGGAAGTGCCCCTTTGGCCGATTGATCAGACCGAGTGTCTGTCTGACCGCCCGTTTTCCACTGGAAGCTGTGGCCAAAGTGTCGTGTTGGAGACTAGGGGCCACAACCACCTAGTGCCCCTCAACCACCAGGATCCGCTTTTCCCATGGGTTCGGGTCTCCATGCACGGCAAGAATACGTTGGTAGGCATTGTTATGGTCACCTCCCAGAGGAGCCTACATAGACCTGGTACAACCAAGTTGCGTTGGACAAACCAGTTCTCGTGATATCACCCACGTTAGTACCAACATGGGTGTTGGTGAAGAACGTTGGGTGCTGCAAAGTTCCCCTCTCCTATGTCCACTACCTACTTCCTCATCTCCCGCGAGCAGCCTCCTACGGGTTCATCCTATTATGGCTGCTTGGCTAAATTCTTGTGAATTAAGTGAATCCAGAATTTTGATGTTTCAAGTAGGCCTTCCTTTGCAGTTTGTTCCAACACTGCATTATACAACCAAAATATAAATTTTGGCATTCAAATTACTGCTTTGCTGGTTATAATAATAATAATATTGCAGTCCAGACCCTTCTTGATAGAATCTATATTTGATCATCTGGCAGACACAACTATCCAAAAATACCTATTGCATGTCACTGCGCCTCGTCTGTAAGCCCAATTAGCTTAGCTGGTGGAGCGTTGGGCTTTTAATCCAAGTGTCGTGGGTTCAAGTCCCACGTCGGGTGGCCAATTTTAATTTTTGCTAGAATATATTTTCAACCACATACTTATAGCATGTCAATGAAATCACCTGTGTGGGCCAGGTTAGGTTAGTCGGTAGAGCATTGGACTTTTATTCCAAGAGTCGTGAGTTCTAATCCTGCATCCTACACTCTTTGGTAGAAACACAACGTTCTTAAAATACCTATTGATTGTCAATAGGTTCCACGTGTAGGCCTGTTTAGCTCAGTCGGTAGAGCATTGGACTTTTAATCCAAGGGTCGTGGGTTCAAGTCCCACAACGGGCGCCTCGCTTTAGACTTTACTGGAATCTACTTTCAACTCTTTGGTAGAGACACAACGTTCCTAAAATACCTTTTGCATGTCACTGGGCACCGCATGCGGGCCCGTTTAGCTCAGTGGTGGGTTCCATTCCCACCATCGGGCGTCTAAGTTTAACTTTTACTAGAATCTATTTTCCACCCTTTGGTAGAGACACAACGTTGCTAACATACCTACCTATAGCATGTAAGTAAGAACGAGAGCCAGATTGGCAAAATAAGGCTGCTTGCATTGAAGTGAATTAGAATTAGTGTGTTATACCAGTTATACCAACGGGTGGCGGGACCTGTCAAGCATCCATAACGGGCCAAGTCCTGTGAAGGCTGCGGGCGGGTGAGGGATAGGTGGGAGTGGGCAATTAGCAATACCCAGTGTTCCCAACCAGCTTCAGTGATCAGACGAGAACTGGTGTGCCCGCTCTTGAGCCGCTCAAAACAATTCATAGCTCAGATATAATTAAAATATTTCTTAACAGAGTCCGGAAAAACTTTCTAAGTTAACCTGCCATTACTTGGTGCGAGATGCTGAGCCGTATTTGACTCTTGAGAGGTATAAAGTTGAAGTGCAGTCAATTGAACCACTAATTTGGACTATTCTGGACGTCATCACATCAAAAGAGGCGGACATGTTGAAAGCGATGGCATCCAAAAAGGTATGAAATTTTAATTAAACGATTATCGATCGGCTGTTCAACTTCACTATTTAAATCATCTGATACCATCGAATAGTTGACTAGGTCGACAGTCCTTGGAGTGAGCGATAAATCATTAAGAGAGTTCAGTGATCAACGGATTAGTTCCACATCCTGGTTAGCAGATAATGAGTATCCAGAAGTCGATGCCATCTCACAACGAATTCAGAGGATCACAGGACTATCCACTGCTTACCCAGATGCTGAACAATTTCAGGTAACATTTAACGACAATAACAGCACTCAAAACTACCTCACTAACGATACTCAAACTAACGTATTTTTAGTTCGTTAATTACGGAATTGGCGGCATGTATAACGCTCACTATGACTACATGTTTTCGAAATTAGAAGCTGATGAACTACGGGTGAGAAATAACGAAGCAGGACAGCGGGGCTTAAATGCCCAAACTTTTAATTGCAGAATTTGATTAAAGAATATTTGTTTATTTTTTAGCATGATGATTCATCGATGGGAAATCGGATCGTAACCTTCATTTTATAC
The DNA here is from genome assembly GCA_013389805.1 of Trigoniulus corallinus. Classification (NCBI taxonomy): domain Eukaryota; kingdom Metazoa; phylum Arthropoda; class Diplopoda; order Spirobolida; family Trigoniulidae; genus Trigoniulus; species Trigoniulus corallinus. Next base: position 10,794,100 of record JAAFCE010009058.1, read on the forward strand.
GTGAGTAACAGTGGCGGATCAAGGGGAGCATTTCAAAAAACGTGCGCCCCCAACTATGTTTAAATCCTCGGAATCCCTATGAATCTATCTAGCTATTACAATAGGCAGGGCTGGCCATCCGGGAGGTGCAGAGGGGGCATTGCACCCGGGTCCCACGATTGAGGGGGGCCCCATCATCAGTACCCAGATCATTGTTAATATTAAAAATTTAATACAGTCAAACTTCGCTATAACACACCCTGGTTATAACACTTTTCGGCTTATAACACACACAAGGGAAAGTCCCAACCAGCACTAATGCATAAGTATATAGTAATTATTTGGCTATAACACACTCGGATATTACATATAACACACAACTGGTTTGGTCCCTACACTTTCAACGTGTAAGAGACCTCGGATATAACAAGCAACTACAGTATAACATGCAACTAGACGGCATAGCACACAGCTTAAGTAAGGCTATACGATGCAAGAGTTTCGTTATCTAGGATCAGTTTTCCAGAGCAAGAGGGAAATAGATTCTGACGTGGACCATAGGATTAATGCAGGATGGCTGAAGTGGAGAAAGGCACATTTGGTCCTGTGTGACCGCCGGGTCCCAATAAAGTTGAAGGGCAAAGTATATAGAACTGTCGTTAGGCCCGCTATGCTGTATGGCTCAGAGTGTTGGGCAGTTAGGAAGAACCATGAAAGGCAAATGCTATGCTGCATGTGTGGGGTGTCACGATCTGACAGAATTAGAAACGACTACGTTAGAAGTAGCTTGGGGGTGGCAGATATTGCGGAAAAGATGACAGAGAAGCGTTTGAGGTGGTATGGGCTTATGATGAGGAGGGGAGAGGAGGAGCTTATAAAGTCCATTGTGGGACTGAAGGTAGTTGGGAGCACCAGAGGTAGAGGAAGACCAACACGGACGTGGGAGCAGGTGGTGCAAAGGGACATGGTGGCCTTTGGGGTGGAATGGAACTTGGTGGGGGATAGGTGGGAGTGGAGGATTAGACCCTGCCTCAGGAGTGAGATGATGATGATAAAAGGATAAAATTCTCAGCAGTGTGGAATCTGGCAAAATTGCAGCTGACTGCAAGTGTGTGCATCTTGAAGTATAATTATATAAGTCTAGTTTGACTTTTTGAGGGGGCGGCGAGTTGCGTTGGACACACCAGTTCTCGTCTGATCACTGAAGTTAAGCAACGCAAGCCCTGTTAGTACTGACATGGGTGGCCGCTTGGGAAAGCTGGGTACTGCTAATACCCAATAATCGTCGCATTAGTGTAGTGTCTGTGCAGTATATGCATTAGAACTATGCAGTGGATGGGTCTCTAATGACCTTGTAGTTGACGGGACCTTAAACAACAACAATTGACTTTTTGAATACATCTTGAAATTAGCATATTTTTGTTCCGTTAACATAGCTTTGGCATCATTTAGCATTGTTTCTGTTATAACACACACTCGTTTATAACACGCAGACATGAGCAGTCCCGAAGGTGTGTGTTTTATCCGAGTTTGACTGTACATCGTTGTAGTGTAGGGGCAACGTCCCTCATTCGACCCTGCCAATGCAACATAACCTCAATGTAACCTAACAACCCTGCCATTGAACTACACCAGGGTTGTACAACCTTTCTGGTGTTGTGGATCACTTGGCTGCTCCATGAACTGATTGCCAGCCACAGGCTGTCAAAACCAAAACGGGTGAAGATAACGTTAGGTGTTACATAGCAGGTAGGCTATAATGCATAATTAAAAATGATGTACCATGGGCCACAGGTTGGACAACCCAGAATTAGAGGATAAGAGTCAATAATTTAATAATGCTATTATTTTTGGGTTGTTAGAACCAAAATACCTTTAATAATCAGAAGTGTAATAAAAAAGAGAATAAAAGGACACAGGTCCAAATGAAAATTTTCCAAGGCGTGGACGTCCACATAAGCTTTCTGACCAACTCACTGTGACCAACTGTGACACCGAAATGGCTTGCCTGATGGATTATAGAAAGCAAATTGATGTTGTATTCTTGGAATAGAGTGGAGGGCTTACTGAATGGGAAGGCCACCTTTGCAAATGTATTGGGACACAACTATAGCTTGGGGTCTTAGAAGTTTTCTGGGACCAGTGGAAACCAGTCACATCAGGGGTCCCTCAGGGAAATGTATTGGGTCCTGTGTTGTAAATTCTGTATGTGAGTGACATAGGACTTGATATTAATGCCTTCCTTGAACTATTTGCTGATGAATCACTTATTGCTCAGGTATTAGATGAGGCGTTATCATCATGTGCACAATTACAACAGGATCTAGATAAGTTTTATAACTGGTGTGTAACATAGTGAAGGTTTATTATGATATCTAGATTTTAATTCACTACACTGCAAGCAGACTTTATTTGGCCAATATCACAGTGGATCTAGGAAGTACTAGGAAGCTAGATCTAGGAAGCTACTTGATTTTGATAACTACATAGATGGTGTGAGGGTTGAGAGGGTTGTGACCCTTAAGCACCATGGAATTATTTTAAATAGTCAAGGTACATGGAGGGATCATATTGGAAAATTTGACTGGGAGCGCTTGGAGTACTCTAGTCCCGCCTATGGCAGGGTCGGGTCAACAGGCTGTAGCCCTCCACTCCCGTCCACCCCACATACTGCATATAGTTAGGGACAACCTGGTACCACGTCTACTTCAGTCTCCCGCTGCCCCAGGTGCTTCCAACCACTTGCCATCCTGAATTGAACCTAAAGAGCACCTCCTACCCCCTTCATTTTACATGCAGCTTGTTCCAAAACCGCATTACATAACCAAAATAGAAATTTTGGCAGGTAAATTCATGTTTTGTTGATTATAATGTTGCATGGTGTCTGACCTATTGTCCAATAACAATAAGCAACAGCGATATTTCAGATTGCATGCTGGAAGAATTAAATTACCAGTATGGAAAAAACGACGAATGCACGATCTGACAACTATAACTTATGCAGTAGGCCTTGTTAAGAATCCCATGGATGTTTGGCCAGTAGAGTACCGAGGGAAGGGGGGGGGCGAAGGGGGACAAATGTCTCGGGGAGCAAAAATGCGGTTCACATTAAGGCCCGGTGCACACATGCGATTTTTTTCTCGTGTGGCATGAGATACATTAGTTGCAATGGGGGAGTGCACACATACCTGTGGCGCCGCCGTGGTCCCGCAAATCGAAGTTCCGTCAAAAATACCCGCAGATCCCTACCGAACTGCAACCGCACATCCGATCGCGTAGCACCTCTTGGTCTATTGAGTGGAGCACACATCCGCATGGTTACTTAGTGCTGCAAAAAGTACGGTTTCTGGTCGGCAAAAAGGGCACGCCTTCTGGACAGTTGCCAAATGTGTACTGGTGACATTTCATCGCATGTATGCATTGAATTGCTGCGGCGTCGTTGCGGTGTCCCTGCAATACCTGCCCGAACAAAAATCGCATGTGTGCACCGGGCCTAAGTTTAAAGCGTGCCAGAGGGCGCAGATTTCGGTCTTTGTCCCTGGGCGCAGAATACCCTCGGTACGTCACTGTGTTTGGTGTACCTTAGGAACCACAGGAATTACAGGGAAACTCCTCAATAAGTTAGCAAATGGTGACAGAATGCCTTTCGCTTGGGTAGTCCCGTTGTTAAAGGGCAAAGTTACACCCAGAACTATGGGAACTATAGAGGCATAAAGTTGATGAGCCTTTCTATGTAGCTTTGGAAGATAATTATAAAAGGTCACCTCAGAGACAACACTAGTGTCCGGGAAAATCGATTTGGGTTTATGCCCAGCAGGCCTACCATGGAACCAATCTCTATTCTGAGACAGATGATAGAGAAGCACAGAGCAGCCAAGAAGGACCTTCATGCAATATTCGTTGTCCTGGAAAAGGCTTATGATACTGTCCTTAGGTAGGTGGCATGGGGCGTTATGATAAAGAATGGGGTTGATGAAGGCCATATTACGATAGTTAGGTTGCAGGTTGGTTTGCATCAATGGTCAGCACCTAGCTCATATCTACGGTATGCAATCTAGTAAAGGAGGAGCAGCTGACGGGAATAGGGGAATGGGCCCCTTAGTGCCTGGTATTTGCTGATGATGTGGGAAGGCTTGAGGAGTTTAAAGAAGGTGCACAAAAGGGCCTATAAGATATTAAAACAGCAATGGAAAGAGGGTGGCCTTCAGGTAGAAGACATCACGGGAAAAGTGAGAGAGAATCGGTTGAGGTGGTAGGCTATGGGCATGTGATGAGGAGGGGGAGGAACTTATGAGGCCCATTATGGGACTGCAGGTAATTGGTAGCACCAGGAATTGAGGAAGACCAAAATGGAGCATGTGGTGCAAAGGGACATGGAGGCATACGGGGTGGAGGGAGTTTGGTGGGGGATAGGCGGGAGTGGAGGATTAAAACCCCTAAACCCGACCCTGCCTTAGGCGGGATAAGGGTAAGATGATGGTGATGACCAGTGAAAACTGAAAATGATGATGATCACTACTGAAAACCATAGTAAAGAGCTTAAATTCACTAGTATATGTAAGTGGCACCCCTATCGCCTTCTAGTATCATAACCGGAATCCATGTCGAGTGACTGAGCAGGCAGGAGTTAAGGAGGCAGTGCTTCAGTTATCAGACGACAACTGGTTTGTCCAACGCAATACAGTCGCCCCCCTTTGAGACCCCTCTTTGGTACCCCCCGTATAGGTTATCACCTATCAGCAGTCAGCCCTTTGATGCTTTTGGTTGTGACATCGGTGTAAGCGCCAGGAAAGTGAACAATAGGTGGTTACCTAAGAGCTGTCGAAGTTGATCCCAATTTATAATGAACCAGCCAGTGAATTCCTACCCAACGATACCACAGACCGTTTCTCTGCCTAAAGTGCTTGTCAACTTGAGCTGTAGTTAATGATCTGTTGTCAACTTGTTCTCTAGGAAATTAAAAAAAATAAAAATCGGGTGGGGATTAAAGCTAAAGCAATAAACATATTGCCACAAAGTCTAATTTCTCACTCTGACATTGCCACTAGCTCACTGATACAGCAGCTCGTTCATGCAGACCTACTCATAACTGTATTTTTATGTTCCTTAGTTGGAAGATGTCGAGCTGGGAGGGGCAACAGCATTCCCGCAGGCGAGAACGGCAGTGAGACCTCAGAAAGTAAGTATGCGTCATTCTTAATCATTTTCCATTAAATACAAGGTTTGTAAATTAGCCACTCGGGACAAACTGTACCAACCAGTGGCGGATCCAGGATTTTCGTCGGAAGGGGGGGGGGCTAAAGCTCGCATATATTATGCGCATAAGTTTATATGTGCCTGGGGGGG
>JAAFCE010009058.1:10823397-10937855 GCA_013389805.1 Trigoniulus corallinus
CCACATCACATGGCAGAAGGCAATGTCTCCCTTGTACGAGAAGACCTGAGCCACATGATGGTAAATACTGTATTTCCCTTGGATCTTCCTCAGATTTTCCCAGACTTTCTTGGAGGGCGTGTGACGGGTAAGTGAGGAGACAAACTGACTCCATGAGGAGCGTTTGGCCTCCTTGATCACCCGTGGTGCATACGCCCAGGCTCGGAGATAGTCGATAGGATTGGCCTCAGTAGGATGAGATTGGAAGCAACATAGGGCTCGTCGGCGAGCCCGAATCGCACTCTAACAATCCTCTGTCCACCATGGCACCTGTGCTCGTGGTGGGTTACACTAGCTCTGGGGGATGGATGTCAATGCCGCCCCAACCACCACCTCTGTGAAGTGACTCACTAGGTCATTAACCCCATCAAAATCACAGTGGGCGAAAGTAGGTATGGCAGGCAAACTCCTCCCAGTCCGCCCGACGCAGACACGACCATGGTGGGTGTTGGGGCAATGCCCCATCTCCACTGCTAATCTTGATGGGGAAGTGATCCACAAGGGTCTGACAAGACCTCCCACTGCAAACCTGGTGCCAACCCAGGAGAGCAGATGGATTGGTCTATGCATAAGAGACCACCAGTGGCACTCATCATTTGCGTGGGGCACCTGTGTTAACAACAATGAGGCCATTGTGGGACACCCACTGTCGCCCACGGGGGTTGTGACTGTCCGAGCCCCATTGTGGATTATGGGCATTATAATCAACCATAATCAAGAAGGGTCTTGAAAGCTGGGCACTGAGGGAGTTGGGGTCTGCCCATGGGATGTCAATCCCAGGAGGCATGTAGAGGGAACATAGAGTGGTAGGCACATCCAGTTGAAATAAGACCGCCACTGCTTGCAGAGGAGTCTGCAAAGCCACTGGCACATGCATGCACCCATTCCAGATAAGGATAGCCACCACTCCCACAGGGTGGTTTCCTTGCTGCCGGGTGTCTGAATAAGTAGTGTACCCCCGTATTGAAATGGGGGTATCACTCTGACACAGGATCTCTGGAGGGAGATGCACACAGGGTGGTGCCTAGAGATCAGAAGTTTGATCTCGTCCCTCTTGTGTGAAATCCCCCGACAGTTGCATTGTAGGAAATTCACCATCACGTCGACTTAGGTGGCTTGTTTCTATTCCTCCCTTTTCTCCGTCCCACTGCAGAAAAGGGAGGGACGCCTTCTATGTGTTCGTCCTCCTCCATCTCAAAACAGGAATCCCCATCGGGCCCCAGTTTGGGCATGAAACCACCCCGTTCTCTCTGCCATTGGCCGGAGAGCTTGGGTGGACGAACCAAGGACACACGTCCCATAGCAGTAGTGGGAGGTGTCCCTAGTTTCTTTCCAGCTGCCTCACCCACCACCCCTTCTGTGGAGGAGGCAGACTGGGCTGAGACAGAGAGGGAGACCTTCAAGGGAGGTGCCTCTCTTTGATGAGGCATCAGGGGCCTCCAAAGCAGCTGGCACCGCCATTATTGGGGGGGGCCCTGCATGGGCCAGAGGCGGTGTTGGAGCCAGAAGAAGCCATGGAAATTGTGTCGGGGCCGTCCGGCAGCCAATGCTTGCACAGACCGGCACCCCATGGACCCCATGGGCCCGAGAGGGCGTTAAACGGATTAGAGGGGGGAGCTGAGGTAGGGTGTCTGCCTGGGTACAGATAGAGGACACAGCAGCGGCCTTTGCAGCACCTCCATAGGACACTCCACGACTGGAGGTCCCTGGCAAGGCTAGCAGCCACCGTGCATCCAGAAAACTGATACCCTTCTGGACATGCAGCTCCTGGATCATGCATTCCTGTAGCCAAGTGGGGCAATCTCGAGAAGAGGCGTGGTGGTTTCCCTTACAGATTATGCAGAAAGGTGCAGTCTTACAAGACTCTGGGGAGTGGTCTCCTTGCCCACAAGTGCCACACATGGCCTTGGCAGAACAGGAATTCTGGCCATGGCCATATCGTTGGCACTTGAAACACCGAAGGGGGCTCGGTATAAATGGATGCACAGGCAAGCAGAGGTAGCCAGCCATGATGTACTCTGGCACCTTGGGCCTACCAATGGTAAGCACCAAGGTGTCAGATGGGCGGGACTCTCCATCCCATCTGACCGACGTGCGGCGGACAGCCACCACACCCTGGTGCATAAGCTCCTCTGCTATTTGCTCCTCTGACTCCCCACATAGATCGGGGCCCCGCACCACACCTCTGCTGGTGTTTATGGTGCAATGCGGTTCGACCACAATGGGGATATCACCGAGCTTCTGCAGTTTCAGTAATGCCTCTATCTGGTGAGGGGCAAATGCCTCCACCAACAAGGTGCCATTGCACAGTTTCTTGACCAAAGTCACGTCGCCGGCAATGCCCTTGATGGCTTTGGCGATAAGGAAGGGTGACGCCTTCCCCAAGGCTGCTCCATCCTCCCCAGAGATAGAAATAAACCGTGGAGGATAGGAAGAAGGTATGGATGGTGGTTGGACTGCACCAAAATTCTTAGATGCAGGAACATGCTGTGCATTGGCTTTGGAACCCTGCACCTTAAGGCTAAGAGATCGTTGCCTCTTGTTAAGGGCAGGTGCCGATGCCGTAGACGCCACAGGTTCGTTCCCAGATCCAGTTGGCTTACTGGCGGAACGTGGCCTCCTTGTTTGAGCAATACAGGTCTCCATCAGCTCAATGGCAGCTGGCCCACTCAGTTGAGTGGGACCGGGCCCCTGCCATCTTCTGGCTCAACACAAGTCAGTAAAGAAGAAGGGGGAGGGGTGGGGTTATTTGATGAGGCCCCCCAGCCTCGGTTTTAGGGTTGCCATAATATTTAATAATTATGTGTTCACTGCCCGCAGGTCTTACCCACCACACGGAGCCCAACGAGGGGACGCCCATTTGGGTCGCTGAGATTCGTCAGGCAGTATACCGTATACCGTTACATGTGTGGCCGCTTGGAAAAACGTTTTGGCTAATAGCCAAAAATCGTTGAATTAGTGTAGTGTCTGTGTAGTCTCTGCATAAGAACTATGATGTGGATTGGGCTCTAATGACCTTGTAGTTGAAGGGCCCTGAAACACCGACAAACAAGAAAACAACTACATGCTTCAATGTGCAGGTTGGGTGCCTCAAGGGTCAGCACTTAGCACATATACATTTACTCTAGTAATGGAATAGGGGAATGGGTCCCTCAGAGCCGGGTATTTGCTGATGATGTTGGAATGCTTGAGGGGTCCAAAGAGGATGACATTAAAACAGCAATGGAAGGAGGGCGCCTGAAGGTGAACATGGAAAGGAGAGTGTACCTAGCTTTCAATTTTAGTGGCCAGCGGCAAGGGGGTGAATTCCTGTATGACCTCCAGGTCCCAATAAAGGTTTACAGAACTGTCGTTAGGCCTGCTATGCTGTATGACTCAGAATGTTGGGCAACTAGGAAGAACCATGAAAGGAGAATGCAAGTAGCTGAGGTGCGAATACTGCACTACATGATTGGGATGTCACAAGCCAACAGAATCTGTAACAATTACATAAGAGGTAGCCTGGGGGTGGGAAACATCACAGAGAAAATGAGTGAACAGCAGATGAAGTGGTATAGGCATGTGGTGAGGAGGCGGGAGGAAACCATTAGGTCCATTATGGGACTGCATGTGATTGGGGGCACCAGGAGAGGGGAAGGCCAAACCGGACTTGGGACCAGGTGGTGCAGAGGGACATGGAGGTGTGTGGGGTGGAGGGGGTCTTGGGGGGGGATCGATGGGAGTAGAGAATAAGAACCTGCAGACCCTGCCATTGGCAGAATAAAGGTGGGATGATGATGATTTTCATGCTATTACTTTTCTTTCACTTGCCAAATCGATTAACTCCCTTAATACCCTACAGTTGTGATATTAATAACGATTACACCAAGCCTATTTTATCTCATTTATTCTACTTGTCTTTAGATGAAAGCTATATCTTTATTGATGCATTATACAATGTTTATTTCAATTGTTATTTTAAAGGGAGTTTTGAAAAACAATGTAGGTATATTATTTCATCACATTTCTCCACTTTCTGTTTTATGGAGTTAATCGATTTGGCAAGTGATTGGCTCATATATCAACTGAGTTCTTATGCTACACTAACAATCCTATGCTGAGATAAACACATTTTATAGTTCAATTTCTTGAGAGATGCCGCAAATTATAAAGAGTAACTTTATGCTAAGCTAATCATATTTTTAAAGGTCAATTGCCTTAGAGATACTTAACCCTTTAACAGCCAATGGTGTTTCAATTAGGTTTACAGCCAACAGGATACAAAGTCTATATTCTAGCTTTGACAGGCTGTAAGTCATGAACGGGAGAAAAAGACTAGTCTTGATGAAAAGCTAAGAAATAGAATTTCATATTAGAAAATGTCTTTAATTGAGATAAGGTCAGAAAACCTGGCTTTGGGCATAGGGGGTGGGACTTTGTGAGGAGGCGGTGCTTATGAAGTAAACAGACACATGTGCAATTCACAATTGTGGATGAAAGAGTTGAACTTATTGGCAATAAGTTATTACTGGTGCAAGTGAGGGTCAATAGCACTTGAAAGGACTGATGACAGCAGTGACAACAGTGCTCATAGTGTGAGCTTGAGAAAGCTACTGAAGCACTTCCCTCATTGTCATATATGGACTGAATTATATTGATATGATTGATACTGACTTGAGAAGATACCTTCTGAGCAAAAATGGTCGCTTTAATCTTTATTGGAACCAACATTTGATTCAGCAGGAAAAAAGTCATTCAGTAGTTATTTTTTCATATCGGTGGAGGAAAACACAAAAAAAAAGGCATTTAAATTTCCAGCAGGAGAATCATCAGCAGGAGTCTCCTGCTGGCTGTTGAAGGGTTAATATGTAACTACTCATGCTACAAATCATAAAGAGTAACTTTATGCTAGGTGAAACTTAGTAACTTCAATAGCTTTTGTAAGAATCATCCAAGAATATAAAACGATCCATTCTTATCTGTATCACTTGGTATGTCCTTGACTTAGAGATGCTTCAGGACGGATCTTCTTATTATCTTGAATTTCCATGTTTTGTGTGAATGTCTTTCTTCTAGAAGATCTTCAGTTGTAGCATCTTCTTGGAGAAGGAACACAATGAGAATGACTACTTATTGTCTCCTAGTGTCTCTGTCAGCATCTGTGTCTCCTCTTCTCTCTATGTCCCTTTTATCAACACCTTCTAAAATACAAGGCCTCACAACCTCTTCGTGACGTCATCATGAAGAGGCGATAGGCAGGCAGAAGGTTGAGCTATTACTGCTTGTATAGTAAGGCAGTTATTGTAAAGCAGTTATACACCGAAAATTAGACTATTTTTTTCATAATGTAATTTAAACAGATCGGGGGGAGCACTTCAAAAAAGTGCATATTCAGAATCCCTTAATATAATTATAGCTAACAATTACAATAGGCCCTCTACTACCCCTTAGACAATGTCCCACCTTCAGTGGTTTAACCAACTGCAGATTGGACTGACAGTATAGAAATAGGGATAGTTATGTAAAAATGCATCACTTGCACCCCAAATGAGGCACTGAGGGGGGAGCAATTGCTACATTGCTCCCCCTCTGGATCGACCCCCTCTGCAGAGGGATAACTTCACTACATACTACCATTTAGATTTTAGATATAGCTTCATCATCATATCCATTTCCTTCTTGTGACATGGTCAGGCCTGTAGGTTCTAGCCTTCCACTCCTGCCTATCTCCCACCATGTCCCCATCCATCCCACTATGGACAACCTGCTCCCACATCTGCTTTGGTCTCCCCCTAACCCAGGTGCATTCCATCTGCATTCCTGTAATGAACACAGCGTGCTACTCCTCCCCTCCTCTCATTACATGTCTATGTCACCTCAATCTACTCTCACTGAATTTTTCCACAATGTTCCCTACCCCAAGCTACCACTGACATACTCATTCCTAATTCTATCAGCTCGCAACATGCTACTCATGTACTGCAGCATTTGCATCTCAGTTACTAACATTCTATCTACATGGTTCTTCCTCACTGCCCCCAACACTGCTCCATATATCATAGCTCGCCTAACCACTGCCTTGTAAAACTTCCCTTTAACTTGCTTAGGGCCCTCCTATCACACTGGACTCCACTTGCCTGTCTCCACTTCAACCATCTGCCATTGTGTCTATGGGATATAGCCTGTATATTTAAAAATGAATTGTAGATATATACTATCTTGAATAATTAAAATATTATTGACACTTACCATGGAATGATTTGATGGTAGAAAATTTGATCTAGGAATTGCTATAATCCATTTTTTTGTGAAGTCACTGCCACTGGGAAATTTGAACACGTGGTCATCATTTTCCTTTTTGTAATTTCCATATCATTTAGGCACTCAACACTGCAAAACTATTTTTTAAACTATTTATCTGTATATATATAAGTACAAAGTATTGTCGATTAAATAAGAATTAAATAAAATATGCTGGAAAATATACTCAAATGTATATTCTAACAAGCTACTGCAAACATATGCTTTGTAGCGAAAAGGCCCTTTTGTGATGACGTCACAAGCTGTAAGTCACGTGGTTGTGAGGCCTTGTATTCTAGGAGGTGTTGCTTTTATTCTCCTTTTATGTCTTTTTATTGAGGTAAAAAGGGAGTTCTTGATTAAGGGTGGCTTCTAACAGCTATCTTCCACTTAAGGTTATTACCCTCCTTGATTGATTATAATAAAGGACATTGATTTATCTTCATGGAAAGATCATAATTTCTCTTTCAACTAGGTCATTATGGGCAATAATTCTTCATTTTGCAGGGGTTTCTTTTTTATAAAGGTAGGATTTAGAATTGAAATTTTGCCATTGTCTCCCACGTAGGGTTATTATAATAGATTCTGTAATTAGATTAGTCTGATATTCCTTTCTCAGATTAATGTTTCCCTTAAAAAATGTTTTTGATCCTTCTTTTTGGGACCGTTTATGTAATTAGATTGCTGGGTCTTCTTTTAGTTGTATTTGTACAGCGTTTAGTAATTGGTGAGCGGTTACGTGTGAGTGTTGGTGAGGGACTCTTGGAGTAGTTGGCAATGTATGAAGTATTTAATAATTGGTGAAGATTTTTCAAGTGAGCATTGGTGAGGGTCACTTGGAGAAAGTCACATAGGGTAGTTGACAAAAATACAAGTAGCCAAGATGTGAATATTGTGGTATACAAGTGGAATGTCAAGAGGTGATAGAATTAGACGTAACCTCAGGAGGTATATTAGAGGTAACCTGGGGTAGAGGGTATCACAGAAAAATCAGGTAGGGTAGATTAGGGTTGCATGGACACGTAAAGAGAAGAGGTTAAGAGGAGCTTGTTAGGACCATTACAGGAATGCAGGTGGTTGGAAGCACCAAAGGAGACATGGAAGCAAGTTGTCCATAAGGATATGGTAGTGTGTAGGGTAGACGGGGACCTGGTGGGGCATAGGCCAGAGTGTAGGGCTACATCCCGTGCCTCAGGCTGGATAAGGGTATGATGATGATGTTGTCAAAAGTTGTTGTTGCATATTAATCAACCTCCATAGTGTTTGGGACATTTCAATACATGTGTTTATTCTCTTTTGAACGTCACTGTACATTCAGTGCAGACCTAAGCAAATAAGCCCAGTTCTGAACTTAAGAAGTAGAAGCGCTTTACACTTTTGGTGAATTCAGTAGGTTAAAAGATATTCCCGTTTATAGAGTTGTCTGTTGTTATGGTTACAGTCACGTGCAGAGATATGCATATTAACTTCAAGGGCAATGGAAAATCGTTATAGAAGTTATCATCTGGATGATTTGAAATTCAGCGTTACTTGTTGGAGATATATAGACAAGAAAGGGTTAGCATCTGATTGTTACTGATAACACACAGTAAGTACTTGATACCCTTTAATTTCGCATCAGATTTTAGATGTTTTAAAAAGTATAATGGTAATTTAATTCAGAGTTTGGTGTAACTTGCTCTATATGGCTCAGAGTGTTGGGCAGTTAGGAAGAACCATGAAAGGAGAATGCAGGGGGCCGAGATGCGGAAGCTGTGTTACATGACAGGGGTGTCCCGAGCTGACAGAGTCCGTAATGATTACGTTAGAGGTAGCTTTGGGGTGGGGGACATTGTGGAAAACATGAGGGAGAGGCGGTTGAGGTGGTATGGGCATGCGATGAGGAGAGGGGAGGAGGAGCTCATTAGGTCCATTATGGGTATGCATGTGATTGGGGACTCCAGGGGTAGGGGAAGACCAAAACGGATGTGGGAGCAGGTGGTGCAGACGGACGTGGTGACATGCGGGGTGGCGAGGGACCTGGTGGGGGATAGGCGGGAGTGGAGGTTAAGAACCCGCAGACCCGACCCTGCCACTGGCGGGAGGAGGGTTCGATGATGATGATGATGGTGTAACTTGCTCAAGAAATATTTAATTTGAACTTTTTGGCAAGAAGATGCTACATGACAGTTTTTCACCCGTTTTCTGATCAGGGGCGCATCCAGAGGGGGAAGTTGATCCCCCTCAGTGCCTCAATGTGGCGCATATTTCAACTGATGCGTTATTTAACTTTGCAACTTATGAGGCATTTTTCCATTCTTATATTATTTCTATACTCTGGGTCCAACAGTTTCAGTAAAATCTGCAGTTGCCTAAACCACTTAACATAGGACATTGTCTAAGGCAGTGATTCTCAACCTTTTTTTCGCCACGGTACACTTTTACTAATTTCAAAATTTGGCGGCACACTAGCAACGACACATTTCTAGGTACACAAACGCCAAAGAAAATATATAAGTTGTAAACTAACCCTATGCAAAAACTTGCCTCGGCAACTGTGTCAGTAGTTTTTGGTTCAATATTGGACCGAGGTGGGTTGGCTTTTTTCGGGCGAGAGAGAAGCCCTGAGTGCACCTTCTTTCTGGTGAGAAGTAAAACCGAGGTCCCGTGTGGTGTACGATGGCATTTGCACATGGAAGAACCCTCTCTAAATGGAACGGGTAGAGGACCAAAATTTCCGGGTGCAGGAGCTCGCCCCCCGTCTTCGGTGGAATGTCCCAACGAACAGTAGAAAGACGATAAATAGCATAGGAATTGCAGCTTTCATTGGCAACCAGCTGTGGAAAAACACTGCCCAATATATCGCCCTTGTGTCCAGTCAGAGGGACAAGATGGGTACCCGACCTCGCGGCACACTCTCGTGAATCTCACGGCACACTAAAGTGCCGCGGCACAGTGGTTGAGAATCACAGGTCTAAGGGGATGTAGAGGAGCTATTGAATTTGACAGCTAGAATTATACTAAAGGATCGGAAATATTTAAAAATATTTGGTTCGCCCTTTTTGAAGTGCTCCTCCCTTGATCAGCTCCTGGATCTGCCACTGTTTCTGATTATCTCTCTTGAACCTGAGAATGCATTTCTAATTTCTTTTTCAAAAAAAAAAATTATCAGGAAGAGCACTAAAGTTGGATAATTTGATGCTTTTGGGTAATGCTTAAATGGTTTTAAAATTCTTCTCCTTCGAGGAACTATGTATGGTAAGATCGGTCTTGTTCTGAGTCACTGTTGTTAATGTCTTCTCAGATGCCGTGACAGTTCGGCCCGGGGATCCAATTTCCGGTTTTCCCTTCTTCAGGATCAATAAGCCTTTCCCATCGAGATGTCCTTCTGCATCAGCTGTAGTTTCACTGCATGTGATTCTAGTGCCATTATTGGCTGAATTTCTTCCAATACGGATTCCGTTGATCTTCTTGCTGTCCTTGGGAGTGACAAAATTCGTCTCCATCACCACAACTCAAGCATGAACTCTTTTTCAATCGTTACCTTTGTTGTCCATTTTTCACATCAATATGTGGCTCCCCAAGAAATCATACTACTAGTGAGACGAATTTTCGTTTGAATTTGTTTGTTTTGTTTGTGTTTTACGGCCCTTTAACTACAAAGGTCATAAGCGCCCCGTCCACTGCATAGTTCTAATGCAGAGACTACACAGACACTACGCTAATGCGACGATTTTTGGGTATTAGCAGTACTGTACCCAGTTTCTCAAGCAGTCACCCATGTTGGTACTAACTTGATTGAGTTGCTTAACTTCAGCGATCAGACGAGAACTAGTAAAAGTGGGGTGTTGAGAACTGATGGAATAAGGAATGAGTATATTAGAAGTAGCCTAGGCGTGGTGGACATCGTTGAAAAATGAGGGAGAGTAGATTGAGGTGGTATGCACACGTATTAAGAAGAGGAGAGGAGGAGTTCGTTTGGTGCGTTTCAGGAATTCGGTCTCCCCCTGAGGCAGGTGGAGACCGGAGTAGACATGGGAGCAAGTTGTCTGTAAGGATGTAGTAGTGTGTGGGCTGGACAGGGACCTGGTGGGAGATAGGCGGGTGTGGAGAACTAGAACCGCAGACCCGATCCTGCCATAGGCGGATAAGGGTATGATGATGATGATGATGATGATGACGATGACTGTATATCTTGTAGTGAACCGCAGAAGAGGAAGTGACGTAATCGTGGCGTCAAAATTTGCAATCTAAAACCAGTTCTAAAGCTCATTTGGTGGGGGTTTCGTTATCTTTTTTGATACAACGTCCAATGATAATTTTAACCAAGGCGTCGTGTCCTTTGTAGTTGAATGTTACTTTGTGTTGTCTTTATCATTTTACTAACTTAGGGACCTATGTAACATTCTGAATTTATTATTATCTATTTATCAAAGAGTAGTAGTGTACTTCATTGGAACTACCGGCAAAATCTTAATTATTAAAGCCTCTAACTCAGGGGTTTCCAACAGTTTTGATTAACCCATTAACTGCCAACTTTTTGAATTTTAAAATTTTATCAGAAATGAATTATTCTCATGTTTCTAAAAGCTAAAAAAATTAAATTCGTATTATGGTTTCACAAATAACAGTAGGAGGACCAATTACATTATAATCCCCATTTGGGGATCATGGCAGTTGCAATGTTAAACAATATCCGATGCACTCATATGATTACTCATAGTTTAATGCAGTGTTCTCTAGACAAAACTAACATTTTTAAGAAAAATTGCATTATGCGCCATTCTTATTACAATTCAAGTGCAGTCCAACATTATATTTTGAGCACTGTTTGCAAACATTCTTTATACAAACAGTACATTTGGCTGTTTCCCCTTTGATGTTCATTCCATATAATGAATACCACTACTTCTGATGTTCACAGGAGCATGGGGCTTGAAAATTTTGGGAAAGAAGGCCACCCCATCTTCACCATAGCCCCATCCACTGCATAGTTCTAATGCAGAGACTGCACAGTTGTTGTTGCTTATTAGTGTTTTAGGGCCCTTCAACTACAAAGGTCATTAGAGCCCTGTCCACAGCATAATTCTTATGCAGAGACTTCACTGACACTACACTAATGCAACGCTTTTTGGGTAATAGCAGTACCCAGTTTTCCCAAGTGGCCACCTATGTCAGTACTACCTGGGTTTGTGCTGCTTAACTTCAGTGATCAGACTAGAACTGGTGTGTCCAATGCAATTTGCTGCTCCCAGACTGCAAAGACACTATGCTCATGTGACGATTTTTGGGTTTTAACGGTACCCAGTGTTCCCAAGCTAGTACTAGGTGGGGTTGATTTGCTTATCTTTAGTGATCAGATGAGAACTGGTGTGGCATCCATTCTGAGTTAGGTTCTGTTACGTTTTTCTTCCTTGATCTTGAAAAGCATTTATTTTTTGGACTGTGGCTATTTATTTTCCAAATGGTACATCATGATGAATTTCAAGAGAGCCAGGCACCTCAGAGGGAAAAGGGTCTTCTAATGTAGAGCAGCTGAGTTGCATTGCACATACCAGTTCTCATCAGATCACTGAAGTTAAGCAATGCAACACAAGTTAATACCAACAAGAGTGGTTGGTAGTCGACATTGCATGCTGCTAATTTTCCATCTCCTACATCCCCTACACCTACCACCTTCTAACATGGAGCAGCCTCCTTAGGGTCTGACCTCTTATGGCTGCTTGGTCTACTCCCCAACCCATTATTGTAACACACTACAAGTGTCGTTTTTTTTACTGGTAGCAGTTCCACACTTTCAATAGGCCTATTATCACAATTAAAACAATCATTAATTCTATCTGTTGAAAAAACTGTGAACCTCTAAGAATTTCTTCAGGTTCCTTGACAGTCAAACAATTCCTGAATAAGTTGGAGTTCATATTTTACATCAATCTGAAGATAAATTTTATTGGCATACATCATTGCACTGATTAAACTACATGCCACCTCCATGGTCCCCAAATTGGGCTTGGCAAAAATGTATGATTTCTAAATAATTAACCTTAATAATGACCAGAATAAAAATACAAATATATACAAAATGCTTCATGTTTTCAAATAAATCAGGTTTTAAAATTTAATTTGCATAATTTTTTGAAGAATGAATTTTTAAACTGCTGAATATTTTTACAAACCAATTTCTATCACACCAGCCAACATTAAACAGAGTTACTCGGGATCTTTGGGAAAAATAACAGTCTGGTGGTTAAATGCAAAAAGACCGCGGCAATTTGACCGTGGGTAATAAGACTGCGGTAAAAGGACAGCAAGCAATGAGGTTGCATGGCAATATGACCGACGGTAAAAAGATCGCAAACAATAAAGTCACACAGCAATAAAGATCACAAACAATAAAGTCGCACAGCAATAATACCTGGTTTTACCTGGTTACTATTTTACCTAGCGATTGAGGTGAAAGATGCATGCAATGAATTATCTTTGGAAAGTACCTTTACAATGATCTCTACTTTTGGTGTTTCGGTCCCCCAGCCTCCCCACGAACAACAAACATATCGATTCTGTGAATGATCTAGTGTAGCCAGGAATACCTCGTTTGTACGAATCTCGCTTTTCTAGGAACTCCACCTACTCATCATATTACCCTCGATCATATTACATCCCTCGATCATATTACCATGCGATATAATTTTTCGCGTCCTTTTTTTTTGGCGGTCTTTTTACCCTCGATCACATTACTGTGGGATCTAATTTATTGCGGCATTTTCACCATGGTCGTTTTACCTATGATCATATTGCAATGGCCTTTCGCCTGTCACACAGTCTGGTAGTACAGAACTCTTCTGAAAGGTTGTATAATAGAAATCATGACCATTTTTTAAAGAAAATCGTTAACTAAATGATGCAATAAGAGGAAAAAGTCAAAATCCCCATTTGGGGATCATGGCAGTTAACGGGTTAAGGGGGCAGATTAACACTTTTTCAATGTTTGCTTCATTGTTGTTTTAGGGCCTTTCAACTACAACGATCATTGGAGCCCCATCCACTGCATAGTTCTAATAGAGAGTCTGCACAGTCACTTTACTGATGTGGCAACTTTGGGTTATTAGTGGTATACAGTTTTCCCAAGTGGTCACCCATGATTTTACTGGTTTGGGTTGCATTGCTTAACCCATTTTCGGCCAGGACTAGAAATCGGTTGCCAATTTTAATAATTTTTAGAAAACACATTATTTACTGCCCAAATAACACTTTTTTATTGTAGAAAAAAATCTACCATATTTATTGCAATGAACGCCGCCCTCTAATAAGCGTCGCATCATCAGTGTGAAATAAAAAATAGACGCCACCTTCCAACAATCGCCACTGCCCTTGCTCATCATCATCATACTCTTATCCCACCTGCAGCAGGGTCGGGTATGAAGGTTCTAGCCTGCCACTCCCACCTATCTCCCACCATGTCCCTGTCCACCCCACACACTGCCATATCCTTCTGGACAACCTGTTCCCACGTCTGCTTCAGTCTCCCCCTTCCCTGGGTGCTTCTGACCACGTGCATTCCTGAAATGGACCCAATGAGCTCTTCCTCCCCTATTCTCATTATGTGTTCATCATTTTATTATTTGTCCATCTTTTGGTGATGCCCACCACCCCAGGCTACCTCAGATATACTTATCCATAATTCTATCAGCTCTTGACACCCCACGCATTTACTGCAGTATTCACACCTCAGCTACTTGCATTCCATTCATGTGGCTCTTCCTCACTACCCAACACTCTGATCAATACAGCATAGATGGTCTAACCAACACCCTGTAAAACATCCCATTAAATTAAATTGGGACCCTCCTATCACACAGGACACCGGTTGCCCATCTCCACTTCAACTATCCACCATTGATTCTATGGGTCACATTGGCCTATTTCTCTATTGCTATGGAACGTTGATCCTAAGTACTTGACCTCTTTCACCTTCTTCACCAGTTCACCCCTAGAAAATATATTACTGTTATTTTACCATCCATTACGTCTATTAGGGCTCACAAAATTAATAAGTGCCGCCTTCTAATAAACGCTGCCCTCTAGTAAGCGCTGCACCAAAAACGCCACGAAATAAATAAATGGCACAGCGTTTATTGGAATAAATATGGTAGATGCATTTGGGCAAGAGAAACAAAAGGGTTCATTTATGCACCCTTGGCTGTTGGAGTTGTCAGTAGAGAATAACACAAACCCTTGGCTGTTTAGCCATCAAAAACTACTCAAGCACCTAATCCTAGACCTATCCTCTTAATTTCACTGCTTGCACCACCATATGGATTAAATTTAAATAAATACCCTCTACATGAAGCCAAACACCAAAGTTTAAAATTGAATCTCACTGTTTTTCCTCTAATAAACATCTTTGCAGAGTGATTAAAAGCATAAGGAACCAACGGATGAAAAAACTCCAAGATTAAAAACCTTTTTTTATTTAAAATGTCAAACAATGGTCATAGCTTAGAAAATTTATCTTTTAAATTTAGTGCACTGTTGTCAATTTCATTAACAAATCCTTAACTAACAAGTGGCAGTTGCCTATCTTCATTTTCCTTTTGTTAGATGTACTAGCTGATGCATCACTTGTATTTTTATCACCTTCTAAATGAAGCTCTAAACTTCTAACAATATCATTTGGTGATGTTACCCCAGAATCATTTATAGGAATTTGGTTTTCATCAATATCTTTTTCAGCAGTCATTGGTGCTGGAGATGGTGGAATAATAAGATTAACTATACTTTTCTTCTATTGCATTAAAACTTATTGCTTTCAGAATTTCTTCTTGAGTTGCATATTTCTCCACTCTCATCTTTAAGAATTTGTTGATGTATACAACTATTGATTAACTTACAGTTTGAAAGAAAACTATAACCCCAAAATAATCAACACCATGAAAACAAACAAAAAGAGTGAGAATAACATAAGAAGAAATTAAATGATAGAGACATTCTGCAAGACCCTATTGACAACTGTCACAGCCAAGGCTGCATAAATGCACCCTTTTCTTCTCATTAGAGTTAGAGGCTTGATTAGAGGATAAAAATACACTTTCAAAAAACAGATATGTTATTTAATGTTTGAATATCATAATTCAACTGGCAGAAAATGTGATTTTTAATATATACCATAAACTGGGGTGGCTTTGCCTAATGGGGTGACTTTCACCAAATATGAAAAATAGATTGATGGTGTTGCTGTGCTGTGCACAGTCATTCCTGAAGGTCACCACTGCCTATGTATGATCTCCTTAACACCTGCTATATGTTGGACAAGTTTTTACATGGTTCTTTATCTATTTACAGTTTTTTGATGTCAATCTTCATCTAAGTTACAAATTTATATTTTCCAAGGTGGCTTAAACATTCCATTGGCTAGGCTACCACATAAACATGTAATTTTAATAGAGGGCATGCATGTGTTACACATATCCTCAGATAGCAAAAGCTGTAAGTGTGATAATTATTGGCACAATAGTGGAATAGTTGAAGCATGTGGCAATGTCTCCCCAGAAATTGCAAGAAATAAGGGGCTACTTTGCCTAGATATGTTATTTTCTTTTATATAAACAATTGTTACTTTTCTCCATTATTTCAGTAACTAGGTATCATGCCATGTGCTCACAAGCCTAAGTAATGGCATGGCCAGTACAAAAATTATTCTGCTGAGAAACTTTAATTGCTGTTTATGCTGTAAAACATTACAAACTTGCAGTAGTGCAAACTACTGTAAAATACAATACTCCCAGAAGAACTCTTGCCAATAAAGTAGCTGGCAAGCATTCTAAACCAGTGGAGGGCAGAATGTTCTTTCTATAGAAGAAGAGCAAGCAATACTAAACCAAATTTTAGTGTGTGCTGATTGAGGGATGACTTTATCATCTTTAGGCATTAGAATACTTGTTAGAGATTGCCTGCAGAGCATTGGGAAACCCTCACCAAATTTAAAAATAATAAGCCTGGAGAAGATTGGTATTTATCTTTTATTACTTTGAGATGCCAGAATATTTCCAGGGCAAGAGCTAGCATAGGATGGGATTCACTTTTCAAGGCTCAGTAAAATGGAATTCATTTTTCTGTAGCAATGTTTGAAAATAATTAAACTGTTTTGTCATTCCTTGTATGTCAACGTCTTAGGTTACCTTACCATTGGATGGCTTTCCTATTATAGAACTAACTTAATTTCAAGTCACTGGATGGGAAAAAAAGACTAATACATATAAGAATTCTCATTTTTGTATATTGCTTCTAGTAAATCTCCCCAACACTTTAACACTTTGACTATGCATTTCTACACCTTAGAAGTATGATTTTCTTTGTTTGAATGTTACAATCTGTGCAGTTGATGGTAACATTTTTAATTAATTTCTCAACATAACCAATTACAAAATTCCATTTTAGGGCTGTTAAGGACTGTTACTTATACTTAGGGGAGACTGTTGTACCTAGACCATGGTGTACCTAGAACCACTTTGAATATCTGGCACATGTGGCCATTTAGGTAGCTGTTATTCAGATATGCCATTCTTAGGGACATACTGGTTTATACTTGTGAGTTTTGGCATGCTTGCAAACCAACCACATGTGCTATGTCAAAAAGAAATTTTTGGACACAAAAAGTAAACATTTTTGCTTCTATTTGAGTGTGATTTTTCATTAAGCTAATCTACACAGATTACATTCAATATTGCTATTGAATATCCTATTTTTGGTGAGTAAAATGAGCATAAACTCTAAAAATTATCTTATATAATCGTGTGTCAGTAGACATTGTTGTTGAAAGGTACATACCCTTATACCTAGGGCTACAATTGCATCTTGTACCATGATCCAGTTGTTCATGGCACAAATTAAGAGGGACAACATTTATTTTGTGTTTATTGGTTGTATACATTTGAAACATAATTTAATCCAAGTTGCGTTGTACACACCAGTTCCCATGAGATCACTGAAGTTAAGTAGTGCAAGCCCACATCAACACCAACTTAGGTGGTTGGTAAAGAACGTTGGGTGCTGCAAATTAACCCTCTCCTTCGTCCTTTCACCTTCCTCCTCATCTCCTGCAGGCAGCCTCATAAGGGTTCTTCCTGTTATGGCTGCCTGGTTTACTTCCCAACCCACAAACTTAATCCACTAATTGAAAGTCAAGTTAACTATGGCTAACTGGTTTTAGCAGCATATTTTTAAGCATGGCCCAAAGTACAAGGTGGCTGCTTCAAGGTACACAAGCATATAGTACCATGATCCCCTTGGCGCCCTCTCACTTTTTTCCCTGCAATCTATTTCAGGAGAGTTGGTAATTATGTCAATAAGATATCAAAGCCTAAACTGAGAAAGGTGACCCCACGAAAATGTTATTAGGGCTAAAGCTACAATAATTTTTCAAAAAAGTGGCCCTAGGTACAACAGTCTCCCCTACTTAAAAAATTATTTTATAGTAAATCTAATCTTATACTATTGAAATAAAATTATTGGTAAAGCAAGATCAGACAAGAACTGGTGTGTCCTTCGCAATACAGCCGCTTATAACAATTTTTCAAAGGCGGGCGCGATCAGGGAGTGGCAATAACCAGGTTAGAGGGCCAATTATGGCATAGTATATGCATAATTTTGTATTTAAGTTTTTAAAACCAGCTATTTTGATGTGAGCATATCTTTCAAAATAAGTACTCTAACTCATAGATTTAAATATGAGTAATGAAGTTGTTCGTCATTTAAAAATGTAGTTTAATTATTCAGACGAGAGAATTTTTCTTTCTGACTTCCGTTTTGGAATATTAAAACGTATCTCTTGGTACATCTTTCAGAAAATTTCGAAGGTAACACGTAGTAACTGGGCGGTTTAGAGTTTGTTTGTGTTTAAGATTCCGTCAACTACAAGGTCATTAGAGACCCGTGCATTGCATAGTTATAATGCATAGACTGCACAGACACTACACTAATGCGACGATTATTGGGTATTAGCAGTACCCAGCTTTCCTGAGCGACCACCCATGTCAGTACTAACTGGGCTTGCATTGCTTAACTTAAGTGATCAGACGAGAACTGGTGTGTCCAACGCAACTCGCCTTTAGAGGGAGGGTAGTTGATTCATCAGTCTCTGGTTATAAGTTCGATCCTGGCCAAGGTGGGTGACTTACTATAGCTAGAGAACGAGAGAGAGGTTTCAGTCGGATTGCAAGCAAAGTCGTGCCCTGGAGGTCAATGGGCCTACGTTAAAGAGCGCCATTAGTTCACTTACATTTTTGTGTTCCTGCAACTTCCAGGTTCTACTGCTAAAAATGTTTCGCCGACTCTGACATAGGCTGGAAAAGTTAGGAATCATGGGGATAATATTTGGACTCATCGTCCTGAATATCTCTTTTCATCACATTGCACAGACTGATTCAAACTATGCCAAGATCAGGTTTGCGAGTTGTAGCCCTCCATTCCCCTGCTTTTCCCCCTCTTTGTTTCTATACTTATTGGCATGTCCTGTCATATTTTGTCCTGTGGCGACCAATTACACATGGCAAGGACCACGCCTTTATTTCATATCCAGTGGAAGGAACAATTCGGGGACAGAATAAGCCGCGTTGGCCAGGACTCTGGAATTAAGCACTCCACCGAAGTGGATAGCTAAAGCTCACATATATTATGCGAATATAAGTTATATGTGCATGGGGGGGGGGGGGGTTGCAACCCCAAAAACCCCACCCAGAATCCTCGTGTGCATGTAGTGTCTATGATATCACCTGCCCGTAAACGACTCTCCACATTATTTTGTCATTGATAGTATGCAGTAATGTTTTTTTCTAGCTTCGAGCATGTGACCCCCATATATAGGAACATCTGACCTTGGACTCCATATGCGCTCAAGGTTGACAATTGTTTAATTCATGATTAAGATTGCATCTGACAACCGGGTGTGGTTTCACGATTGTTTGGTATGTCGTTTAGAGTTAGTGTAGGCCGTAGGCACACGAGTAAAGCCAGTAAAGCCGCAATTCCATTGAGGCAACTTTGTAGGCAATGTAGTATGCGACATTGACGCATGCTGCTGTAGTCTTTCCATTGCAGCAACTAGAGGCAATCAGAGACAAGTCTCCATGCTTCATGCTACTTGTTACTTGTTGTTGCCAGGGGGTTTGCTCCGCCTCTTGGCATCATTCTGCATGTCGAACAGTGTCGTCGTTACCGGAGGGTCCGCGGATCAGTGCGACTTATCTTCTGCGACATGGTCAGCAACCATGGCAACCAAGCTTCAATCCCTATGCTTATTTATCGTCTGGTTGCTGTTCGTTGGGGCACTCCACTGATGCCAGGGGGAGAGCATCTTCACTTGGGAATTTTATGCCATAGTAGCCACGGGCAGAGGTGAACTGCCACTGGCGGTTCCCCATGTGAAGAATATTTTATTCCTCACTACGCATGGACGGGTTAGTTAAACAAGCAGCCAGTCCCTTAGTTGGTGGAGGAGTGCCGCATTCAAAGTTGTCTCGCCGATTATGAAGGGTCGATTACGATAGTGTGCGAGTGTGTAGTGGATGGGGACCTGATGAGAACAGATGGGAGTGGAGAACTATAAAACCACACGGGCCACAGCTTCATTTCCCATTTGACGGAAAACAAACTTTCTCTTACCCGAAATATGCCAACCCACCGCGATCCAGCATTGAACCAGAAACCACTGACGCACCATGCTACCCCTGCTCTACTGAGACAGATCTTCCTGGCAGCTAGCATAATCATCATCGTCCCTTTATCCCGCCTGTGGCAGGGTCGGGTCTGCGGGTTCTGCCCCTCCACTCCCGTCTATCTCCCACCAGGTCCCTGTCAACCCCACACACCGCCATATCGTTACAGAGAACATGTTCCCACATCAACTTCGGTCTCCCCTTGCTCCGGGTACTACTGACCATCTGCCTTCCTGGTATGGCCCTAACGAGGTCCTCGTCCTCTCTTCTCATTACGTGTCCATACCACCTCAGCCTATTCTCCTTCATTTTTCTCAGCAATGTCTTCACCCCCAGTTTTCTTCACCACCACCGTAGCTTTTTTTATTCAATGCTGTCACCAAATAAGCAGCTGCTGCAACTGTTTGCAAATACATTTTGAACAAAACTGAAAGGATTCGTGTTGCCTGGATGGAATTGCCATAGACGCATGCTATATACAAGCATGGACCACAAAGTGCATGCAATTTGGAGAATCAAAATCCGCACGCGACATTTTTTGCTTCTGTGCGACATTCTGTATATCACTAGGAGACAAGTAGCATGCCTCACGTCGTTCAGTGTTGCCTTGGTGGAATTGCGGCTTAACTTTAAATACTCATACGCTAAATGTCGAGAATTTCCACTGCGGAACATTTCTCGATGCCCTACTTATTCTTTTCACCTCATGTCCTGCCTATGAACCAGCATTAGTGGCTGAGGGAAAGCGTGCTCCACTAATGCGTGAGCGACTCTTGGTTTGATACTGAGTCGTTTTTTGGGAGAAGGAGATCAAGGGGCCCCTTTCTTTGAATGGGAAGTAACGAGGTGGTTCAGTGTAGTGCTTACAATCTCACACAATGCTTACTACATGGAGTTAAGTATTTCCATGTGTCGATGCTCGATCCCCTGGCGTTGCATTGGTGGAGCAAAAGTACCTCAATGAAGAAATATAGTTCTGTGATTCCTGTCTTCCGTCTCTGCTTATTGCTCACCGGGTGACTGCCCGCATCATACTGTGCCCGCACCTGCATCACCTACAACTGCTCACCTGCTTCCTATAGGCTTCATCTTTATACGGTGCAACTTCACTAATCCGAACTAATTCGGAAAAGGGCATAGCGCTTTTTCACTTCAACAAACGGATTTAAAAACTTTAAAAATACAAAGTAACTCCTAACCCTTTTGCCACCTATGGAAGGGTTGATTATCCATCTTGTCTCACTGACCAGACACGAGGGTGATATATAGGGCAGTGTATTTCTGCAGCCAGTTTGCGACCAAAGCTGTAACCGTTAAGGCCACTTCACAATACCAATGGGAACGGGAACTGGAAGAAAAGTTAAAATGCCAAATGGTAATGGCGACCTCCGCAACCAAGGGGAATGGCAAACGTCAACAGACAGGAAAGTTGACCAACTTTCATCTTCCTGTTAAACGTAAGCCATTTGACCAATGGGAGCATACCTCCACCACATGACGTACCCGTCGCCCCTCCCCTCTGCACAAAACACAGCTGCATTTCATGACCTAGAGTACTTGCATGTCATGTCTGTCAACCATTTTTTTGTTTTTGTGTTAAATACGTTGTCTTCCTTTACCTTGCAGATTTCATGAGGGCCTTCCTGTAATTCTTATGAATATTTTGTGTCTTATAACTTATAAGACTTGCCACACCTGTATATTGGTAGTGCACATCTACAGCACTTTAACTGTGTGCCATCCATTGCATTCATTATTGGGGGTTATTGTGGAGCATGCTCTCGCATTCATGTTCTTGGTTACATCTCCATTGCGGTTCCTATGGCTGGTGTTGGGGAACGTTGGGGAACTCCACTGATGCTAGGGGGTGAGCACGAAACTTTACCTCATCTGCTTGTTGCAAGTAACAAGCGTTCTTTTAGGTTCAAATGCCATCGGACATCGCATGGGACCCCAGTTTTACTTCTCATCCAAAAGTAGATGCACTCCAGGCCTCTCAAAAAAACACGACACAGTATTGAACCTTAAACTAATGGTGCAGTTACCGAGTGAGCTACCCACTCCGTCACCAAGGAGGGCTACAAGACGTTAAAAAATCGAGAACAAAATTATATTTTAAAATGAATAATCTCATGGATTTTCTCATCATCACTTATGTGATGGTATCAGTGTCCTGAGCATCCTGAATATCTAAATTCGTTGTAAGCAAGCTAACTGAATAGAATCCTCATGTTCAACATTTGCTTTCAGCAGTACATCCACATTGGGCTGTGAGGGTTTCTGTGACAGTCCTTAATCATTCTACATTGCTCTGTCATATAATTTTTCATATAAAAAATTAAATCACCCTTTGATACAACAACCAAGCACAACATTTCATCAAAATTCTATGTATAGGGTCATGCAGAAAATGATTTCAATAGTCTATTTTTATCAATATTATTCGGATTATCAAAATTTTGGTTGAAATAATGAGATGAGAATTTTAACTGCAGCTTGTTCGGATTACCAAACTGTAGGATTGCTATTCTGATTACCAAATAATAATTGTAATTTCCTAATAATAATGTAATTTCCTTGTAATTTGCATTGCGTAATTTGTAATTTTTGGCCTCTTCCAGAACCTAACTGGGATTTGGGAGGGACAGTGGATGTCATGTGAGGCAGGGTCGCCAGAAAAATTAGAACTTCTGGGAAAGCCATTTTGGGGCAGGGTAGTGTAGGAGGCATCCAAAGATAGGGCAGCTAAAGATGTACCCCGAGCCATAACAGTGAAGGATAACAAAGATAGGGTCCTGCTGTCCCCAGCAGATGTAAAGAGGAGGTGGGAAGAGTACTTCCAAAACCTCTTGAATGCTGTGGGGGAGGGTGAGAACTTTGCCACCTATCCTGCATTGACAGGGCTAGTGGAGTGCATAACAGAGAAGGAAGGTGAAAGGCCAAAAAGCTGTAGGCCCAGATAGAATCCTCCTTGATGTGTGGCATAGCCTAGGGAGGACAGGAACAAAGTGGTTAGGGAAACTTTTTAGTATGATAGCTAGTGGAGATAGAATGCCATCTGGATAGCGTAAGAGTTGGATAGTGCCACACTTCAAGGGCAAAGCAGATTTCCAAGATTGTGGTAATTATAGAGGTAGAAAGCTAATGACCCACTCCATGAAGATCTGGGATAAAGTAATGGAATGTCGCCTCAGGGATATAACTAGTGTCTGAGGTAAGCAGTTTCGTTTTATGTCAGGTAGGTCAACAATAGAGCGAATCTTATTATAAAGCATCCACCAGGAAATAAAGATCTCCATGCCATCTTCATCGACTTGGAGAAGGCCTATGACATTCTCTCATGACACGTTGTTTGGGAGCTATTACAGAAAAGGGAGGGCGGTAGAGGAATGGGTTTATTCGAATAGTATCATGGCTCCATAGCCAGGGTAAAGACGCCTTTGGGGAAAACTGGGGACTTTCTAGTGTAAGTGGAGATGCACCAAGGATCAGCACTCAGTCCATACCTATTCTTCCTAGTTATGGACGAACTGCTGACGGGAGTAGGAGAACGGGCCCCTCGGTGCTTGGGGGGAGGCTAAAGATAAACGGAAGAAGAGAGTATTTAGCTTTTAATTGGGAAGGACAGGAAATTAACGGTGACGTACGTCTGCTTTACTCTTTTGTACGTTCGAGGGGCGAACTGGTAAAAAGGTGCAAGAGGTAAAGTACTTAGGATCAATGCTCCAAAGCAATGGGAAGTGACCCGTAGAATCCATGGGGTGTCTGTACTGGAGACAGGCAAGTGGAGCCCTGCATGATAGAAGGGTACCGATCAAGTTGAAAGGGAAGTTCAAAGTGTTGGGCAGTGAGGAAGCGCCACGTCAATAGAAGTTGTTGTTTGTTAGTGTTTTAGGGCCCTTCATCTACAAGGTTATTTGAGCCCCGTCCACAGCATTGTTCTTATACAGAGACTGCACAGACAAGCGGCCACCCATGTCAGTACTAGCTGGGGTTGCACTGCTTAACTTCAGTGAAAAGACGAGAACTGGTGTTTCCAACGCAATTCGTCACTCACACTTCAATACGAATGCTGTGGTACATGAGTGCCATGTCGAGAGCCTCGGCGGTCATTGCCAAGAAAATGAGGGAGTATAGGCTGATGTGGTATGGGCACGTCATGAGAAGACGGGAAGAGAAGCTCGTTAGGTCCTTACCAGGAATGCGGGTGGTGGGTAGCACCCGGGGTAGGGGGAGGCCGCGACAGACGTGGGAACAGGTTGTCCGTGACGATATGGCGGTCTGCGGGGTGGACGGGGAGCTGGTGGGAGCTAGACGAGAGTGGAGGCTAGAACCTGCAGACCCGACCCTGCTGCATGATGATGATGATGTCTTTCGCAGAACCCTGTCCTGCCATGCAGTACCATATTGCCCAGTAAACACTGCCCGCCTAGTAGTTGATGGAGCCTTGCTCCATCTAAGTAAATAAGTTATTGTTTAGCAGCGAGGTGCCAGAAGACAAATGGGTACTTGATGCTGCTATAGGTGGGAAGGAAGTTCCTGATTAATGACGACTCTCTACGCATGAGATCAGAATCAGTGTTGCGTCGTGCATAAATTTACTTGGCGAGAGTGGCACTTGACAACCTGTATGAATGATAAAATACAAGATAAATCGCTGTGGGGATTGTGACTGTTTCAGTTTCACAAAACGTTATTTTGATATTAATTTTCCTCTTTAATTTTCGTCTATTATTTATTTCCTCTGATATTAAGTAAAATGGCAAATCATTTTCGGCCATTTCACCACAACATCCATGTAAATACAGCACAGGACCCATACAATCATTACTTGTGGTCACTTTAATCATGCAGAGTGCGCAGTATCCATGAGCAATACACCTAAATCCCTGGAGTCCTATTTAAAACATTATTGTCATTTCCCTGTAGTGGTTCGTCTCATTATGCAAATCCACGGAAATCATTTGACTCCGCACTCCCGAAACACTACCATATCCTTATGTTCAACCCAGTGGCGCTCAGAAGGGGGGTGGGTTCTGGGGATTCCGACCGCACCTAGTGACACTGGGACCCTAATACAATGGAATAACAAGTGAGGGGGGTTACACTGGGGAATTAGGGGAAGTCTGCCTATTATCGCACCTTAGCCTAATATCGCACCCCTCATTATCTCGCCAATTAGATACTGCTGCCAGGTGAAACCCGGCTCAATTGGTGTCTGACAACATGCTACCAGTCCTGTGAGAGCACTGTTTAGATTAGCAGTTGCATTTAGCTTGCATTAATTTTTTAAAGTTTTGAGAAATCCAAAAGTTTTTGACGACTACATCATAACCTGATCAATCTTCTTAAAGTTCAGTGATATTCTTAATCATTATAACGTAAATATAACGACATGATTATGTAGCATAAGTAGATATAGCTGTAACGTTTTGTCTATTCTTAGTTTAGCCTGTAGAGTAAGCCATATTGGAAAGTTGTGTTGTTCCTAATATCGCACCCCTACTTTAATCATAATATCAATCTGTGAAATATTATGCACACTGTTTCATTTCATGAAACACTTATGCAAACTGTTCCACTGATTATAAAACCTATATTTTTGACTTCTGTTTGAACAGTTAATTCCTATTAACATGTAAACTTTGGCAATATATAGCCTCCCTTCTTTGTAATATCACAGTGGCGATAATGATAAATAACTATGATAAATAATTAATGATAAATAACTGCCGTATTTATTCCAATAAAGGCCACCCTCTAATAAGCGCCCCATCATCACTGTGAAAAAACAACAGATGCCGCCCTCTAATAATCACCGCTGCACTTGCAGTGCTTATGGCGCTTGCCACTTGCAGCACTTATGGCGCTTATTGAAGGATTCTCATCCCAATTACTGTATTAGTTTTTCATCGTTTGATTTTTGATTTCCCTAAGTTGGACTTCTACAGTGGCAACTATAAACAGCAGTTTAGGTTCCATATGTGCAAAAAAGAATACCAGGCTAACCCAGATATACTCATTCATAATTCTATCAGCTCTTGACACTCTATTCATGTACTGCACCATTCACACCTTAGCTACTTGCATTCCATTGATGTGACTCTTCCTCACTACCCAAACTCTGATCCATACATAACAGCTGATAGAGCTACCACCCTTTAAAACTTCCCTTTCAACTACATTGGGACCCTCCTATCATACAGGAAACTGGTTGCCCATCTCCACTTCAACCATCCACCATTGATTCTATGGGTCACATCAGAGTCTATTTCCATATTGCTAAGGAACGTTGATCCTAAGTACTAGACCTCTTTCGCCTTCTTCATTAGTTCGCCTCTAGAAAATATGTCACCTATTTTACCATCCAGCATTATCATCTATGAGTGATCACAAAATTAATAAGCGCTCCCTTCTAATAAACGCCACCCTCTAGTAAGCGCCGTACCATAAACACCACGAAATAAATAAATGGCGTGGCGTTTATTGGAATAAATACAGTATCTTTAAATTATTTTGCCTTATTAAATTATATTACACAGGGAGATAGTAGGAACACCCCTGGTGCGATATTAGGAAACATTTTTTGTAACTACCAAAATGTACTCATTGTGGTTTTACATGTTTAAAATATTTTATTCTTTGAGGTATTAGATTTATATTTTAGGCATGAAACGGCAAGAATAAGTCTTCCAATTTGATAACTTGACAAATAACAGAAATATATCAAATTTTAAAAAGGGGTACAATATTAGGCACATTACCCCACGTTTGCGAAAGAAAAGACAAGAGGCATGTCTCTGCCGCACCGGGTGACACCAACCCTAGGTCTGTCACTGGTGCAAACCGCTCCGACATCTGCTTCGGTCATACTCAGCACTGGGTGCTTCCAACAATCTCTATCCCAATAATTAACTGAACGAGTTCTGCTCCCCTATTCTCATCATATGACCATACCACCTCAACCTATTTCTAGTATGTCCCCCAAGCTACCTTTAATATACTCGTTCCTACTTCAATCAGCCCCAGGAAGTACAGTCGGCTCTTGTTGTAATGAACGTGAAGGGGATGAAAAATTCGTTCATTATATCAAGTGTTCGTTATACCACGAGGCAGGGCTGACGCGAAGCGGGTTCAGCGCGTTTGCTGAACCCAGCCTGGGCCTCTCCCTGCCCAGCCTGGGCCCTCAACTACAAGGTTATTAGAGCCTCATAAACCTTGTAGTTCTAACCCTTATGTCAACAACCGGGTACCCGGGTGCCCGCCTGACAATTTAAAGTAAAAATTTATAATTTTATTATTAAAATTTTTTTTTATATCCTCCTGGATCATCGCTATTTCACCTTTTTTCTTTCATTATATGTAAAACATTTTGAGTGTCAAGCATCATAACATATTTAAATTGTGTTTTCAATTTGCCTATGCAATTTCAACAACCAGGGTACCCAGTGGCTATTTTGAATATAAATCGTTAAAGATAGTTATCCAGAAATAATTTATGGCACTGAGATGATTCAATAATTACCATAGAACTGCACAGTCTTTACATTTTGCTACAGTGAAGGCATTTTCACCAGAATTATAACAAAATGTTGTTGCATTCCATGCAAGACTTTCTTGTTTATCTGTTTCTTTGTGGGTGTTTAGTCACTAATATAATTCAAACAAGGAGCACTAGTGGAATTGCCTACAGATCACATGGCAATGGACAATCATCATCAAACCCTTATCTTGCCTGTTGCAGGGTCTGGTTTGCACGTTCTAACCCTCCACAGCTGCATATTTTCCAACACGTCCCCATCCACCCTATAAACTACCATTTCCTTATGGACAAGCTGCTCCCACATCTGCTTTGGTCTCCCCTTGCCCTGAGTGCTTCCAACCATTTACATTCCTATAATGGACCTATGAGCTACCCTCCCCATTTCTCATTATGTGTCCATACCACCTCAATCTACTCTTCATCATTCTCTCTGTGATGCCCCCACTCCCAGGCTACCTCTAGAATACTCTCCTAATTCTATCAGCTCTTGACACTCAACTCCTGTAATGCAGCAATCTCATCTCAGCTACTTGAATTCCATTTGTGTGGCTCTTCCTCAATGCCCAAAACTGATCCATATAGCATAGCTGGCCTAACCACAGCCCTGTAATACTTCCCTTTCAAATTGATTGGGCCGCCCTCCATCACAAAGGACTCTGCTTCCCTGTCTCCAATTCAAACACCTCACATTGATTCTATGGAAAACATTCCAGTCTATCTCCCCAATGCTGTTGGAGTGGCTGAGTTGCATTGGACACACCAGTCCTCATCAGATCACTGAAGTTAAGCAATGCAGCCCAAGTAAGTACTGACATGGGTGGTTGGTTGAACATTGGGGGCTTCTAATTTTCCCTCTCCTACCTCCTTCTTACCTACAAGCAGCCTTCACAAGGTGCAGCCCATTATGATCCATTGATGTAATATACTAACATTATGCAGCTTTGTTACCAGCTCAGTTGCTCCCCATTATTATCCTCTCCTCCCCAATTGAAAGCTAAATAATCTCTCTAGACAATGGACAATGAGGGTCCATATAAAATATAAATTGCATCTCCCTTTCAAGAAATCAGAGGTGTTTATGCTGGTCACAAAACACCTTATGAATACTTGTGTTGCAAATTGCAATGCACAGGATGGATTAGTAATATTGACTTTTAGAACTTATGTATGCCTAAGAATGACACATCAGGCTTCCAATTATCATAAACAACAAAAAAGTAGCCAACTTTAAGAAAAAAAAACATTAGTTATTCAATAATAAATTCAGTACGTGGGTACCCAGGTACCCTGGTTGTTGAATAACATAGTGAAAGTTGGGTTGTTGACATAAGGGTTAATGCAGATACTTCACAGACACCACACTAATGTGATGATTTTTGGGTATTAGCAGTACCCAGTCTTCCCAAGTGGCCACCCATGTCGGGAGAGGCGATTTGCGTTGGATGCACCAGATGTCATCTGATCACTGAAGTTCAACAGCACAACCCCAGCTAGTATTGACATGGGTGGCCGCTTGGGAAAACTGGGTACTGCTAATACCCAAAACTCGTCACGTTAGTGTAGTGTAGAGTTTCCAATCTGAATAATCGATTATTCGATATCCGGATATATTTTAGAAGTTTTTGGAATAATATTCGGAAAAATTTTAGGGCCATTTGTAACTAAATATTTTGCAAATGTCGATATTATAGGATAAATTAAGCAGTTAGTACAGTCGATGGTTTGATGCACAGCTTATTTACCTAGATTTTTCAGAAATATTATTGACTTATTCATGCATGTATTAGGGTTAGGGGCTATCCACTAACTGCTTGTATAAATTAAGTTCTCAACAAATATGGGATATTTTAGTTTTTGCTTCCACCTACCAACTGGGTGATCCTTTGACTACCAACAAAACAAAATAAGTGTACTTCATCAATTGTACTCCATCACTGAAATATCAAAGAACATTAAAATTGGGTTATCCTAATTTTTCAGGTAAGTGATGCATAATAGATATCATCATACTTGTATCCCGCCTGTAGCAGGGTCAGGTCTGCAGGTTCTAGTCCCACACGCTACCATATAGTTATGAGCAAGCTGTTCCCACGTCTCCCCCTGCCCCGAATTCTTCCAACCACCTGCATTCCTGTAATAGACCTAACGAGCTCCTTCTTCCCTCTTCTCATTACATGTCCATACCACCTCAATCTACTCTCCTTCATTTTACCACATTGTCCCCCACCCCCAAGCTACAAATAATATACTCGTTCCTAATTTTATCAGCTCTTGGCATCCCACTCATGGACCACAGCGTTTGCATCTCAGCTGCTTGCATTCTATTTTTTACATGGCTCTTCCTCATTGCCCAACACTCTGCTCCATAGAGCATAGCAGGCCTAACCACTGCCATATTAAACATCCTTTTCAACTTTATTATAGTTATAGTTTGAGACACTTAAAGCTTTTTTATTTTTCAAATTAAAATATTGTAAAATGAATTTAATACATTGATTTTACAATAATTTTATTCATTTTATTATTATATATCTTATCATGCCTATTTTAATATCAATGGAATAGAGCTTTTACATAAGGAAGATTGTGTGTACCGTTACCGATAACTATTCGCCCCATAAGCGGACGAAATTTAAGTTGCGCATGCTCCACAAATAAAATTAATTGTTCGGAGCATGCTTAACTTAAGTGTCGTCTGCTTTTTGGTGGAATAGTTATCCGTAACGGTACGCACAATCTCCCTAATGTTCTCTCACAATTCAAACTATTCGAACATATATTCGAATAGTTTGAATTGTATTATTCGATATTTGAATAGTTGATGAAGCCGCATACCGTAATTATTCTAATAAACGGCGCCCTCTAGTAAACGGCGCCCTCCAATAACCGGCGCACCTTTCAGCTGAAAAAAATAATAAACGGCGCCCTCTAATAAACGGTGCGCCATTTATTTCAAAACTGTCTGGAAGTGATCGTGCAAGTTAACTTGAATTTTTTTTAATGTTTAACCCTTTAATGCTACACAGGGGTACTGGTATTCTCATCATCACACCCTTATCCAGCTTGTGGCAGGGTTGGGTTCATGGGTCCATTGAACATGCTATGACTGGGAACACCCCAGCCAGGCTACTGGAACCTGCTGGAATATTGGCTGGTTGTCTGTGTGGGGATGCCGGCCTACCCCACTGTTCCAACACCGCATTTTACAACCAAAATATAAATTTTGGCAGGTAAATTAATGCTTTGTCAGTTTTAATATTGCATGGTGTCTGACCTATTGCACAATAACTGTACTGCAATAAGGAATCAGGCTCATGCCTAAACAGAGGTAGTGGTGTACCACAGAGTTTTTCTTCCTCCTCTCTGTTCTGTGGGTGACCCTGGTGCAATGCAATTCACAGTATTTTCACATGATAGGTTGAACTTCCTAAAAAGTCACATTCGTGTAAACTAAGCTTTAATGCAGATATTGTTGAAAGAACAGTTTCAAAGAGAAAGTATTCTGTAGCATTTAAATTGTTGGCAATTTCTGCAGTTGAGAATGATAGTAATCGTCCTGTGGCTAAACCTCCACAGTTATCTAAATCTAGGGTAAGGATTTAAACTTTAAATGTACCATTTATTACTGAATTTTTCTCAATTTCATTTTGCCAATAAATTCAGATGCAAGAGTGGCATAAGCAAAAATCACAATTAATGAAATCAACTTGTCTGGCTAAAAAGTTTCCATTTATAAATTGAAAAAAATAATAAACGGCGCCCTCCAATAAACGGCGCAACAAAAAAGCCTTTAAAAAAATAAACGGCGCGTCGTTTATTAGAATAATTACGGTATTTGGAGACTCTAGTGTAGTGTCTGCACAATCCCTGCATAAGAACTATGCTGTGGACTGGGCTCTAATGACCTTGTAGTTGAAGGGCCCTAAAACACCATCAAACAAAGCCACCCATGTCAGTACTAACTGGGGTTGCATTGCTTAACTGTTGTGCCCAATGCAATAAACCACTTTCGCCAGAACCTGGCCTTGCCTTTACTAAGGCCCCATCACGGGCCTCTATATTACAAAATGTAAAATGTATTTTCTTACAGAAGGCTCCGCAAAATATTTATTTTTAAACCAGCTTCTGCAAAAGCTCGTGCCAGCTCTGCCATGGGGCCTTGTTTTACACATTGTTTTTGGTCCCAGGCACTTTCCGTGGATTTCTATGACTTCTTGTGGTTTTTACCTACATTTTCTTGAAAAAAATTTTCCCAATGGCACAAATGGAAATTCTTTGTCTCTGATAAGACATCCAATAGCTGTTTGCTATAAAGAGAGTCATTTAGCACTGTGGGATAATGAAGAGACCAACCAAAGCGTTCTTTATTTTGAGTGGTTTCGTTATATTGAACGTTTGTTATATCAAGCAGCTAATACATGGGAGGTATAGGCATTTTGGCTGGGAACAGCTACCCTGTTCGTTACATTGAACAGTTTGTTATATCGAGAGTTGATTGTATTTGCACATCCACCAAAATCCCTGTTATTCACAACATATCACACTCAGAAATGAACAAGAAAGCATAATCACAAGTTTTGAACAAGTTTCCATAGGTGGTGGGAAATGGGATATCAGGATTCAACGACAGACTATATTCAGGCACAGAAAACTGCCAGGAGGGCCATTGCCCTGGCCAAGTACCAGAAATATGAGGTGTTGTATGAGAAGTTGGGGCGATGGGAAGGAGAGTAAGTAGTGTTTAGTTTGGCCAAGACCAGGGATAGAACTAGTAAAGATATAACCAGGGACGTAACGGTCGAAGTACCAATGGTAGGGTGCTGTTCCAACTAGCAGAGGTAATCAAAAGGTGAGAGGAATACTACCCCAGCATCTTAAATACTGACCTCCGCCGCAGGCAGAATAAGTGTAAGATGATGATGCTCTCAAAATAAACACAATAAAATAATTGAATATTTTTTAAAGTCAAAAAATTTTAGTAATCTCTTGGGAAACATTTTGCCATTCTTTACAAGTAATGGGTCGTTTTCCAATTTTCTGTTTCAAAACACCGCATATGTTCAATTGGGTTAATGTCTGGAGATGTTTTTAACTGGCAAGGACCCTTATAAAGGAGCCACTCTCTGGTTAATTTGGCACAATGTTTAGGATCATTCTCCTCCTGGAAAATGAAGGTCGTCTCCAATCGTAATTTACAAGTGCTGCTTTTCAAATTATGGGCTAACATATCCTCATAGGATATTGTTGTCATTGTAGTTTCAATGAAGTGAAGATTTTCTACATTCGAATATGCCATTGATCCCCAATCCATAAAGTTTCCACCGCCATTCTTTACAGTTGGAACCATGTTTCTCAGGTCTAAAACTTGCTCTCATCTGTGAATATGATAATTTCCCATAATTCTAAAGGCTGGTCTCTTATATATTGAAGAGGCTTTTGAATTTTTTTGGGTATCTGAAATAACGACGTTTCTCCCTTGCAGTTAACTTAGGTGGACGACTTGTTCATTCTTTATTTTCTGCACTTCCGGTCTTTTCTTGTTTCTTTCATATTTTACAGCCTGCAGAACGTGATATTTTCAACTGTTTGGCAATCTCTAACTGTGAAAACCCACTACCACTCAATTCAAAAACATGTAATCTATCTGCTAATAAAATTTTTGTAGGCGCCATTCTAAATTAAACTATTGTGGAATTGAGTACTCTTACAGATAGTAGTCTCTGCACCCAGGACTTTTTCAATCAAAAGTCGCCATGATTTATTCACACAGTATATTTCTGTCTTTATTATTATTATTGACAAGTAGTTCCAAGTTTTGTTTTTTGCAGTGAAAATTTACACTTTTTGATTTTAAACATATTAAATTATTTTATTGTTTATTTTGATATCATCCTCTTCATTATACCCTAATCATGCATTTGAAGCCACACGGGCATTTCCATTAAAAGGAAGGGCCAGGTATTATATCATCATTATGCCCTTATTCTGCCTCTCCTTGCAGCCCACAAATACACTACCATACCTCACCAAACATCCTTTTACCATGAATGAATGGGCCGGAAAAGCGACGTTTCAATTTGTCCTACATGCCTTCCTTTGGTCTGCTTTTATCCCATCTGCTCCCAATAATCTACACTTCCAAAATCAATCGAAACACGTTCTCCTCTCTTTTCTTTTGACATGCCCACACCATTTCGGCCTATAGAAGTCAGTCATGTTAAGTCTTTTCCTACCCAGTGCTTCAGAAAAGGCGATCTCTAAAATCTGAGAACGCGGTACTAGTTTATTTGAGGTAGAAAGGGCCGTTATACAGTGCGAGGGTTAGGTGTGTTGGTTATGATGTCTCTTGCACGTTAGAAATCCGATTGAAGGTGCATTTCGAAGTTTTCCTTCGTCTCATTCTTAAGTGCTACGATCAAACGTGAACCAGGTTACCACAGATTCATCGAAATGGGCCACCCAAACTTACTGCTACTTCAGTCCAATAAATTCGAAACTCGAGGATAGGGTTGTGAGGCTATGACGTGCCAGGATACAAGAGTCCCAAAATTAAAGGTCCCCGTGTGAGGTGTGGTTGTACATCAGTCTCTTGATACAAAATGAGTGTGGGGGGGGGGTTTCGTATAGCTCAGCGATTCTCAACCACTGTGCCACGGCACTTTAGTGTGCCGTGAGATTCATGAAATGTGCCGCCACTGCGAATACCCATACAAAGGAACGTCAGCCAAGTATAGTTAAATCGGTTTTGCCTTCCT
Organism: Trigoniulus corallinus; assembly: GCA_013389805.1. Taxonomy (NCBI): domain Eukaryota; kingdom Metazoa; phylum Arthropoda; class Diplopoda; order Spirobolida; family Trigoniulidae; genus Trigoniulus; species Trigoniulus corallinus. The sequence continues at coordinate 10,857,705 of JAAFCE010009058.1, forward strand.
AGGAGGGACTGCCTGAACTAATGGGGTGAATATTACAGTTCTCACTACTGGCTAACAAAGCTATATAGTAGTTTAGTCTACTAGTCACCCACTTGATGCGTGCATAGGGTTACAGGTAACTTCTAACTCTCTTCCCGCCTGTGGCCTGTACCCATCCTGTCCCTGTGACTGGACACAAGCGGTGGCGTGGCGTGGGGGGTGGCCGCCCCGGACGCAAAATTCTATTCCCAGTCATTTGTGAAAAGTGGTCAATACTTGTTGCGTCCACAAATCACACGTGGGTGACAAAAGTATCTTATTAACGCACTAAGTTACCTGTATTTTTCTATCCATCCTGGACAGGGCTGGCGTGATGGGTGTTCAAACTGAATGACAGCATAGGGCCCAGCGCATTCGGATTAATGGGAAGGACCTCACTTCACGTCCGGTCTGTGGGTTCTAGCCGTCAACTCCCGTCTGTCTACCACCACCCACCCTCCGTCCATCCCACACACTGCTATTTCCTTATGGACCACCTGTCCCCACGTCAGCTTTGGTCTACTGCCTTGGGTGCTACCGACCACTTGCATTCCTGGCAAGGACCTTCTCATCATGTGTCTATACCACCAAAACCTATTCTCCCTCAATTTTTCTTCAATGTCCTCCACCCCCAGGCCACCTCTAATATAGACATTCCTAATTATATCAGCTCTCAACATGCCACTCATGTACCACATCATTTGCATCTCAACCACCTCCATTCTATTGACGTGGCTCCTCCTTACTGTCCAACCTCCGATCCATACAGCATAGCTGGCCAAACCACTGCACTGTAGAACTTCCCTTTCAGCTTGATTGGGACCCTTCTATCACACAGGACTCCGCTTGCCTGTCTCCACTTCAGCCACCCCCCATTGATTCTATGGGTCACATGCAAATCTATCCCCACCATTGCATTGGAACGTTGATCCTAAGTACTTTACCTCTTGCACCCCTTTCATCAGTTCGCCCCTCCAACGTACATTACTATTATTTTCCTGTCCTTCCCAATTGAAAGCTAAATGCTCTGTCTTTGTCATGTTCATCTTTAGCCCTCCCTTTTCTATCACTCCTCTTAAAACGTTTAGCCCCTTCTCTATCTGTTCCTTGCTGTCACTAACTTTGCCGATATCATCGGTAGAGGCCAAGCACTGAGGGGCCCAATCTCCTACCCCCGTAAGCAGTTTTTCCAAAACCAGGATGAAAATATATGGACTAAGTGCCAAACATTAATGCACCCCAACTTTCTCTGGAAAGCTTCCAGTTTTCCACCAAGGTGTCCTTACCCTGGCTGTGGAACCATCATACATATCCTGGTCTATTCAAATAAACACTTCTTCTACTTCCCTTTTTCGTAATACCTCCCAAAGATAAAGATTGCATGGAGATCTTTCTTTGCTCTTCCACTGTTACACATTCCACCATCCCTGTTGTGGCATGATAGGGGGCAAAGTCCTCCTCTCCCCTTCAGTATTGAAGAGGTTTTGGAAGTACTCCTCCCACCTTCTCTTTACCTCTGATTGGGAAAACAGGACCCTACCTTTGCTTCATTCATTGTTATGGAACATGGATTAGTTTCAAGGGTTGGGGAGTAAGCCAGGCAGCTATAACAGGATGAACCCTTAGGAGGCTGCCCACGAGAGATGAGGAGATAGGTGAAAGGATGAAGGAGAGGGCTAATTTGCAGCACCCAACGTTCTTTATGTACCACCCATGTTGGTATTGACGTGGGCTTGCAGTGCTTAACTTCAGTGAGCTCACGGGAACTGGAGTGTCCAACGCAACTTGGATTGGATTAGCTTCATGGGTTGGGTATTAAGCCAAGCAGCCATAACAGGATGAACCCTTAAGAGACTGCTCGTGGGAGAAGAGGAGGGAGGTGTAGAGGAAGAAAGAGAGGGGAAATTTGCAGCACCCAACGTTCTTTACCAACCACCCAACTTGGTACTAACGTGGGCTTGCGCAGCTTAACTTCAGTGATCTCATGAGAACTGGTGTGTCCAACGCAACTTGATTCAAGGTATGTCTGTACCTGCCCTATATCTAGCCTTGGCAAGCTTGAAGACTGCTCTCTCTCTCCTTCCTGTGTCGCTAACTGCTAATAGAGTGCCTCACAATTCTGGTGCTTGGCCAGGGCAATGATCCTCCCAGTGGTGGGCTTGACCTGCCTATATTGTATCTTAGACACCTGGTCCCCTACTCCTGCCACCTGTGGAAAGCAGCCTTCTTTTGCATGATGGCTGCTTCTACCTCCTCATTCCACTGGCCCTAACCAGCCATTTCCAAAAATTTAAATTTTATCAATAAATAAGTTCAGCCATTCTATGAAGCTGTGGGAGCGAGTCATAGAATGTCGCCTCAGGAACCGAACTAGTGTCCAGGGAAATCACTTCGGGTTTATGCCAGGTAGGTCCACCATGGAACCAATCTTCATTCTACGACAGATGACAGAGAAATACAGAGCAGCAAAGAAAGACCTCCACGCTGTATTCATTGACCTGGAGAAGGCCTATGATAGTGTCCCTAAACAGGTAGTATGGAGCGTTTCAAGAAAGAAAGGAGTTGATGAGGGCCATATTAGGATAGTGCGGGATATGTATGATGGTTCCATTGCTAAGGTGAGGACAGCATGGGGAAACACTGCATGCTTCAGCGTGCAGGTTGGGGTACATCAAGGGTCAGCACTCAGCCCATATTTATTTACCCTAGTAATGGATGAGCTGCTTACAGGAATAGGGGAATGGGCCCCTCAGTGTCTGGCATTTGCCAATGACGTGGGGAGGCTGGAGGAGTCCAAAGAGGGTGCACAAAAGGGCCTGCAAGACATCAAAACGGCAATGGAGAGAGGGGGCCTTAAGGTGAACATGAAGAAGACCGAGTACTTAGCTTTCAATTTCAGTGGGCAGGGACAAGGGGGTGAGATCTGCTGTGAGGGTGAGCAGATACCTGGTGTGCAGGAATTCCGGTATTTAGGATCAGTTTTCCAGAGCAATGGGGAGATAGATTTGGATGTGACACATAGGATTAAGGCAGGATGGCAGAAGTGGAGACAGGCAAGTGGGGTCCTGTGCGGCCGACGGGTCCCAATTAAGCTGAAGGGCAAAGTGTATCGAACTGTCGGTAGGCCCGCTATGTTGTATGGATCAGAGTGTTGGGCAGCTAGGAAGAACCATGAAAGTCAAATTCAAGTGGTGGCGATGCGAATGCTACGCTACATGAGTGGGGTGTCAAGAGCCGACCAAATCCGAAACACGTTAGAGGTAGCTTGGGAGTGGGGGACATTGCAGAAAAGATGAGGGAGAGTCGGTTGAGGTGGTATGGGCATGTCATGAGGAGGGGAGAGGAAGAGCTTATTAGGGCCATTATGGGACTAAGGGTGATTGGGGGCACCAGGGGTAGAGGAAGACCTAAACGGACGTGGGCAGAGGTGGTGCAGAGGGACATGGAGGTGTGCGGGGTGGATGGGGACCTGGTGGGGAATAGGCGGGAGTGGAGGATCCCAATCATGTATTGTTGATATCTGGCTCTTTTGACTGATGAGTTTACTTACCACTAGTCTCTCAATAAGTTAGGGGGCGCCAATTTTTGCCATGCCCTGGGCGCTAGAAACCCACTCTACGCCACTGGACACAAGGGCGATATATTGGGTAGTTTTTTCCCACAGCCGGTTGCCAACCAAAGACGCAACTCCTATGCTATTTATGATCTTTCGACTGTTCGTTGGGGCATTCCACATCGAAGCCAGGGGATGAGCTCCTGCATCTGGAAATTTTGGTCCTCTACCCCAGTGCTCCACAACCTTTTCACACCTGTGGCACACCAATGCTCTTCCTAGAATTCCATGGCACATCAAAAGCTAAAATATATCTCAATGGCATAGCTAGGGTGGGGTCGCGTCCCACTCCAAGCGCCAGGTATTTAGGGCGTGACCAAACTACTGTAGTTTCCTTTTTTTTTTCCTTGAGGAGGTGCAAAAAAATTTCTTTCAGCTTTGGAGCATCAAATTTTCCCCGCCCTGGACAACATGAACTGCAATTTATTTTTCAGGCTTAGGGCTTCAAATTTTTCACCACCCAGAGCAACATGATCTCCAGCTATGCCATTATACATATTAACTTAATAAACAAATTTTACAATAAATTTTAGAAGTCTAAAACGCAAATATTTCATTGCAAGTATCCTCATTGTTGTGTTTGATCTATCGAATCTATTGAAACGTTATTTAGTTAGAAAATAAATAACAGAGAGGGTTCCATAATAGAGAGGGTTCCGTAATAGAGAGGGTTCTTTCACATGCAGATGGGACCTCAGTTTTACTTCTCATCCGAAAGAAGGTGAAGTCAGGGCTTCTCTATCGCCCGAAGCCAACCCACCTCGGCCCACTATTCAACCAAAAACTACTAACGCAGTTACCGAGCGCCACTGAGGCAAGATTTTGCATAGGGTTAGGTTACTACTTTTCTTTGTTGTTAGTGTGCCGCCAAATTTTGAAATTAGTAAAAGTGTACAGTGGAGAAAAAAGGTTGAGAATCGCTGGTATAGCTCAAGCTGAAGCGAATGGGGTTGAGCCTCAGAGTCAGTCCTGCTCAGAGTAAGCAACAAACAGGACTTTGTAATTTGCTCTGCTATTCCCTCATTTCCCATAACGAGGGTCACGCCACAGCCTTGAACTTGCAATATGTTAACCAAAGTCAAGACTAATATACTGCAGACCACACGAAAACTAACATTCAGCTGTCATTAATGCCTTCAGGATAATTTCTCATATGTTACTAGGTCTACAAGTAGGCGATCACCCCTCCGGCTAAGAAAAATTAACTAAATTAGAGGCCGGGGTCAGATTTCATGAAAGCGCTCAAAGTACACCAGTGCTATTATATTGCCTTTAACGCAGTTACCAAAATATTCCAGTATCAAGGCCAAACCAAACCACCACATCACCACTGCCCAGCAATCGCCGGAATGCTGATCATGCATAACAATGATATTCTGTTTTCCTATTTCAAACATTTAATACAGTCGAACTCGAATTTAGAGAACTTGAAGGGACCTACTGTACGATTTATTTGCATGAAAATAATGACATTCCTTTGCAATATCATAGGTGGCATTTCTCCCAGCACTCTATAACAGAGAGTACAATATTATGGGATGATACTTCAGTGAATGCTGAAAGAATGTTTAAAAGAAAAGCGCTTTCAGACTTCCAAAGAGATACAATTGTTGGGTCCTAAACATCCCAAAATCGACCGTTCACATCGTCATCTGGGCCTAGAAAGAGAAAGGCACCACAAGTGTTCCTCCTAGGACTGGAAGACCCAAGATCATGTTGGCTAGAGACCAAAGAGCTCTTCATAACATGGTCACTGAAAACCGTCACACATCGCTTGATAGGCTGATAAGATGATTCATAGAGTCGGCAGGAGCAACTATGAGCACCCTGACTGCAGAAAACTGCAAGCAATGGGTTTTCATGGCAGAGTGGCAGCCCACAAGCCTCACATCCGCATCAGGAATGAAGTGAAGAGATTGCAACAGTGCAAACAACGACGACATTGGACTCTGAATCAATGGTGTATGGTTTAATGGAGTGATGAGTCCTGCTACACCATCTGGCAATCGGATGGATGGGTTTGGGTATGGCGAACGTTACCTGCCAACCTGTGTTGCGCCCAAAGTGAAGTTCGGTGGAGGGTCAGTGATGGTGTGGGGGTGCTTCTCATGGAATGGGTTGGGTGCAATCGTTTCTGTGGATGGACATTTAAACGCAGAGCGTTGCTTGGACATTCTGAACAATGCAGCACTCCCATCTCTCTGGCTTTGTTTGTTTGTTTGTTGGTGTTTAAGGTCCCGTCAACTACAAGGTCATTAGAGACCCGTCTATTGCATAGTTCTAATGCATAGACTGCACAGACACTACACTAATGCGACGATTATTGGGTATTAGCAGTACCCAGCTTTCCCGAGCGACCAGCCATGTCAGTACTAACTGGGCTTGCGTTGCTTAACTTCAGTGAACAGACAAGAACTGGTGTGTCCAACGCAACTCACCGCTCCCTATCTCTCTGGCAGCACTTTGGCAATGGCCGTTTTCTGTTTCCTTTTCTTTTCGGGTTCGAGAACTTGTCTGGTCTTCATAAAGTTCTGATCTGAACTGTATCGAACATCTGTGGGACGTGTTGGAACGTCGGTTGAGCACTTGTGCAGAACGCCCAACATCGGTGACTGAACTGTCGAAGGCTATTATGGCAGAATGGGATAAATTTATCTGTCACAACATATCAAAACCTTGTGAACAGTATGCCCCAGAGAGTAGACAATGTGATAGCAGCAAAAGGTGGACCAACAAGAAACTAAAAATTTGTATATTTGTGAGTGTTTCTATTAAAGTGGTGGTGTCCCATGACTTTTGATAGGGTATTGCAGCGTTTCCCAACCTTTCTTTGGCTCACATACCACTTGGTAATACATCACGCTAAATTTTACCACTTCTTCAAAATGATTATATTTCGTTAAATGTTATTATTATTATTACTTATTTGCAACGTACATAAGGTACAGATCTTACATAGAGCATGGTATGTAGTGGATAAATATGGTAGTGGATGGACATGGTAGCAGAAACATGTAGTGGATAAACGTGATATACACAGTAAATGGCACAAAAGCAGTGAAACACAAGTAGCAGTACATGGGTGGGCACAAGGCCTGGAGTGGGGATGATGTACAGTACAGGGATGTAGACGTGGAGATGGACATGGTGACATGGATAAGATATATGGGGTGGACATGGGCATGGCCACGGTGTAGAGAGCGGTGGGAGATACAGGGATCTGGCCACAGACATGATGATGGACTAGCACCAGAGGGGGGCTGTCAGGCCAAGGAGGCAATGAAGTGGGATAAGAGTCTGCGTCTTAAATGCTGGCAGTTATTCAGGCACTTGAATGCATAGCATGAGAAAAGTGTGGAGCACAGGGCATAGGGAAGGGCGTTCCAGTGGGTAAATTGAGTGGTGGGTAATTGTCGGGAACGGAGGTCATGAAAGGGGGAGCATGGCTTGAACCAAAAATGGCAGGAGCTCCTGACAAAGGCAGAAAAGGTGAAGAAGCGGGAGATGTGGTGTAGCGGGTGGGAGGAGTTCCTCAGGGTGGCAGCAATAATGAGAAGGTTGCAGAAGGATAGGAAGGTGGGGAGTGTAAGGATGCCCGCCTTGCGGCATCTGGGTGTGATTCTCGAGTGGGTAGGGATGTGGAGGATGATGCAGACCAATCTGTTATAGGAAAGGCAGAGGGGTCGAAGTTGCCCTTGGGAGAGGGTGGCAAGGAAGGGGCTTGAGAATTCAAGGACAGAGAGAGCTTGGAAGACATGGATAAGGGTCCTGGTGGACAGGCGGGGTTTGAGGCGGCGGAGCAGGAAGGAGAGTTTAGTTTGCCGAGGAGGGTGTTGCGGTGGTCTAGGAAGCTGAGGGTTGAGTCGAAGGTGATGCCCAGGATACGGATGGGAAGGGAGAGAGTGGGGGGACTTGCAACTTGGGAGGGGAGAAGACAATGAACTTTGTCTTGTCGGCATGGAGCCTCATCTAATGGTCGGAGTACCAGAGGGCCAGCCAAGACAGCTGGTCTCTAGCTGAGGCAAGGGCAGCGTCCAGCCCAGAATGGGGGAATGAAGCAGCCAACATAGCTGTCAACATCGTCACATCATCAGCATAGGACCAGAGCTGCCAGCCATGACAAATGTCGGGCAGCGATGAGATGGCAACGTTGAAGAGAAGAGGACCAAGGGCGGAGCCCTGGGAGACGCCACGGTCAAGAGAAACTGAATAAGGCAAAAGCCGGGTTCGGGCAGTGCGGTGGTGGAGGTATGCATGAATAAGGTTAATGATGAAGGGGTTGTGAATAGCAGAGGAGAGACAGGACAGTAGATGGCTATGGTCAACAGTGTCAAAGGCCTTGGCAACATCGGTCTTGAACAGCACATAATAGTTGCCCATTGTGATGTCATGAGTGGCTGCTTGGAGAAGGGATAGAGAGGAAAAAGAGGTAGAGGAGTCTGGCCGGCAGCTGTATTGGGATGGAGGGAGGGTCAAGGACGTCATCCCAAATGATGTCAAGGAGCCACCACTCTAGCACCTTGGTCAGGGGAGAGAGGATGGTGATAGGACGGTAGTTGTGAGGGTCTTTTGTGGGGCCGGCTTTGTGGAGGGGAACAATGAACGCAGTTTTCCATGAGGGGGGATGGACCCAGTGGCCATACAGGAGTTGAGAAGGTGGAGGAGGAGGGAGAGGTTCGTGCCACTCACAGCCTTCAGGATGATGGCAGGCAGCTGGTCGGGCGCAGAGGCAGTCGAGGATTTGAGCTTGGTAAGGTAGGTAAGCAGGGCTGGGGCTTCCAGGATGGGAGGAGCCCATAGATGTGTGGGGAGTAATCACTGGAAGGAGGGGAAGGGGCGTTCAGTGGGTTAGCAAGAAGCTCAAGGATCTGGCAAGCTACAGGGGGAGGGATGGATGAGTGGTAGGTGGTCACTGAGCGGACAAAGGACCAGAGGCTGCGGGGTGAGGCTCCAGGGTTGATGTTTGCACTCCTGGCATCCCTTATGCTGCGTTTGAATAGCCGCCGCATGTCTGAAAAGGTGGAGTACTGCAGGGGCCCACCCTCCACTTTCCACGCCTGGTGGAGGGAGCTGCAGGCACGGCGCAGGGAGGAGAGGTGAGCTGACCACCAAAATTTTGGTTTTTGCAGGGGATGCTTATGCAGGGGGGACAGGAGAGGGAGAGACCATCCTGGAAAACAGAGGAGAGCAGGAGGAGAAGGTGTTCGGGCGAGGAGCAACCCCAGAAGTCCTGGCAATTAAGGGAAGAGATATGGTCATTAAAAGTGAGGGAATCCAGCCGCTTGAGGTTGGGGTGGGGTGGTCTTGGGCTCGTGAGAGGCACACGGCAATGCTGAGTGGGAAAGGAGTAAGCCTGAAGGATGATAGAATGGTCAAGCCGGTAGTCGTGGAGCAAGGAGGACGTTGGGGGGGGGGGGGGGGGGGGGAAGTCCGAGGCAAAGATCTGATCGAGCAGAGTGGAAGATGTGCTGGAACACCTGGTCGGTAGGTGGACAGTGGGAACTAGCCCCTGTTGCCTGGTGAACTCCCTTAGGTTGGAGAGAGAGGGGGAGTGCTTGAGGAGGTTGGTGTTGAAGTCACCACAGATGAGGTTAGTGGCACAGCTTCTCAGGAAGGTGGCAATGAAGGATAGTGGGAGGTTAAGGGGGGAGTGCACTGGGCGGTAAACTGCCCACACGTAGCATCTAATTCCGGAGATGGTGAGCTCTGTGCAAAGTGCCTCTGTCCCATGGACAGCGAGGTTGGCGATGAGTGTTGAGGGTAAGGAAGAGTGGACATAGATTGCCACTCCACCATCATGGCTGGCGCGGTCAGAGTGGAAGACCGCATACCCAGGGAGAGCAGCTAAGGAGTCAGGAATGTTTTCAGATAGCCACGTCTCGGTGGCAACTATGCAGGAGGGCGAAAGGTCAATGGTGAAAGACTCGAGCAGGTCCATCTTAGGAAGTTGTTATTGTGAGTGTGTTATTTTATTTGCATTATAAGTTTTATAGGGTGACCATATTTTCCAGAACTCAAAATGGGACGCTCCACAAAGAATACCCCATTTATAAAAAAGACGTGGTGCTCATCCAAAAACAACAACAACCACTTTGCAAAGGGACATGGTGACTTTGCACATGGCACTTTGCACCCTTTGCAGTCCTGGGCGTCACCTTTGCCCTTGAACAACAGAACTATCCAAATCTTGTCATGTAGATGACATCTTGTCACCATTTCCTAACTTATTGAAAAGCTTCCCTAGCCATGCAATTCCAGTGGCCCCCAAGGTGCACCTAACATCCATTGGGATCTTCTCCAGGCCTACTGCTTTTCGACCTTTCATCTTTTGAAGGGCTTTTGACTATCCCATCCTCCCTCACCCTGTCCACTGCATTGATCCACTGGATGGTCACCCTGTCACCTGGATTGCTGTCTGTGCCCATTGCACATGTGGCAGCATTTAACATTTAACTTTGGTAGTATTCTTTCCACCATTTGATTACCTCTGCTGGTTAGAACAGGACCCTACCATTGGGATCCTTGACCGTTAGGACCCTGGTATCATCCTTACTAGTTCTATCCCTGCTCTTGGCTAGTCTAAACACTGCCTCCTCTCCTTCCCTTGTCCCCAACTCTTCATATAGAGCCTTATACTTCTGGTACTTGGCTGGGGTAATGGTCCTTCTGGCGTTTTTCCTTGCCTGAACATAGTCTGTCTTTGAGGCTTGATCCCCTATTTACCCTCACCTATGGAAAGCTGTATTCTTTAGATTGATGGCAGCTTCCACCTCTTCATTCCACCACCATGTCTGCCTACCCTAAGCAGTGCCTCCTACTCTACCCATGCCAAACAGTGCCTCTCCACATCTAATTTTCCTAGCCACCTTGTCCCACATGGCGTTGGCTGACCCATCCCAATCCCAGTCAACCTGGCTGAGAGCCTCCTGCCTGAATTCATCTGCCATGATAGGCAACTTCCACCACCTAATGACTGATTCTTCTTTCCAGGTATGTTTCCAAACTACCCCCTTCATTAGGAAGTCCATCATGAACAGCCTATGGCCACTCTCCTTTTAAAAATCCTCTCTTGGTAGTGCCCAGCAATCTTGGATCTGTGCTCTGTGCTGCTCCTTAACCATGAAAAAGTCTATTTGGGAACTTCCCTTTGGTGACTGGAAAGTGATTGGGTGCTTTTTCCTCTTCTTGAACCATGTACTAGCTAATGTGAGGCAATGTGCATTTGCTGTCTCAATGACCTTCTGCCACTCAGGGCTGATCGTTCCATACCCCCCCCCCATCCTCCATGTACCTCCTCATCCCAAATCAACCCTGCCCACGTTAGGCATTAAAGTCTCCTCCAATAATTAGGTGCTCATTTCCCTTGCTCTGTCTAATTGTGCTCCAAAAATCTGCTTTAGCCATGTCACCCAGGCCAACTTTACTAACTTCACTGTATAATATTATTAATTAAAATAATTTTTATAAATTATAGGAAAAAACGTTTCTATTATATTTTCCTGATTTAATTTTTGTTCTAGTCTTTTGTCCGCCATTAGGGAGTTTTTGTAAATAACGTCAACGCACGCACGCAATAACATACACAGACCATGTGATTAGCGTACGATTTTTAAAAAAATTAGTTTTTTTGCAGCGTTTCTGCAACGGTCCATACATGGGCTCCACCTACCAAGAGACCTCCCCCACTGTTATCCATTTTCTGTTTATTTTTTACTCAACGTCAAGCGTCACCAGAACATGCGTCTGAAAAGCGTATGTCAAAGCCTATGCTCAGTTTGACCAATGCAGCGTTCACGTTTGCACAGTTGAATATTCGTCTGCATAGGGTAGCATACACTTGCAAAAACGTTGCAATAAAACTCCCTATTATTGATTATTTTTTGTGTACCACCAGCAACTCGCATACCACCAGTGGTACATGCACCACAGGTTGGGAAACGCTGGGGTAGTGTATTTGAGTGCACGTTAGTGTGGCGTTTTGGCAAACAACTATAGTAACTAAATCTTTTTCCCGTCTATGGCAGGGAAAAATATCTTAGTCCCTCAGGGTGGACACATGGACCATCTGTTGGATGGCATTTTTATGCAACCAGCTGCCAATAAATTACAACCCCAATGCTTATTTAACGTCAGCCTACATTCGTTGGGACATTCCACTAATGTCACAGGGCAAGCTCCTACACCTGGGAAGATTCCCTGTTCCACTCACTGCACAGTAGAAAACTCCTTGGAGGTTCGTGGGGGGATTCAATTTCAATACTGGATCAAGGTGGGCTGCTTTCTTGGTGAGAGAGATACTGTAGAAAGAGAGATTCTGCGTGCATCTTCCATTACATTGGAAGTAAAGCTGTGGGCCTCGTGTGGTATACTACTGTATGTGATTTGCATGTACTTTAAAAGAGCTCTCTCTACTATACAATCGGCAGATGAGGCAAACTTCCCAGGTGTTGGAGCTCGTCCCCTGGCTTTGGAGGGATGAATCCATGAGCAATAGGTTTTCTTTAAAAAGCATGAGGGTTGCAGCTTTGGTCGGCAGCCTGCTGTGTATATCGCTAATCTTCACATTCAGAGGGTCAAAGATGGGTACCCGACCCTGCCATAGGCGGGAAAAATTAGTGGGTTAGTAATAGTTTTCTGAAACTCCATGGATGGATTTACTTCTCATCCAAAGGAAGCCACACTCAGCGCTTCTCTTTCACCAAAAGCAGTCAACCGATCTCGATCCAGTGTCGAACCAGGAACCATTGACGCAGTGAATCGAGCACGCTGCCTATTGGGCCACCAAGTAGGGGCACATGTGATACAGTAGGCGCCACTTATTGTGATCGCTGTGGGGCCAGTAAGTTTTGATAACACTAAATGCCTGATGACATTCAACATCATACCCCTATCCCGCCTGTTGCTGGGTCGGGTTTGCAGATTCTCCCTCCTGGTCCCCGTCTACCCCAAAATTTCTGATGGCATTAAGGCCACTCGCACACACAGCCACTTGTAGCGGCCGCTAGTGGCAACCATACGTTGCGGACTGCATTTCTAATTGAAATCAAATAGGCTCGGTGTAGACACAGCGTTTGCAGTAGTGCTACTGAGCCACGAGCTGCGGCAGTGGCCGTATCTCGCTACTTGTGGCCAGCGGCGGCGTTTTTCCTATTGCCGCAGGCACAAGATCACGTTGTTGTGGCCTGTGGCAGTCACCGGTGGCCGTGTACAGCGATTAGTCACTGTGTGTGCGAGCGGCTATACAGTTTGGTACCTACTGATTGTGATAGCAATGACTGTTCATTATCGGTGATTTCAATATCCAGCTTCTACTGCAAAGCAACTCCTAACCGTTTTTCCCGGGATCCCGACAATTGGGTGAACGACAATTGGGTTAACGACAGTTGGGTGAACGACAATTGGGTGTATACGACAATTGGGTGAATGAGACAATTGGGTGAAAATCTTGTATGTTAATGTGCTTTTTGCCCCACGTAATCCTACTACGCCGCAAAGCACAGCTCTCCTGCGGGGCTGCGCTACTACAAGTAGCTTTACCATGGTTTACAGTTCCGTCACAGATGTCGGGCGTTCTGCACAAGTGCTCAACCGACGTTCCAACACGTCCCTAAGATTTTTGATGGTGTTCAGATCGGGACTCTGTGCAGGCCAGTCAAGTTCTCGAAACCCCATTTCATCAAACCATGTGCCAACAGCCCGTGCTTTATGGCAAGGTGCGTTATCGTTCTGAAACAGAAAAGGGCCATTGCCAAAGTGCTGCCAGAGAGACGGGAGTGCTGTATTGTCCAGAATGTCCACCTAACGCTCTGCGTTTAGATGTCCGTCCACAGAAGTGATTGCACCCAACCCATACCATGAAAACCACCCCCACTGACCCTCCGCCGAACTTCACCATGGGCACAATACAGCTTGGCAGGTAACGTTCGCCATACCCTATCTAATTATCTAACATGCGAAAATGTTAAATCGACAGGGACAAATGACTTTCGGACAGGGACACGGACCTCAAAATCAGTACATGCCGTGGTGTAGCGGGATATAGATACATGTGTGTGATAAATGTGATATACATATAGCGGGATACTATTAGGGTTACTACAGGAGTTACTGTATATGTCCGGCTACACCAGGGCTTGTCCTGGGTTGTGTGTGTTGTAAATCCACTTGTAGTAGCGCAGCTCTGCATGACAGCTGTGCTTTGCTGTGTAGTAGAATTACGTGTGGCAAAAGGCAAATTAAAAATACATGTTTTTCACTAAATTGTCGCATTCACCCAATTGTCGTATACACCCAATTGTCGTTCACCCAACTGTCGTTCACCCAATTGTCGTATTCACCCAATTGTCGTTCACCCAATTGTCATTCACCCAATTGTCGTATACCCGTTTTCCCCTTTGTGACAGAGTCGGGGATCCAGGGCCGGGATTTTCCACAGTGGTCAGTGTTTTTTCACAGCCCGTTGCCGACCCTATGCTAATTATTGTTTGGCTACTGTTTGTTGGGGAATTCCACCAATGCCAGGGGACGACTCCTACTCTTATAAATTTTGCCTCATGTATCCATTGGGTCTAATCCGGCTTCTGCTGCATATGATCATTAGTCTAAAATTTGGCAATTTCTTCATTGTACCCAGGAATTCGTTATATTCGAATTTGATTGTATACTGTATAACTACAGTACATGAGGAAGTAAAATGTTGAACCTTCAAACGTCAATTTTTTGACATTGAATTGGAAGCGTTTGTTGATCAATCACCGCCATTTATATTTTTGTTTGGCTGCATAAATTGTTGTGTTAAAATTAATGATATGGGGATGTTTTAGGCTTGATCTTCGGGATTGAGGTGATTATTTAATGTTAAGGTGACCATTTCTTTTTACAATGAAAAGAAGGACATGAAACATTTTACTAGTTCAAACAAAAATACACTAATTATGCTTACATTCCTTTTAATTATTTAATTAGATGAGTATTTTTCCATTGAATGAATATTTTTTTGTCAATGTGTCATTTTCTAACAATATATTGGAAATTTCAGAGCAAGAAATATCCTTCATATTGAATTTGACAGTAAGGGCTGTAGCAAGAGTATCAAGTGGTGTGAGACACATGAAGTTCTCCTATGTTCAGCACATGTGCTAGTATAGCACATGGGCAATGGGTTAGGAGTTTCTCATTAGGATTTATATGCAATCTGGTTTGAACTCCAACAAAGAAATCATCATCATCCCCTTATCCCACCTGTGGTAAGGTTGGGTCTGCAGGTCCTAGTCCTCCACTCTTGCCTATCTCCCTCCAGGCCTCCAACCACTCTATAAACTACCATATCCTTATAGACATCTGCTCCCACGTCTGTTGTGGTCTCCCTTTGCCCTGGATGAGTCCAATCTCTTGTATTCCTGTAATGGACCTAACGATTTCCTCTTCACCTCTTCCTATTATATACCAACTCAATCTACTCTCCCTCAGGTTTTCTCCAATGTCCCCCACCTCCAGGCTATTCACTGACAAGTACGTTCTTAAAACAAATGGCAATGGTCAAATGACTAAAGCAATAGGCAATACCCCTTTTTAATTTGCTCTCAATGCCTACTTTTCCACACCTTCACTTTCCCTACCCTCTTGAATCAGAAAGCTATATCCCCCATTTTAAAGAAAATCAACCAACCTCAAATGCCTTCCTGGGTTGGTTTGACTGCACTTACACTTGACACAAAACAGTTGAACGTGGTATCTCTGAATACAGGAATTAGTTATGGTAACAGATTAGTTTTAAGACAACAAAAAAGGAAGACATTAGAAGGACACTTTTCAAGGGAGGACAGAACCTACAAAAGGAGGACGGTTGGTGACCTTATCAATGTAGAAGTGATTTTGGGCATGCTTTGGTGATTGACCTGGTCAATTGTGGTTTGACCATGATCTCATGTTTGGTCTCACAAAAAGGGATCATTAGAACGCTTTGGTTAGACATTTTGGGACCCATGACTGAATTTACTTAACTAAAAAACGAATTCACGACAATAAAAAAACAAATTCCCTAAAATAAAAGAAATTCCAATTCCTAAATGAATGAATGAATTCCCTTTTCTAAATAAAAATCACTAAATTATGCAAATCTGTCAAGGGTGTGACAAGCCAGGCTTGGGTACAATGATAATGTTACTATGCTACACTATGTTACACACAGGTCAAGCATTTAGGAGGCTGCTTGTGGGTAAGGAGGTGGTAGGCGTAGAGTACATAGAAGAGGGGAAATTTTTAGCATCCAACGTTCACTACCAACCATCCGTTTTGGTTCTAATGTGGGTTTGCATTGCTTAACTTCAGTGTTCCCATGAGAACTGGTATGCCCAACACAACTTGGCTGCTTGTTGATGAATATCACAATTTCATTTCATTTTAAAATATGTTCAAAAAAAAGTAATTTTTCTAATTAAAATTGGGAGTGAAACCAGAAAAAAACCATTATTTTTTACCAGAATGAAAACTGTAACAGAACCGATATCTATATTTGACATGAGCCAAAAACGAAACTGGAACGAAAGAAATAACAGTGAAGCCCTGTCAGCTACTCATTTGTCTAATTGGAAAGAAAAGTATAGTCCGCGCACCCAAAGAGTGCAGTTGGCAATAATGAACTGCTCCAGTTTTAGGGGGGTAAGGAAATAAATGAATGCTTTCACAATGCCCATCACAGCTTGGTCAAGTGTGGTCAAGCGATGTTGAGGATTGCAAAACAACCCAAAAACTTCTGATTTTTCTGTTGATAAGTTTAACCCTTCAGTGCTGTGGCAAACAAAAAATAAAGTTGCAAAAAATATTGTTATACTTCATAAAGAGACATAATGTGAAATTGTTTGCAAAACTCCAACATAAAAATTATACGTCATCATCACCTCACCCTCTTCCCGTCTGTGTCAGGGTCAGATCTCCAGGTTTTAGCCCTCAACTCCCGTCTATATACCACCAGATCCCCATCCACCCTAAACACTATGATATCCTTTATGCACAAGCTGGGTGCTTCTGACCACCTGCGTTTTCCTGGAGAAAGGCTACACTAACCCTCCTTCCCTTTAGGATATTAACTAATTCCCCTGTTTTACCAATAAGGGTCCCCACATTCCACATCCCTAATCCAAGATTTTTCTCTGTTATTTCTGAACCCCAGCCAGGAGTCTGGAACTCAGAGAAATATTGGCAGCACTGTCTGTGGGGGTACGATGTCCCTTGCACGTAAAAAACCGAGTTCCCGTGTGGGTGTATGATGTCCCTTGCACGTAAAAAACCGAGGTCCCGTGTGGGTGTATGGTATCCCTTGCAGGTAAAAGAACCCTCTCTGCTATGCAACGGGTAGATGAGTCAAAATTTTCACGTGTAGGAGCTCGCCCCCTGGCGTCGGTAGAATTCCCCAATGAACACTAGACCGACGATAAATAAGGGTAGGGGTGCAGCTTTGCCTGGCAACTGGCTGCAAAAAAACTGCGACCAATATATCGCCCTATGTCCATTCAGAGGGACAAATGGGTACCCGACCCTGCCATAGGCGGGAAAGGGGTTAGGAGTTGCTAGTTGTCTGTGGAGGGATTCCAACCTACCCCACAGAGGACACATGGTGCGTTATCTTTGACGGGACCTGAGGTACCTACCCCGTGTTATTGCAGACGACTGATGACGACGGCCCATGGCCTGCTCACGTTCCCCTGACGGACGCCAGCACTGAGGTTTCATTCTCCTGCACCATAGGTTGGGAGTTCTTTGAAGTTTTTGAGTGCAAGTGGGTGCAAATTTTGAGTTTCCTGTCTGCAATCCTCACCCACCACAAAGCCCAACAAGGGGACGCCAATTTGGGTCGCCAGGGTTGCTTGGACAGTTAACCATGAGAGAGCCACGATCCTCGAGTACCAGGACCAATAGGCATCAAGGGTTGACATGTGGTGTTGGAACAAGCTGCAGAGGAGGCCAACCTGGAACATCAATATTGACCCCAGTCAATGTAGGCTCCTCTGGGAGGTGCCAATAACAAGACGCATACCCACGTGTTCTTGACATGTGCGGAGACCCAAACCCCTGGGAAAAGGGGATCCTGGTAGTTGAGAGGGCTCATCTCCTACGACAGTAGTGGTGAACCTGTGACCCACTGTGCAATTTAAGTAACTCGAGCGTGAATCACATCTAGTTTATCATCTCATAAACAACAACAAATTTCACACTGATGTCATCATTAGGCAAGGCGCAAAATGAGGCCGCAGGATGACGCAGCGTAACGCAGCCCTGCGAAATTCTGCTAGCAGGCAATCACCACACACTGAATCGCAGTTTTTTAACATACTGGTTTGCAATTTGCGTCAACTAAAACGGCTTTCAACGTAACAGTGATTTCCTGCTAGCAGAATTTCGCAGGGCTGCGTCACACTGCTTCACCCGGCGGTTTCACTTTGCGCCTTGCCTTATCATCATGTCACCCTTATCTCGCCTGCGGCAGGGTCGTGGCTGCGGGTTCTTATCCTCCACTCCTGCCTATCCCCACCAAGTCCCCTTCCACCCCACACGACTCCATGTCCCTTTGCAGCACATGCCCCTACTCCTGGTGCCCCAACCACCTGCAGTCCCATAAGTTCATCCTCCCCCTCCTCATCACATGCCAATACCGCCTCAGCCAATTTTCTATTATTTTGGCTCGTGACAGCCCAGTCATGCTGTGCACCATTCGCATCTCAGCCACTTGCATTTTCCTTTCGTGGTTCTTCCCGGCTGTAAAACACTCTAAGCCATACAGCATAGCGGGCCTAACGGCCGTTCTTTAAAGTTTGCCTGTCAACTTTATTGTGGCCCAGCGGTCGCACAGGACTCCTCTTACCTGCCTCCACGCAGGAAGTAGCGTGCTAGATTACTGCATCAGTAGTTACAGGTTTGATACTGGATCAAGGCGGGTTGGCGTCTTTTGGGCAACAGAGATGCCCTGAGTGCGCCTTCTAAGTACTGCAACCCCTAAGTCTGCAGCTTCGGTCGGTAGCCTGCTGTGGAATGAATAAATACCGTCCAACATATCCCCCATGTGTCCATGCTGAGGAACAAAGATGGGAATCTGACCATGCCCTAATGGCATTTGCACATAAACGAGCCCTCTCTACTATGCAACAGGTAGATGGGCAAAAATTTCCAGGTGTAGGACCTCGCCTGCTGGCGTCGGTGGAGTGCCCCAACGGACAGTAGACCGACAATAAATAAGCATAGATAATAAGCTTAAATAAGCTGGAGTGGATAGTTTTTGTTGTTGGTTGGAGTTTAAGGTCCCGTCAACTACGAGGTCATTAGAGACCCGTCCACAGTATAGTTCTAATGCATATACTGCGCAGACACTACACTAATGCGACGATTATTGGGTATTAGCAGTACCCAGCTTTCCCGAGTGATCACCCATGTCACTACTAACTGGGCTTGCGTTGCTTAACTTCAGTGATCAGACGAGAACTGGTGTGTCCAACGCAACTCGCCGCTCCCTGGAGTGGAGAGGGACAAGGGGGTGTGTTCGTTGTGCCAATGAGGTAATACCAGCATTGCAAAAGTTTAGGTATCTAGGAACGGTGCTTGAGAGCAATGGGGAAATCGACTCCGACGTTACCCATAGAATCAATGCAGGAAGACTGAAGTGGAGACAAGCAAGCAGGGTGCTGTGCAGCCACTGAGTCCCAATGAAGTCGAAAGGTAAAGTTTACAGAACTGTAGTTAAGCCCGCTATGCCATACGGAACAGAGTGTTAGGCAGTGAGGAAAGACCACGAGAGCAGCAAGAGCAGCTGAGATGTGAATGCTGCGTTTCATAAGTGGGGTGTCACGTGCTGACAGAGTTTGCAGTTTTTGGTGTTTTAGGGCCCTTTAACTACATGGTCATTAGAGCCCCGCCAGCGTAGTTCTTATGCAGAGACTGCACAGACACTACACTAATGCGACGATTTTTTGGTATTAGCAGTACCCAGTTTTCCCAAGCGGTCACCAATGTCAGTACTGGCTGGGTTTGCACTGCTTGACTTCAGTGATCAGATGAGAACTGATGCGTCCAACACAATAAACCGCTCCCGACAGTCTCCAACGAGTACGTTAGAGGCAGCTTGGGGGTGGAAGACATCGTGGAGAAGATGAGAGAAAAATAGGTTGAGGTCGTATGGGCATGTGTTGCGGAAGGGGGAGGTGGAGCTTATACATAATATTATGGGACAGCAGGTGGTTTTTGGTGACATCAGGAGTACTGTAGAGGGAGACCAAAGCGAACGTGGGAGCAGGTGATATCTCACTGGTGGGACAACTTCGACGCGTTGGGGGTGGGGTAGCAACTCTTAGTCTCCAACACGCTACTTTGGCTGCAACTTCCAGTGGAAAGCATAAGATCACTGAAGTTACGCAATGCTGGCATCCCTCACAGACAGCACTGCCAATATTCTGTGAGTTCGAGATGCCTGGCTGAGGTGCCCCCAATCAGAGCATGTTCAGAAACAGTGGGGTAAATCTTGGATTAGAGACGTGTAATGTGAGGACCCTTACTGGCAAAAAAGGGGATTTAGTTAGGAAATTAGTTAATATCCTAAAGTGAAGACGGGTTAGTGTCCAGGGCACACAGGGCAGGGGGAGACTGAAGCAGACATGGACAGGCCTGGATGTGGGAGCAGGTTGTCCATAAGGATATCATAGTGGTGGGGTGGACCAGGACCTGGTGGGAAGAGGGTATGGTGATGACGTATAACTATTTTGTAAATAATTTGATGATGCAAACAATTTTGCAAAATTATGTCTCTTTTTTAAGTATAACAATATGTTTCACTACTGTATTTTTCTTTGGCCACAACAGTAAAGCAACTCTTAACCCTTTACCCTCCTATGGCTGGGTCCCTCTGAATGAACATAGGGCGATATATTGGTCATAGTTATTTCTGCAGCCGGTTGTTGGCCAAAGTGAAATGTTAAATTGATCAACATCAGAAAATTCAGTATTTGTTTAATGCTTTGCAATGCTCAACTAAGCTTGACCACATTTGACCAAGCAGTGATGGGCATTGTAAAGGCATTCATTTACTACCTTACTCCCCTAAAACTGGACCAGTTCATTATTTCCAGCTGCACTCTTTGGGTGCACAGACTATAACTGATATTTTATGCAGCCCGCTGCCGACCCATAGTCATCGCCATGAATGTTGGGAGGGAATGGAAGAGTCCATTTAAAAAAATAGGAAACTGCATAAGTAATTCAGTGAAGGCCACCTACTGTCATTGCAAGAGGACCTGTTACTTTACATAATAATAACACACTGATAAACATTTAGAAAACGTAGAAGAAACATATTATTGGGCTCAATTTATATTTTATTAACAATATTCCTAAGAAAAGCAAAATTTATTTAAAACTCATGATTTGTTCTTTTTCATTTGTTTGAATTTAACTCCTGAATATACAGTAGGCCTAATCTGCATAATTCTAGTGTTTTTACCTGCCAAAATTTATATTTTGGTTGTATATTGCAGTGTTGGAACAGTTGGGTAGGCCAGTTTCATACCTCTGTGTCCTGTGGGAAGTCCATAAAGAACGTCACACTTTACTGGGGGAGGATAATGCAATGTTAGACAATAACTGACATAGGGTGGGAGGTCATGACTAGAGGACGTCACATTTCTGTTATGATAGATTTTAACTTTCAGTGCAGTGTTTGGTAAAATATTGGGTTGAAAAATATTTCCTTTTGTCTCAGGTTGACATCTAAGATAATGCCATTCAAATAATAAAACTGTTTACTGAACTCATATTACTATGAAGTGCTTCAGAAAGAATGGAGGTGATAAAAAATATGAGATGTCAGATGTGTTGTCATGAGATGTCATATATTCCCCTGCATGCTGGATGTCCCTGCTGGAGGCGTCATTACCCTTTTTAACCCTGTGTAGAGAGGGGCTAGAGACAGAAATGGCAGCTTTTAACTTAGCCACATCTGCCTGGAGCTTGACTAGCTCCATTTTTAGGCACTTGCACCCCCCACACTCAGTAAATTTCTTTGGAGGCATCAGTAACTTGGAAAACACAGGCACTATCCAAAAAGAATGTTGAAATATCAGAGCAGTATCCCACTATAACTAGATTTCCACTAAATAAAGATAAGAAGTTTCCCTCTGAAAAGAACAACCTACCCACAATAGCAAACCAACACGTGAGGAAGAATGTATTTTGCCCCACTGAGACTGCTGTCCCCACCTCTCAAAAATCAGAAACTTACAATTTCAAAATTTTCAACACCTTATAAAATAAAGTTGTTAGCACACAACTTTAAGTCAAGTACAACAATTGAATAAATATAATGAATTAGTAAATCTAACACCACAAATAAACACAGAAATTCTTTAAGTCTTTGTCATCAGTGGTGACGTGATTAGCATTGAATGGAGCTAGGCATAACTCACAAGTCTAAATGGTAGTGCAGTCACAGTGGGATGCCTCATTCTGTATACCCATGTGCTAATGCTATTAGCATTGTAACAGATGACACAGCACAAATAATGGTGACTTCACACTGCTACTTGGGGCGCCACACAGCAGCTATGCATGATGGTATTTGACTTGACAGGTGGTAAACTCACATAGCGTCCCACAAGTCATGCTGCATTCTTATTGGCTGGCGGTTGAGCTGTCTGCTTGAAAAATGGCAGAGGATAAACTGAGACATGACAGTGACCCCATATAAAGCACTACACTTAAGGAATTGCACTGGTGCTCCTTCATAAAGCACTAACATAAAACGTCATCAAAATGTCATCAGTGTCGACGTGAAAGTTTCTGCAGGGACTTTTCTTAGAAAGAAATGCATTTTACATTTTGTTATACAGGGTGAATTTTAATAAAACTGACAAACTGCAGGGACGAATTGCTGACTGGAAATGGAGGAAAAGAGGTCCTATGGGGGTATCCATACAGTGGCATAGCTAGGGTAGCAAATTTTCAGAAAATGGCGCCTATGTAAGAGTGAAAAATGGCGCTTTCTTAATATGCTTGCTGCCCCCCCCCCTGGCTCTAAAATCTGGCTGTGACACTGTATCCATAAAGGACGTCACAACTTTTTTTGCCAAAAACTTTACCCCCCTCCCCCTATGTCACATTTTGTCCCACTTGGCTGTTCACCCCCCTCCTTCCTTAAGGGCTTCATATTAATATGAGTACAGTAAACAGTTTTATTTTCTGAACTGCCTTATCTTAGATGTCAATGCGAAATGAAAGGGAATATTTTTAAACCCAATATTTTACAAAAGACTGCACAAAGTTAAATTCTATAATGAAAGACATGTGACGTCCACTAGTCATGAGATCCCCCACCCCTATGTCATTCCATTCTTACCCTCCCCCATAAAGTGTTACCCGTGTTTGCCCGGGGTAGAATAGGCACACTGCATACCTGCATGTCGTAAGAGGCGACTAAAAGGGGTGACCTTTTCTTGCCCCAGTCTGGACAACACCACTGTCGTCCTTGTCTATGACGTGTTATGGACAGGACGATACCAACATCGTTGTTGTTCCAGTGTTTGGTCTGACTTGTTCTCAGTCGATGTAGGCTCCTCAATGAGGTGACCGTAAACAAACGCCTACCCACGCGTTTGCCATGCGTGGAGACCCATACCCTGGGAAAAGTGGATCCTGGTGGTTGAGGAGGCGTATGCCCTGCGATGTCTCTTGGCCACTCCACACTGGTGAGGTGGCTGACAGACATTGGGGACTAGGATTGCGATCCACAGTCTCCAAGACATCACTTTGGCCACAGCTTCCAGGGAAAACGGGAGGCCAAGGCAGTAGCCCGGTCTTCGTCAATCGGCCAGGGGTGCATAAGTGGTTATGCCTCCTAGGGTGACTGTAAGTGGACCAGCAGTCAACCCCGATGCCAATGGTCCGGTACTCGGGGATTATGCCACCCTAATGGTATCCGTGTAGGGCTCCGTGTGGTGGGTAAGACCTGCGGACAGCGAAAACATAATTAATACAAATTACGGCAAATATAAACCAGAGGCTGGGGGCCTCTACAAATAACCCCACCCCTCCCCCTTCTTTAGTTTCATTGATTGACTTGTGTTGAGCCGGAAGATGGCGGGCTCGGTCCCACCCAACGGAGTGGGCCAGCTGCCACTGAGCTGATGGAGACATGTACTGCTACAACAAAGAGGCCGCATTTCCCCAGTAAGCCAACTGGATCAGGGAACGAACCTGTGGCGTCATTGGCATCGGCACCTGCCCTTAACAAGAGGCAACGACCTCTTAGCATTAAGGTGCAGGGTTCCACCACCGATGCACAGCATGTTCCTGCATCTAAGACTTTAGGTGCAGTCAAACACCTATCCATAACTTCTTCCTTTCCTCCCCGGTTTATTTCCATCTCTGGGGAGGATGGTGCAGCCTTGGGGAAGGCGTCGCCATTCCTTATCACCAAAGCCATCAAGGGCATTGCCGGCGACGTGACTTCGGTCAAGAAACTGTGCAATGGCACCTTGTTGGTGGAGGCATCCACCCCTCACCAGATAGAGGCACTACTGAGACTGCGGAAGCTCGGTGATATCCCCATTGTGGTCGAACCCCATCGCACCTTAAACACCAGTAGAGATGTGGTGCGGTGCCCTGACCTATGCAGGGAATCAGAGGAGCAGATAGCGGAGGAGCTCATGGACCAGGATGTGGTGGCTGTTCGCCGCACCTCGGTCCGATGGGATGGAGATTCCCGCCCACCTGACACCTTGGTGCTGACCTTTGGTAGGCCCAAGGTGCCGGAGTACATCATGGCTGGCTACCTCCGCTTGCCTGTACGTGCCTTCATCCCGAGTCCACTTTGATGCTTCAAGTGCCAGCGATATGACCATGGACAGAATTCGTGTTCTGCCAAGGCCATGTGTGGCACTTGTGGACAGGGTGACCACTCCCCCGAGCCTTGTAAGACTGCACCTGTCTGCTTAAACTGTAAGGGCAACCACCCCGCCTCTTCTCGGGATTGCCCTACTTGGCTGCAGGAACGTGCGATTCAGGAGCTTCGTGTCCAGAAGGGTATCAGATTTCCGGATGCACGGCGGCTGCTAGCCTTGCCAGGGACCTCCAGTCGTGGAGTGTCCTATGCAGGTGCTGCGAAGGCAGCTGCTGTGTCCTCAGCCTGTACCCAGACGGACACCCTACCTCAGCTCCCCCTCTCATCCGTTTAACGCCCTCTTGGGCCCACAGGGTCCATGGGGTGCCAGTCTGTGCAAGCATTGGCTGCCAGACGGACCCCAACCCCAATTCCATGGCTTCTTCTGGCTCCACCACCGTGTCTGGCCCATGCATGGGCCCCCTAATAATGCCAGTGCCAGCATCTTTGGAGGCCCCTGATGCCACTCATCAAAGAGAGGCATCTCCCTTAAAGGCCTCCCTCCCTGTCCCAGCCCAGTCAACCTCCTCCACGGAGGGGGCAGTGGGTGTGACAGGAGGAAAGATAGTAGGGACACACCCCACTAATGCCGTGGGCCGTGTGTCCTTGGTTCGTCCACCCAAGCTCTCTGGCCAATGGCAGAGAGAACGGGGTGGTTTCATGCCCAAAGTGGGGCACAATGGGGATTCCTCCTTCGAGATGGAGGAGGACGAACCAATTGAAGGCGTCCCTGCAGTGGGACGGAGAAAAGGGAGTAATAGAAACAAGCCGCCTAAGTCCACTTGATGGTATATTTCCTACAATGGAACTGTCGAGGGTTTTCCCACAAGAGGGACGAGATCAAACTAATGATCTCGAGGCACAGCCCCGTCTGCATCTCCCTCCAGGAGATCCTGTGTCGAAGTGATACCCCCATGTCGTTATGGGGGTACACTGTATATGCAGACACCTGGCAGCAAGGAAGCCACCCTGTGGGAGGGGTGGCTATCCTTATCCGGAATGGGTGCATGCATGTGCCAGTGGCTCTGCAGATGCCTCTGCAAGCAGTGGCGGTCTCATTGCAACTGGCTGTGCCCACCACTCTATGTTCCCTCTACATCCCACCTGGGATTGATATCCCATGGGCAGACCTCGACTCCCTCAGCACCCAGCTTCCAAGACCCTTCTTGATTATGGGTGATTTTAATGCCCATAATCCCCAATGGGGCTCGGACAGTCACAACACTCGAGGGCATCTTGTGGAACAATGGGTGTCACACAATCGCCTCATTGTTCTCCACACAGGCGCCCCCACACATATGATGACTGCCACTGGTGGCCTGTCATGCATAGACCTTTCCATCTGCTCTCCTGGGTTGGCACCAGGTTTGCAGTGGGAGGTCTTGTCAGACCCCTGTGGAAGTGATCACTTCCCCATTTAGATTAGCAGTGGAGATGGGGCATTGCCCCAGCACCCACCGCGGTGGTGTCTGCTTTGGGCAGACTGGGAGGAGTTCCCTGCCATATCTACTTTCGCCCACTGTGTGATTTTCATGGGGTAAACGACCTAGTGAGTCACTTCACAGAAGTGGTGGTCGGGGCGGCATTGGCATCCATCCCCCAGAGCTCGTGTAACCCACCACGAGCACGGGTGCCCTGCTGGAAGGAGGATTGTCGGAGTGCGATACGGGCTCGCTGACGAGCCCTTCGCTGCTTCCAATCTCGTCCTACCGCAGCCAACCATAACGACTTTCTCCGAGCCCAGGCATATGCACGACGGGTGATCAGGGAAGCCAAGCGCTCCTCATGGAGTCAGTACGTCTCCTCACTCACCCATCACACGCCCTCCAAGAAAGTCTGGGAAACGCTGAGGAAGATCCAAGGCAGATATTTACCATCATGTGGCTCAGGTCTCCTTCTACAAGGACGACATTGCCTTCTGCCGTGTGAGGTGGCTGAGGAACTGGGAAGGACGTTTGCAGCCGTCTCCAGTTCCCAGCACTGGAGACGCCCAGAACGCCAGAACGCCACCAACTTAATTTTGCTGGGGGTGTCGCTGAGGGGTATAACAATCCATTTACCCCTCAGGAGCTGCAGGCAGCTCTAGCAAGAGCCAGGGATACTGCCCCTGGACCAGATAGCATCCACTATAAAATGCTACGACACCTACCAGAGAAAGGCGTTAGATACCTCCTTGAGGTATTCAATTACATCTGGCAGCATCATGAAATCCCTCCAGGTTGGCGAGAGGCTACTATAATCCCACTCCAAAAACCTGGTAAGGATAGTAGCCTTCCAGAAAATTACAGACCCATTTCACTGACGAGCTGTCTTTGCAAAACCAGGAACGCATGGTGAATTGGCGCCTGGTGTGGTATCTGGAACGGCACAACCTTCGGGCCAATGCCCAATGTGGCTTCCATGCTGGCAGGTCATCGGTGCATCATCTGATCTCACTATAGACTATGGTACATGAGGCCATTCTCCATAGACAGCCCTTAGTGGCTGTCTTCTTCGATGTGGAGAAGGCATATGATACCACATGGCGCCATGATATACTGGAGACCTTGCACCAGTGGGGGCTCAGGGGTTATCTGCCCCTCTTCCTCCATAGCTTTTTGTCCAAACGGACCTTCAGAGTGCATGTGGGTAACACCTACTCCTCGGCCTTCCTGCAGGAGAATGGTGTCCCACAGGGGAGCGTCTTGAGTGTGACGCTCTTTGCTGTTGCAGTGAATGGCCTACCATCCTCCATTCACCCCCCCCGGTAAAGTCGTCCCTCTTTGTGGACGACTTTTCTATCAGGTACCGGGCTGCCACGATGCACAGCATTGAGCGTCAGCTGCAACTGGCACTCAACAGTGCCTACGAGTTTGCCACTTCACGTGGCTGACAGTTCTCCCCTGACAAAACAATGGTCATGCACTTCTGTCATAAGCGACGGCTCCACCCTGAGCCTCAGCTTACCTTGAATGGCCGCCTCCTCCCAGTTGTAGAGGCGGCCTGGTTTCTTGGTCTCCGTTTTGACAGCCGTCTGACATGGGTCCCGCACTTGAAGGAGCTGAAGGCTAAGTGCTTTCAGTCCCTCAATATTCTGCGGTGCCTGCAGGGAACTGGTTTTGGGGCAGATCGAACGGTGATGCTACAACTCTACCGGTCACTCGTTCGATCCCGTCTCAATTATGGCTGCAGCATATATGGCCTGGCCGCTCCATCTACTCTCTGGATGCTGGACAGTGTTCATCACGCTGTCTTCCGGGTGTCCAATGGGGCGTTCCGCACAACTCCAGCGTGCAGCCTTTATACTGAGACTGGTGAGCCACCACTGACTGTGCGGCAGCAGTACCTTGCAGCTGCATATATTTTGCGGCTGAAAGGTCAGCCACAGCACCCTACACACCCGGCCGTCATTAGTAACGCTATTAGACGGCCATTCAGTTCGGTGTGCAGTGGATGGACGGTCTTACCGGCCTGGGTGTGACTCTGCCTAGGGTGCAGCCTGTGCTGCCCTCCTCTGTCCCACCATGGACAGTGCCAGAGCCAAGTTTCGATTTGTTGCTTGCAGCCTTACCCAAAACCAAAACCGATATGTCAGTATACCAACAAGAGTTTGGACGCCTCTCTTGGACCTATCGGAGATGGCTCCTCGGTGGGTTGGTCAGTCTTTACAACTGGTCATCTCATAGGGGGCCGCCTTCCAGGCGTTGCCAGTGTCTTAACTGCAGAGCTCACAGCTCTGCACAGGGCAGTGGAACTCATCCAAGTATTGCATGACAGACACTTTGTTGTTGCGACTGACTCCTTATGCTCCCTTCAGCTCTTGCACACCGTATATGGCAGACATGCCATCATCCAGGGTGTGCACAGATTGCTGCTTTTGATTCGTAAGCAGGGCAAGACAGTGTTGTTCATGAAGGTCCCGGGGCATGTTGGCATCATGGGCAATGAGAGGGCGGATGCCCATGCCCGTCAGGTGGCCCACTTGCCAGATATACCAAACACTGCTGTCCCCTCCTGCGATGCTCTCCCGATGGTGCGGTGGGCCATCCATGAACAATGGTGGGCCCAGTTGTTTGCGGAGACCACCAACAAACTCCACACACTGAAGGACACCCCAGAGCACTGGGGGTCCTCGTGCCCCCAGTCGCGGAGGGAGGAGGTTGTGCTTGCTCGGCTTCAGATTGGTCACACGTTCCTCACCCACTCCTACATTTTACGGGATGAGGAACAACCATGGTGTGACTTCTGTTGGGAGCCTCTCACAGTGGCGCATATCTTTAGTCACTGTGAGAGATACTGGCTTTTGCCGCTTTTATGGCTTTTGCTCTTGTTATTTTTAATGTCTGTTTTGGCTTTTGCCGTTGTCATTTTTAATGTCTGTTTTGGCTTTTGCCGTTGTTATTTTTAATGTCTGTTTTGGCTTTTGCCATTGTTATTTTTAATGTCTGTTTTGGCTTTTGCCTGTATTTATATTCCATAGTTATTTGGCTCTTGCCTTTTTTAATTATTAGTTTTAGTGGGCTTTTGCCGTTATTTATTGCCATCATGGTGGGAAGGCGATTTACACCCCCACCATGATGATTGTCTCTCTGGGCCCTAATGACCATAGTAGTTGATGGGCCCTAAAATACAAACAAACAAACAAAAAACCCATAAAGTGTGACGTCCTTAACGGACGTCCCCTATGAAAATCTGTTTGGTAATGCATCATTGCCACCATAGATAGCAATGACAAATGGCATATTTTCTCAGACCACTTGCTATGTTGCAGATTGTGTGATTCAAACAGCATACTGTAAGAAGCAGAATGGTCTGGTATTCCTTTCAGGAACAAGCTGAGATGGTGTTTGTGTACAGCCAAGAAGATGGAATTGCCCAAGAGGCAGATTGGATATACCAATACAAGTACCCTCACAGACACCAACCACATCACAAAACTTTTCAAGCCATTTTTGGGCGTTTGTGTGATCATGGGTCCTTTCAGACACACAAACGTGCAGGGAGGTGGTGGACTTCACATACACCAGATTTGGGGACATATATCGAAACGAACCCTAATACAAGCTACAGGCAAGTGGTCTGCCAACATGGTGTAAGCCAAAATACCATTATGTGTATCCAGCATGACAACTACTATTATCCCTATCACCTGCAACCAGTGCAAGAATTATCCCCCGCAGATTTCCCTCCATGGGAAGGATCTTGTTGATCACAATTATGGGATTTCTGTCTTCATTCCTCTTTACTGATGAAGCTGCCTTTACCAGAAATGGCTTCATCTGCATAATCGTCATCTGTGGGCTACAGAAATTCCTTGAGAATGGTTGAAGCGTCCCATCAGCATCAGTTCAGTATCAAAGTTTGGGTGGGGATTCTTGGTGACCATATACTTGGACCAGTTATTCGCCCTCAATGCCACAATGGAGGAACGGACCTGAACTTCCTGCAGAATACTCTGCCTGGTTTGCTTGAGAATGTGCTTTTGGTAATAAGACAGGTTATGTGGTTTCTGCATGATGGAACACCAGCACACTTCTGCACTACAGTTTGCCAACACCTCAACAACATCCTCCCCAGACATTGGATAGGATTGCATGGCCTGCTAGATCACCAAACTTAAACCCCCTGGATTTTTACCTCTGGGGTCATCTGAAAAGCATTGTGTATACCAAACCAGTTCTTGACTACAGTCCCTTCAACGTCATGTTCGCAACGCCTGTGATGCTATTCAGACGAAGTCCAGAACGTGTGAAAGAGTGAGGAAATCCATGATACGACTTTTGAATGCGTTCATTCCACCCCATTAAGGCCATTTTGATTATCTGTTGTGACATGGATGTTATTCAGCTATGTACTGTATTCCAGGACGATTTGCTGTTGTTGCACACACACCTTCCATTTCCAGACACATATTCATAGGGCCTTCTTTTCCTCCATTTCCATTCAGGACTGAGTCCCTGCAGTTTCTCAGTTTTATTAAAATTCACCCTGTATAGAGGCCAACGTGTGGGGCCTTAGTAATCGTGAGGCCAGGGTCTGGTGAATGTGGTGAACCCCCTCTCTGATAATGATTAGATACATTTGAGGACATCCTAAACATTATTGTATTATGTGTTTTAAAACCAGTTATTTGTATTTTTCAGAACTCTGAACTATGAAAGAAGAACTGCCAACCGCCCCTCCTCCATACCCTGGAGAGCCACGTTCACAACCTAGTATTACTCCTCCACCACAAAGTTTCTATTGTTACCATATATTGCAAGAAGTTAGATGTTAAAAGATAACATTTTTACTCTGCCTTCTATCGTTCTAGGCGGTGAAGCCACTGTGACTGTAGAACAAGAGGAACCGAATTTTGGAGAAGATCCCATTCAAGTGAAGTGTCCGAAATGCAACGCAACTGTGGTCACCGCAACCAAAAATACTCCTGGATTTCTCGTGTACTTCCTAACTTTCGTTCTTTGTTTTTTCGGGTGCGTAATCTTCCATTATAGACTCACATGGTCACATTTCGTTGCCCCCAAAATATCTGCACTGCTTACCCGGTCTGAAAACGGTGGCTTGCAAGTGCCATATTTTGAATACTTGTCTAAACATCAAACCGCCCACCTATAACACAGGCAGAACTGGCCGGACGGGTGTGCGAATGCACAAGGCCCCGCACCACCACTGAATGATTTTGGGAAATCAAAATCCCGGACAGGCCGGAAAGGGTGCGTTACGAACTGTGTGGTGCGAGCTCACAAGTCCAAGTGCCGCTGACTCACTTTACAAAAAGGCAATTAGTTAAATGCTGTTTCTGTAACCCGCCTATCGCCACGCGCAAGACAGAGTCTCTCCGAAATAATTACTATACCGGGCTGCAGAATATCGATAAGGAATTTCCAAAAGATGAATAAAAAGGTCAACAAATGTTTAAAAATATTAAACCCATATATATATGGGGGTGCAGGGAGTAGTATAAATTGTTACTAGATACGCCTCTGCTGGGTCTCGCAAGTAAATTTTGCACACGGTCTCGCGCACGGACTCGTCTCTTCCAGTCCTGCTGTTCCCAATAGATCTATTGAAGTAAGCTACCTAATAAAGAAAACGCAGGTAACAAGTCGATCAGCCTTTAATTATCGAGGCCCTCTGAGGACAATAGAGAAAGGCAAGTAACAAAGTACGTGAAAAAGTGAAATTTACTTCAGAAGGACCACCAGGTAGATGAGGAAAAATTTCCAGGTGTAGGAGCTCGCCCCCTGGCGTCGGTGGCATTCCCCAACGAACACTAGACCGACGATAAATAAGCGTAGGGGTTGAAGCTTTGGTCGGTAACCGGCTGCAGAAAAACTATGACCATTATATCGCCCTTGTGTTCATTCAGAGGGTCAAGACGTGTACCCGACCCTGCCATAGGCGGGAAAAGGGTTAGGAGGAGGAGTTTTACTTCAGAAGGACCACTTCAGCAGTTGATCTACCTTTCCATATTTTTGAGTATGAGTTCAATTATCAAGAGAGCCGATGAAATTATGGTTTATCTTATGTTGCTGGAAAGATGGGCCCTGGCGATTATTATACCACCAGTTGGTGAAATTCCGAAGGCTCTAAGCATGCACTTGTTAGGCCTATTGTGATGATTGGCCACTGAACTGCTACACCCACCTGTCACTTCGGTTCGCCTTACGTGTTTTCTTATCTGAGATGTTTTTCTTTTCAGAGGTATACTTGGATGTTGTTTCTTTTTTCTCTGCTTGAAGACTTGCGGGAATGTGGAGCATTCTTGTCCTAATTGTAACAGCCATTTGGGCACTTACAAACGCATGTTTTAGATTAATAATTTTAGCACTGGTAATGTTTCCAAATTAACGGATATATTATCTGACTAACGCCGAAAGCCACATATTTTTTAAGAAAATATTTACTGTATTTTTGATTCTTGACTTTGCTTTTTTGGGTAAAAAAAGCTCCCCACAATTAAAGAATCAGCAGTAGCATTCTTTATAAACAATTACTAGAGGAGAAGAAAAGGAGCAAGCAGTTTTTTTTGTGCCTTCATAATGCTTCAGCATTAAAGACAAATATTATCTTACCATGTTTACCTCTTTGGTGGTTTCCATTTCCAGCCCCTTCAATTCTTAGGTCAGTTATATCACAGGCTTCCCAGTATTGTTGAGGGTGGTAACAAAACATCTTAGCTGTATTGCAGTGGTTCACCCTGACAAGTATTCTTCCCCACTACCAGCTGTCCTCCTGAGAATTCCATCCTGGATTTTCACTTCAATAGAAGATGATGGCATAACGACACACTACCCATTTTAATCACGTGGTAAGTCTGGGTTAGTCGTTTTTTTATGGCTACAATGTTACGCTAATGGGTTGGGGAGTAAGCCAAGCAGCCATAACAGGCCAAACCCTTAGGAGGCTGCTTGGGGGTGATGAGGTGGTGGGCGTACGGGATACGGAGAGGGGAAATTTTCAACACCCAAGGATCTCTACCAACCACCTATGTTGGTAATAACGTGGGTTTGCATTCCTTAACTTCAATGATCTCACAGGAACTGGTGTGTCCAATGCAGCTTGACCACACTAATGCAACTAGGCCAAACAATTGTTTGGTTGGTGTTTTAGGGCCCTTCAACTACAAGGTCATCACACCCCATCCACTGCATTGTTCTTATTCTAATTCTAGTTCACTGCAAGCAGCCGCTATGACCATTTTGGCAGTGGACAGACTAACTCTTATTGCTACATAAGAACCCAGAAAACTTCTAAGACCCCAAGCTATAGTTGTGCCCCACTACAAAATTTGCAAAGGTTGCCTTCCTATTCAGCAAGCCCTCCACTCTATTTTCCCCAAGGGTATTCCATTGTCTAATGGTCCTTGGCA
The DNA here is from genome assembly GCA_013389805.1 of Trigoniulus corallinus. Lineage (NCBI taxonomy): Eukaryota > Metazoa > Arthropoda > Diplopoda > Spirobolida > Trigoniulidae > Trigoniulus > Trigoniulus corallinus. The sequence continues at coordinate 10,891,101 of JAAFCE010009058.1, forward strand.
AGAAAGACCATTAGTATGAGTCTGTCTGTGCCCTTAGTTCCTTCAATTTATATGAATGATCCTTTCTCCCCTTATACCCAGCCTGGGACACACTTCCAGCCAGAGGTCCATTGCACCTCATCAGCAACAGTCTCATGAAAAGACCAATACTATGAGATAATCACCTCTGGGTCAGTGTGTCCCACCCTAGTTCCCTAATCATTTCTGACACACTTTCCCTGCATGAAAACTGTGGAGCACAATTCTTGCTGTCCTCCTTTGGATTCTTTCAATTTCCCATGATAAGTCCTGCCTGAAGGGAGACCAAATTGGACTACAATACTCTAAAATTGGTTGCACCATTGACGTATAGATGTTTCTTTAACCTCCTTTGTGCTGTCCACAATCTACTTGCCAATATAATCCTTCCAGTTACCTTTACTATTTAAAATAAGCCCAAGATGTTCAGCCTTGTTCAGCTTGTAGGGGTTCAGCCTTGAAAAAGGTGGATTTTACCCCCAAAAACGGCTGTGAATTTAAAAATCTGCAGAAAAAGAGTGAAGTGCAAGGAAATCGGACAATTGGGGAACAAGCGCCTCCTAGCGTCTCGGCAATCATGAGACCATCATCAACTAAATTTCCTGACCTATCCTTAATCACTGTATCCCTATAACCCTCTCTCCTACACCTCTTAAGATAACCCCAGAATGCCTTGGGAGATTTCTTCAGCCTGTCTCCCAAAACGTTCTCCTGAAATTTCTTGTATGCTTTCTTCATAGCCTCTTTAACCACTTTTCGGGCCTACTTATACTTCCCTGCACTATTGTCCACCCTGCCCCTTCCTATGTATGTTCCTAGCCCTTTGCTGATGCCACGTAGCTGCCTTCACCTCTTTAGTGTTCCATTCTGGAAGAATGTTAGTCCTTTTCACCTTAGTAGGGACAGCCAGTTGTGTGCCCTCTTCTAAAACTGCTAGGAATCTTTGCCAAGATTCTTCAATGCCCTGTGTATTAATAATGGCATAAAAGCCATTTAATTGAAATTTGAGATATGCTTTAAAACAATCACAATTGGCCTTATTGCAGAAACCTGTCTAGGTAACCTATTTATGATCTCCAGCCTAACCCCAGCATGATCACTAATTCCCTCAATACACTCTACATTGTTGATAGAGTTGGACACATTTGTAAAAACTAGATCTAGAATACCACCTTTCTCTTGAGTAGGCATGGTCACATTCTGTTCCAATCAACTACAACACAGTTGCTCCAAAAAGAGATTTAGAGCCCCTGATAACCTAAAGTTTAAATTACACTGCATACTGCCCCAATCAAACCCTGGAAATTGAAGTCCCCACCAAGAATTACTACTGGCACCTTTTTCCTCTGGCATAGACTCTCCAATTATTGTGATAGTTTCATCAGTGGGTATGGGTCATCACCTGATGGTCGGTAGAAACCAACCACATAAATTCCCCCACCACAAGAGCCAGCAACACGACAACGTAGCATTTCACAATCTTTCTCATAACCCAATTCCCTAGAACTATCAAGGTGTTTATCTATGGCTATAAAGACTCCACCCCCTCTACCCACTTCCCTATCTTTTCTGTAAACTACATACCTATCAGAGAAAATCTCTGCTGATTTAATTTCTCCCTTTAACCAGGATTCAGTGCCAATTATGATATCAGCATCTGATGTAGTAGCAAGGACACAACACACAGCCACTTTATTGACTATGATTCTGCAATTAACAACAAGCAAAGTCAATGGCTCTGTGACTTCAAAAACTTTCCCTTGGCCTCCCCTATTTATACCTAGCAGACCTTTCCCATGGGTATTTTTTCTTACCCTGGCATTAGATGACCTGGTGTCTTCCCTAAAAAGTCCTCACTAAATTCCTTAATTTATTTCCCAATCTTTGAGACAGGCTTTAGACAACAGAAAGCTGGTTGATGTTGTATTCTTGGACTTTGAACAGGCTTTTGTTATGGTACCCCATGATAAGCTGATTTCAAAAATGTCCAGCTTAGGAATAAATAGTAAGGTTATTCAATGGATAAGGTCCTATCTCCTGGATAGAAAACAGAGGGTCCTGTTCAAGGGTAGTGGGTTCCTGTTCAAGTTCAGGAAACCAGCCACATCTGGGGTACAACAGACAACAGGGGTCAGGGATCCCTCAGGGAAGTGTTTTGGGTACTTTGTTATACATTCTCTATGTTAATGACATAAGACTTGATACTAATGCCTTCCTTGAACTACCGTATTTCTTCAAATTAACAGTGCCCTCCAGCAACCAGCACACCTTTCAAGAGAATAAAACAATAAACAGCGCCCTCTAATAAATGGCATGCCGTTTATTTCAAAACTGTCTGGAAGTGATCCTGCAAGTTCACTTGATTTTTTTAATGATTAACCCTTTAATGCTACACAGGGATACAGGTGTCATCATCATCATCACACCCTTATCCACCTGTGGCAGGGTCAGGTCTGTGGGTCCATTGACAATGCTATGACTGGGAACACCCGAGGCAGGCGGCTGGAACCTGCAGGAATATTGGCTGGTTGTCTGTGGGGGGATGCTGGCCTATCCCACTGTTCCAACACCACATTTTACAACCAAAATATAAATTTTGGCAGGTAAATTAATGCTTTGTCACTTTTAATATTGCATGGTATCTCACCTATTGCACAAGAATTATAATGCAATAAGAAATCAAGCTCATGCCTGAACAGAGGTACGTGTGTACCCCAGGGTTTTTCTTCCTTCTCTTTGTTCTGTGGGTAACCATAGTGCAATGTGATTCACAGTATTTTCAAATGATAGGTTGAACCTCCTAATGAGTCACAAATGGGTGGTTAATTGCTTTTCATCATTGCTTTTCATCAGGGGTACTCCTGTACCCCTGTGTAGCAACTGTGTAAAGTTTAAATGGCATACGAAGTGTAGGAAAAGCCATATGCAGTGCATAAAGAGCAAAAAATGCATTTGTTTTAATCACCACATTTAAATTGTTCAAATTGTTTATAATGATATTCTTTCTGTTTCTGAGCATTGCAAGCAATCACACTATCCACTATATGGTGTAAACATCAGTGCAATAACTTGCTGGCAAATGCTTTTCAGACACTACTTTTGATACTCATGCAAACGCTTGCACAAGTTACCATCAGAAGTACTTGTGCAAGTTGTTTGCTCATGTAAACTAAGCTTTAGTGCAGATATTGTTGAAAGAAAAGTTTCAATGAGAAACTATTCTTTAGCATTTAAATTGTTGGAAATTTCTGCAGCTGAGAATGATGGTTCTAGTTCTAATTGAATACACTGCAAGCAGCCATGATAGGCCAAATTGGCAGTGGAGAGAAAATCTCTCATTCCTAATATTCACTTATTCTAAAATCCCAAGGAACCTGAAAGATAGCATCTATTCTGCCATACATCGCCTGCCCACTATAATGACACCTTCTTCCAGAAAGTTCTTCACCTTATCCTCATCAAGAGCATTCCATTGCCGAATGACTCTTGGAAAAAAGGACCAGTAATTTGAGTCTGTTCGGGCTCTGATCTCCTTCAGTTTAAACAGATGATCATTTCTCCCCCTATATTCTCCAAAGGATAACCTGCTATCTAGAGGACCCTCAAGACCTATTTTCAACAGTCTGCTAAACATCTTAATGCTATCAGATGCCTGCCTCTGAAAGAGTGAGTCCCACCCTAATTCTCTGATCATGCCTGACACTCAATCAGTGAGAGAACTGACTTAACACAACTCCTACAGCCCTCCTTTGGACCATTTCAATTTCCCAAGATTGGTCTTGCCTAAACGGAAACCAAATTGGACTACAGTACTCCACAATTGGCCATACCAGTGAAAAGTAAGCTATTTCTTTTACTGCCTTTGTGCTGTCTCCAGCACCCTTCTAACCAAACAGAGTGCACGCCCAGCTTTCCCAATCAATTTGTCAGTGTGCTCCTTCAAGGTGCCCCAAGTCTTTAAGACAACTCCAAGGTGGTTGTGGGTGTCAACCCTTTCAACCCTCACACCACCTATGCTATGAGAAAAATCAACCTGCTTGTTGGACCTGCTTATTCTAAGAAAGCTACATTTGTGCAGGTTCAATGGTTACTCCCACTTTTACTCCATTCATATATCTTGTTTAGGTCTTGCTGCAGTTCTGTGCAGGAAGACAAACCTTGGTAATCGTCCTGTGGCTAAACCCCTGCAGTTATCTGAATCTAGGGTAAGGATTTAAATTTTAAATGAACCTTTGATGACACTGTAGAATAGTGTTTTTGTATGCTGTTCATGAAAATGACTTTTGTTTTACTGTACTCTCAAATTTTTTGTAATTCCCCTTTTTAAAATTTTAGTGACAGTTGTCAATAAAGCAGTAAATGACTTAAGTATGAAAGAAATCTGGCTGTACTTTAGTTTACCTATTGTCACTGGCCAGCTATTAGTCCTAGGTAGGCCTACTAGGATACAGCTAGTGACTAGTTGATAGTGGAGTTTTATTTCCCTGACAGATTAGTGAGCCACTGGGAACATGATTGCATTCTAATTTAATTGACTACACTGCAAGCAGCCTTTATAGGTCAAATGGCAGTGGAGAGTTGATTTGTAACCCACCAGAAGCATAGCATCTATTGTCATGCATTGCCTAACTGCTGTAATTGCACTTTCGTGCAGAAAGTTCACCACATTATACTCACCAAGGGCATTCCATTGCCAAATGACCCTTGGAAAAAGACCAGTAATACAAGTCTGTTTTTGCCCTGATCCCCTTGAATTTGAATGGATGATCATTTCTCCCTCTATACTCTTCAAGGGATAAGTTGCCAAAGACTTTCGGTGATCATCTGTGAGACAATCAATCTTTGAGAGAAGTGATGTAACACAATTCTTGCTGCCCTCCTTTGAGTCATTTCAATTTTCCAAAGATAAACCCTGCCTAAAAGCGATACCAAATTGGACTACAATACTCTACAATTGGCCATACCAGTGAAAAACTTTCCTTTGTGCTGTCCCCTAGGACTCTACTAACCAAACGGAGGGAATGCCCAGTATTCCCAATCAATTTGTCAGTGTGCTCCCTCCAGGTGACCATAGTATTTAGAATAATTCCAAGGAACTTCTGGATCTCAACCCTCTTAACCCTCACATCACCTATGCAATAAGCAAGATCAAATCGTCTTCAGGACCTACTTATCATAAGAAAGCTAAATTTGCGCAGGTTTAATGGCAATGACTCCCATTTTATGCTACAGGTAAACATCTTGTTTAGGTACTGTTGCAATTCTGTGCAGATAGCCCTACATCTGCAGATAGCCCTATGTCATTAACATAAATGCCCTATATCATGTCAAGTCCATTTGGGTGTTATTTGGTTCCATTGCTAGGGTCAGGACAGCATGGGAAAATACATGCAGGCTGGGTGCATCAAGGGTCAGCACTTAACCCATATATTCACTCTAGTAATGGATGAGCTGTTGATGGGAATAGGGGAATGGGCCCCTCAGTGCCTGGTATTTGCTGATGATGTGGGAAGGCTTGAGGAGTCCAAAGAGGATGCACAAAAGGACCTACAGACATTAAACAGCAATAGAAAGAGGCGGCCAGGGGCAAGGGGGTGAGATTCGTTGTCAGGGGTGAGATTCGTTGTCGAGGGTGAGGGGATACCAGTGGTTCAAGAGTTTCATTATTTGGGATCAGTTTTCCAGAGCAATAGAGAGATAGATTCCAATGTGACACATAGGATTAATGCAGGACGGCTGAAGTGAAGGCAGGCAAGTGGAGTCCTGAATGACCTCTGGGTCCCAATAAATGTTTACAGAACTGTCGTTGGGCCTGCTATGCTGTATGACTCAGAATGTTGGGCAACTAGGAAGAACCATGAAAGGAGAATGCAAGTGGCTGAGGTGCAAATACTGCACTACATGATTGTGATGTCACAAGCCGACAGAATCTGTAATGATTACATTAGAGGTAGCCTGGGGTGGGAAGCAACCCAGAAAATGAGAGAACAGTGGATGAGGTGGTATACGCATGTAGTGAGGATGGGGATGAGGAACTCATTAGATTCATTATGGGACTGCATGAGATTAGGGGGCCCCAGGAGAGGGGAAGACCAAAACGGACGTAGGAGCAGGTGGTGCAGAGGGACATGGAGGTTTGTGGGGTGGGGAGGTCTTGGTGGAGGATAGATGGGAGTTCAGGATAAGAACCTGCAGACCCGACCCTGCCGTTGGCAGAATAAGGGTGGGATGATGATTTTGATGTTATTACTTTTCTTTCACTTGCCAAACCGATTAAGTCCCTTAATTACCCAAAAGTTGTGATATTAATAACAATTGCACCAAGGCTATTCTAGCTTATTTATTCTACTTGTCATTAGATGAAAGTTACATATTTATTCATGCATAATAACAATGTTTATTTCAATTTTTATCTTAAAGGGAGTTTTTAAAAACAGATTATATTAATCCATCAAATTTCTCCACTTTCTGTTTTATAGAGTTGATCGATTTGGCAAGTGAGTGGCTCATATCTGATGTATATTGTCCATTTGCAATTAATGTTTCAATGGAACTGCAGCCCTATGGATTACCAGGGAACCTGACGTCCTAGGGTAAAATGGAGAACAGATAAATAATCAGCATAACTTATCCAATAAATCTAGCACTAAGTGAGAAATGTATTTTTTCGAAAGTAAAAATTTGTTGTTGTGTTATTTTTCTCAATTTCATTTTGCCAATAAATTCATTTTCAAGAGTGGCATCAGCAAAAATCAAAATTAATGGAATCAACTTGTCCAGCTAAAACGTTCCCATTTATAAATGAAAAAAAATAATAAACAGTGCTCTCCAATAAACGGGTCAACAAAATAAGCCTTTGAAAAAATAAACGGCATGCCACTTATTAGATTAAACATGGTATTTACAGATGACCCATGCACTGCTCTGTGTATCAATGAGGGGTGCACAATTACAACAGAACCTTGATAAGATTTACAATTGGTGTGTAAGATGGGAATTGCCTTTAAACCTGCAAAAGTCTAGGATGCTCCTGATATCTAGATCTAGGAAGCTACTGGATATTGATTACTACATGGGTGGAGTGAAGGTCGAAAGGGTTGTGACCCATAGGCATATTGGAATTATTTTAAATAGTCAAGGTAACTGGAAGGATCGTATTAGTAAATTGGTTGGGATGGCTGGCCAATTCCTCCATCTGATTAGTAGGGTTCTCAGGGACAGCACAAAGGAGGTAAAATAAACAGCATATATTTCAATGGTGTGACCAATTTTGGAGTATCACTGTCCAATTTAGTTTCCCTTCAGGCAGCATTTATCTTGGGAGATTGAAAGGATGCAAAGGAGGACAGCATGAATTGTTCTCCACAGGTTTTCTCACAGGGAGAGTGTGTCTGCCATGATCAGGGGTTTAGGGTGGGACATACTAAGCCATTAGCATATATCTCAGAGCATTAGGGATGTTTTGGGGGTGAAATGGACCTCTGGTAGGAAGTGTGTCCCTAGCTGAGTATAAGGGGAGAAAGGATCATTCATATAAATTAAAGGAGATTACGGCACAGACCGACTCATACTACTAGCCTTTCTTGCCTAGCACCATTCAGCAATGGAATAGCCTTCCAGAGGATAAAGTGGAGGGATTCCTCAAAGGAATGTGCACCATTGCTACTGTGGTGGTTCTAGTCCTTTAGCTCCACCACGATTTGCAATATGTGTATTTGTGATGTGAAACTCTGATGGACACAAAAAGCGTACTAAATAACTTTTATTATTTTGCTTCAATGCAGACTTATTGATATTATAAATAATGAAATAACTTTTACTGATGATATAATGCTTATTAGATTCGCATTAAGCAGAGATGAAATTGAGAGTGTCTGATAGCAACAACATTTTAAGAGCAACTTACTTATCATCGTGAATTAAATTTAAACTTTTTCTATCAAATTGATTGCAAACATAAAAATACAAATTTGAATTGTTTGTTTGTTTGTTTCTATTTTAGGGCCCATCGACTACTATGGTCATTAGGGCCCAGAGAGACAATCATCATGGTGGGGGGTTAAATCGCCTTCCCACCATGATGGCAATAAATAACGGCAAAAGCCCGCTAAAACTAATAAAAAATAAAAAAGGCAAGAGCCAAATAACTATGAAATATAAATACAGGCAAAAGCCAAAACAGACATTAAAAATAACAACGGCAAAAGCCAAAACAGACATTAAAAATAACAACGGCAAAAGCCAAAAAAGACATAACAATAAAAGCGGCAAAAGCCAAATCATACATAACAATAAATGCAGCAAAAGCCAAAACATACAGAATAAAAGTGGCAAAAGCCAAAATGTACACAACAATAAAAGCGGCAAAAGCCAAAACAGACAAAACAATACACACGGCAAAAGCCAAAACAGACACAGAAATAAAAAGGCAAAAGCCGAAACAGACAATACACATAGCAAAAGCCAAAACAGACACATAAATAAAAGGCAAAAGCCAAAATAATGCAAGAATAAATACAAAAGTTGTCTAAAAAACCGAGTATAAATCAAATTCTTTGAAAGAGGCCAGCGAGCTCTCCACTGCCTGGGGGTTATCCCCAAGTGAAGTGGGGAGCTCTGGACTGACTCCTAGTCGCCATCTGAGCTCTCGGTATCTCTCACAGGGACTAAAGATATGCGCCACTGTGAGAGGCTCCCAACAGAAGTCACACCATGGTTGGTCCTCACCCCGTAAAATGTAGGAATGGGTGAGGAAGGTGTGACCGATCCGAAGCCGAGCAAGCACAACCTCCTCCCTCCGTGACTGGCGGCACGAGGACACCCAGTGCTCTGGAGTGTCCTTCACTGTGCAGAGTTTGTTGGTGGTCTCTGCAAACCACTGAGACCGCCATTGATCATGGATGGCCCGCCGCACCATTGGGAGAGCATCGGAGGAGGGAACAGCAGTGTTAGGTGTATCTGGCAAGTGGGCCACCTGACGGGCATGGGCATCCGCCCTCTCATTGCCCTTGATGCCAACATGCCCTGGGACCCACATGAATAACACTGTCTTGCCCTGCTTACGATTCACAAGCAGCAATCTGTGCACACCCTGGACGATGGCATGCCTGCCATATAGGGTGTGCAACAGCTGAAGGGAGCATAAGGAGTCAGTCGCAACAACAAAGTGTCTGTCATGCAATACTTGGATGAGTTCCAGTGCCCTGGCAACAGTGGCCTGGCCCAGACACTGGCAACACCTGGAAGGCAGCCCCCTATGAGATGACCAGTTGTAAAGACTCATCAACCCACCGAGGAGCCATCCTTCGACCCATCCGTGTAAATAAAAAAAAGGCCTCGATAGGTCCAAGAGAGGCGTCCAAACACTTGTTGGTACACTGACCTATCGGTACTGGTTTTGGGTAAGGCTGCAAGCAACAAATCTAAACTTGGCTCTGGCACTGTCCAGGGTGGCACAGAGGCCAGCAGTACAGGCTGCACCCTAGGCAGAGTCACACCCAGGCCAGTAAGACCGTCCATTAACCGCACACCGAATGAAGGAAGGAACCCCCAGGCGGCGGTCGAATATCCGTCTCATAATGTTACTAAAGACGGCCAGGTGTGTAGGGTGCTGTGGCTGACCTTTCAGCCGCAAAATATATGCAGCTGCCAGGTACTGCCGCTGCACAGTCAGTGGTGGTTCGCCAGCCTCACCATAAAGGCTGAGTACTGGACTTGTGCAGAACGCCCCAATGGACACCTGGATGCCAGCGTGATGAACACCGTCCAGCAACCGGAGAGCAGATGGAGCGGCCAGGCCATATATGCTGCAGCCATAATGGAGACGGGATCGAACGAGTGACCGGTAAAGTCGTAGCATCACCGTTTGATCTGCCCCTAAGCCAGTTCCCTGCAGGCACCACAGAATATTCAGGGACCAAAGGCACTTAGCCTTCAGCTCCTTCAAGTGCGGGACCCATGACAGACGGCTGTCAAAACGGAGACCAAGAAACCGAGCTGCCTCTACAACTGGGAGGAGGCGGCCATTCAAGGTAAGCTGAGGCTCAGGGTGGAGCCCTCGCTTACGACAGAAGTGCATGACCATTGTCTTGTCAGGGGAGAACTTATAGCCACGTGAAGTGGCAAACTCATTGGCACTATTGAGTGCCAGTTGCAACTGACGCTCAATGCTGTGCATCGTGGCAGCCCGGTACCTGATAGAACAGTCGTCCACAAAGAGGGACGACTTTACCGGGGGGGGGGGGGGGTGAATGGAGGATGGTAGGCCATTCACTGCAACAGCAAAGAGCGTCACACTCAAGACGCTCCCCTCTGGGACACCATTCTCCTGCACGAAGGCCGAGGAGTAGGTGTTACCCACACGCACTCTGAAGGTCGGTTCGGACAAAAAGCAATGGAGGAAGAGGGGCAGATTACCCCTGAGCCCTCACTGGTGCAAGGTCTCCAGTATACCTTGGCGCCATGTGGTATCATATGCCTTCTCCACATCAAAGAAGACAGCCACTAAGTGCTGTCTGTGGAGAAAGGCCTCACGTACTGCAGTCTCCAGTGAGATCAGATGATCCACCGAAGACCTGCCAGCACGGAAGCCACATTGGGCATCGGCAAGAAGGTGGTGCCATTCCAGATACCACACCAGGCGCCAATTAACCATTCGTTCCATGGTTTTGCAAAGACAGCTCGTCAATGAGATGGGTCTATAATTTGTTGGAAGGCTACTATCCTTCCCAGGTTTTTGCAGTGAGATTATAGTAGCCTCTCGCCAACCTGCAGGGATTTCATGCTGCTGCCAGATATAATTTAATACCTCAAGAAGGTATCTAACGCCTTTCTCTGGTAGGTGTCGTAGCATTTGATAGTGGATGCTATCTGGTCCAGGGGCAGTATCCCTGGCTCTTGCTAGAGCTTCCTGGAGGTTCCAAGGGGTAAATGGATTGTTATACCCCTCGGCGACACCACCAGTGAAGTTCAGTGGATGGCGTTCTGCAGCCTGCTTTCGGTTTAGAGATGTTGCCGCGTAGTGTTGGGAACTGGAGATGGCTGCAAACGTTATTCCCAGTTCCTCAGCCACCTCACACGGCAGAAGGCAATGTCTTCCTTGTACAAGGAGGTTAACATATCTGCCTTGGATCTTCCTCAGCGTTTCCCAGACTTTCTTGGAGGGCGTGTGATGGGTGAGTGAGGAGACGTACTGACTCCATGAGGAACGCTCGGCCTCCCTGATCACCCGTCGTCCATATGCCGGGGCTCGGAGAAAGTCGATATGGTTTGCCTTGGTAGGACGAGATTGGAAGCAGCGAACGGCTCGTCGGCGAGCCCAAAACGCACTCAAATCCAACCACCATGGCACCTTTGCTCGTGGTGGGTTACACGAGCTCTGGGGGATGGATGCCAATGCCGCCCCGACCACCACTTCTGTGAAGTGACTCACTAGGTCGTTTACCCCATCAAAATCACACAGTGGGCAAAAGTAGATATGGCGGGCGAACTCCTCCCAGTCCGCCCGAAGCAGACACCACCATGGTGGGTGCTGGGGCAATGCCCCATCTCCACTGCTAATCTTGATGGGGAAGTGATCACTTCCACAGGAGTCTGACAAGACCTCCCACTGCAAACCTGGTGCCAACCCAGGAGAGCAGATGGAAAGGTCTATGCATGACAGGCCACTAGTGGCAGTCATCATATGTGTGGGGGCACCTGTGTTGAGAACAATGAGGCCATTGTGTGACACCCATTGTTCCCACTGCTTGCAGAGGCGTCTGCAGAGCCACTGGCACATGCATGCACCCATCCATGCACCCACCCTCCCACAGGGTGGCTTCCTTGCTGCCGGGTGTCTGCATATACAGTGTACCCCCGTAACGACATGGGGGTATCACTTCGACACAGGATCTCCTGGAGGGAGATGCAGATGGGGTTGTGCCTCGAGATCATCAGTTTGATCTCGTCCCTCTTGTGGGAAAACCCTCGACAGTTCCATTGCAGGAAATTTACTATTCTTCCCCTTTCTCCGTCCCACTGTAGAAAAGGGAAGGACGCCTTCAATTGGTTCGTCCTCCTCCATCTCGAAGGAGGAATCCCCATTGAGCCCCACTTTGGGCATGAAACCAACCCGGGCTCTCTGCCATTGGCCAGAGAGCTTGGGTGGACGAACCTAGGACACATGGCCCACGGCAGTAGTGGGGGGTGTCCCTACTATCTTTCCTCCTGTCACACCCACCGCCCCCTCCATGGAGGAAGTTGGCTGGGCTGGGACAGGGAGGGAGGCCTTTAAGGGAGATGCCTCTCTTTGATGAGTGGAATCAGGGGGCCTCCAAAGAAGCTGGCACCGCCATTTTTGAGGGGGCCCATGCATGGGCCAGAGGCGGTGGTGGAGCCGGAAGAAGCCGGGTCGTGGTCCATCTGGCAGCCAATGCTTGCACAGACCGGCACCCTATGGACCCCAGGGGCCCGAGAGGGCGTCAAACGGATGAGAGGGGGGAGCTGAGGTAGGGTGTCCGTCTGGGTACAGACAGAGGACACAGCAGCTGCCTTTGCAGCACCTGCATAGGACACTCCACGACTGGAGGTCCCTGGCAAGGCTAGCAGCTGCCGTGCATCCTGAAAACTGATACCCTTCTGGACACGAAGCTCCTGAATCGCACGTTCCTGCAGCCAAGTGGGGCAATCCCGAGAAGAGGCGGGGTGGTTGCCCTTACAGTTTATGCAGAGAGGTGCAGTCTTACCTGGCTCGGGAGAGTGGTCACCCTGTCCACAGGTGCCACACATGGCCTTGGCAGAACACGAATTCTGTCCATGGCCATATCGCTGGCACTTGAAGCAGCGAAGCGGACTCGGGATGAAGGCACGTACAGGCAAGCGGAGGTAGCCAGCCATGATGTCCTCCGGCACCTTGGGCCAACCAAAGGTCAGCACCAAGGTGTCAGATGGGCGGGATTCTCCATCCCGTCGGACCGACGTGCGGCGAACAGCCACCACACCCTGGTCCCTGATCTCCTCCGCTATCTGCTCCTCTGATTCCCTGCGTAGGTCAGGGCACTGCACCACACCTCTACTAGTGTTTAAGGTGCGATGGGGTTCGACTACAACGGTGATATCACCGAGCTTCCGCAGTCTCAGTAGTGCCTCTATCTGGTGCGGGGCGGATGCCTCCACCAACAAGGTGCCATTGCGCAGTTTCTTGATCAAAGTCACGTCGCTGGCAATGCTCTTGATGGCTTTGGCGATAAGTAAGGGCGACGCCTTCCCCAAGGCTGCACCATCCTCCCCAGATATGGAAATAAACCGGGGAGGATAGGAAGAAGTTATGGATGGGTGTTTGACTGCACCTAAGGTCTTAGATGCAGGAACATGCTGTGCATCGGTGGTGGAACCCTGCACCTTAAGGCTAAGAGGTCGTTGCCTCTTGTTAAGGGCAGGTGCCGATGCCAATGACGCCACAGGTTCGCTCCCCGATCCAGTTGGCTTACTGGGGGAATGCAGCCTCTTTGTTGGAGCAGTACATGTCTCCATCAATAGCTTCAGCAGGAGAAGACTAAAGATCTTCTTTTACTGTGCATCATAGCCCAAGCAAAATGAGTGGAAGTTGTCAGACCAATGCGTTGGGTCCATGGTAGACTTCAAAGAGGCTTTTAACTGTCAGTGAAACCGCTCAATCAGCCCATTTGTGGCAGGGTGGTAAAACGTTGTACAAATGTGCCTTACCCCTAGGGCTTCACACAATGGAGAAAACAAAAGTTAGTCAAATTGAGTGCCTCTGTCAGTGGTAATGGTGGAAGGGACACCAAAATGAGCAATCCAATGTTGGATTAAAGCAGTTGCAATGGTTGCAGCTGTGGTAGCAGCTTTGGCCAGTGGGTAAATTGGTCAATACAGGTGAGGATGTACCGATGACCCAAAGAGGGAGGTAATTGTCCTACCAGGTCTATATGTATTTTTGCGAAGCAAGCAGATGGTGGTGCACAGGTGCTACCCTGTGAAACAATATGTCGAGTGACCTTGCTTCTTTGGTGCTGTAGGCAGGAACATGTCCACTCTGCTATGTCTTTGTTTATCAAAGGCCTCATGTACTGCTGGGCATTAAGTTTTTGTGTTGCAGCGATTCCTACATGTGCGATTTGGTGGAGTTGGTTAAAAATGGCTCAACAAAGTAAAAATGGAACCATTGGATGAGGTTGCAACGTCAAGACATCACAAATCTGGTGTATATTGGAACCAGGCACAGGCACTGACTGAACACAAGGAGAAAGGGGATTCTCCTGCAACTGTTAAAAATCAGGATCGCTGTCTTGTGCAGACTTATGTTGTTCAAGCGTAACAGTCTCATTAACAACTTCTAAAGTATATATGTTTTTCCTGGATAGGGTGTCAGCCACTAGGTTTTCTGAGCCATGGATTGTCTATATCCGTAGTAAATTCTGCAATAAATGTTAACTGATGTGCCTCTCTCAGTGAGTGATGGTCAATATTTGTTAACAAGGAATGGATCAAAGGTTTATGATCCATAAAAATTGTGAAATGTCGACCTTCTGGGAAATAACAGAAGTGCTTAACAGAAAGGTAGACTGCTAGCAATTCTCTCCCAAAGGTACTGTACCCTGATTTCAGGTGGTTTGAATTTTTTGGAGAAAAATCCCAATGGATGCCATCCACCTTCTACCAACTGTTGCAACACTGCACCTGCTGCAGTATCAGAGGCGTTTGTAAACAGTGCAACAGGGTGTTGGGGTTAGGGTCAGGGTGTACCAAGAGCATGGCGTCTGAATGTGCATTCTTGATCTGAAGTAATGCATCTTCTGCCAGGGCAGACAAGGTAATTTTGTGTTCTTGGATGCTTTTCCACCTAGCATCGCATTTAATGGTTGCAGAATGGCAGCACAATGAGGTACAAAACGGTGAAAAAAATTAATGAGACCCAAGAAACAACAAAGTGATCGTCTCGATTCAGGTCGAGGAAAATCTTTAATAACTGATACCTTTTTTTGGTATGGGGGTGATCCCTTGCTGAGTAATCTGATGGCCTAAAAAGTCTAAAGTAGATTTTCTGAATTCACACTTTGAGAGATTTAAAGTTAACGAATAATTTTGCAGACGTTCAAAAACTTGATGAATGTCATCTGTATAAGTATAGACGAAGGGAAGATCCCCAAGAATCATGTCCATGAACCGCTGGAATGTTTGAGCTGTGTTTTGTAATCTGAAAGGCATCCTAACATACTCAAACAGGCCAAAGGGTGTGTTAATAACTGCTGTTTTCAGATCATCCTCAGGTGCAATGAGAACATGATGGTACACCTTGGGGAAGTCCAATGTGGAAATGATGTGTGCTCCATGGAGTTGCGAGTTAAATTTCATCACATGAGGCACTGGATACCGATCCAGATTGGTTCACGCATTCAGTACTCTGAAATCACCCACAATCCTCCAGGAATCATCTTTGGGCACCAATTGTAAAGGGCTGGACCAGGGACTTGCAGATGGCCTAATATAGCCTGCTTCATGTAAGGCCTAAAATTCCTTCTTAGCCATATTAGGCTGGACTGACAAGGTGACACGCAAGCATGACAAGGTGGCCCCAGAGGTCGTTACAATGTGATGATGAACAGAATGGGATGCATGAGTGGAAGTAGGCTTGTGTATAGTCAAAGTCTTGAATTCCTCAAGTTAGGATTTATACAGAGTACTTGTAGTGGGTGTAATGGATGACAACTGTTGATAGAAGATAGAATGTCATACTCGAAATTCCAATTCTATCCTGTAGAACCCATCGTCTGACGACGACTACTAGGTTGAAATGGGTTAAAGAAAATCAGCCCCAATAATCGCATTAGACATGTCCACTATAAAGAAGTCCCAAGATAAAGAACGATGAAGTCCCAAGTCAACACCTAGCTGATGAATGCCAAAGGTATCAATGGGTGACTTGTTTGCTGCAAAAAGTTGAAATTCTAGGGAGGTAAACACAGATCCCCTCAAAAGATCACGTCATGTCTAACACTACAATCACATCTGGGTCACCAATTGTGGTGGTTCTAGTCCTTTAGCTCCACCATGATTTGCAATATGTGTATTTGTGACGTGAAACTCCAATGGACACCAAAGGGCATGCTAAATAAATATTATTATGCTTCAATGCAGACTTATTTATATTATAAATAATGAAATAACTTTTACTAACGATATAACGCTTATTAGATTCACATTAAGCAGAGATGAAATTGAGAGCATCCGATAGCAACAACATTTTAACAGCAACTGACTTATCATCAATAATTAAATTCAAACTATTTCTATCAAATGGAATGCAAACATAAAAATCAAATTTGAATTTAAAATTTAAATTAACAAATAACAACATGTGCCGTCATATGATGTGCACATGACCTGTGTAAGATCACCACAATACTCGTACGCATGATGTGTGTCAGATCATCACACTAGTATTGTAGGGGGCACTAGTATTATAGCTTAGGGTTTTAGAAGTTTTATTTCTTTTTTGTTGTTTGTTTGTGTTTAAGGTCCTGTCAACTACAAGGTCATTAGAGACCCGTCCACTGCATAGTTCTAATGTATATGCTACACAGACACTACACAAATGCGACGATTATTGGGTATTAGTACCCAGCTTTCTCGAGCGACCACCCATGTCAGTACTAATTGGGCTTGCGTTGCTTAACTTCAGTGATCAGACGAGAACAGGTGTGTCCAATGCAACTCGCCGCTCCCTAGAAGTTTTATGGTATTACATGTAGGAATCACATACCCGTGTGTGCCCGGGGTAGAATAGGCACACCGCATACCTGCATATCGTAAGAGGCGACAAAAAGGGGTGACTTTTTCTTGCCCCAGACTGGACAACACCACTATCGTCTTTGCCCATGACTTGTGTTCTGGACGGGACAATACCATCATTGTGGTTGTTCGTGTCCTATCTGTGTCAGTTACTTGATGACTGTCTGACTTCTTTGCAGTTGATGTAGGTTCCTTACTGAGGTGACCATAAACAAACGCCTACCTGCATGTTTGCCATGCGTGGAGATGCACACCCCTGGGAAAAGTGGATCCTGGTGATTGAGGAGGCGCATGTCCTGCTATGTCTCTGAGCCACCTCACACTTGTGGCTTGGCTGACAGACATCAGGGATTAGGGCTGCGGTCTACAGTCCCAACACATCACTTTGGCCACAGCTTCCAGGGAAAACAGGAGGCCAAGGCAGTAGCCTGGTCTTGGTCAATCGGCCGGGTCATATAAGTGGTTATGCGTCTAGGGTTACTGAAAGTGGACGGGCAGTCAACCCTGATGTTAATGGTCCGGTACTCGGGGATTATGCCACCCTAACGGTATACTGTCCGAGGAATCTCGGCGACCCGAATGGGCGTCCCTTCGTTGGGCTCCATGTGGTGGGTAAGACCTGCCAGCAGTGAACACATAATTATCAAAAATTATGGTAATCCTAATCCCCGAAGCTGGGGGCCTCATCAAATAACCCCACCCCTCCCCCTTCTTTGCTTTTACTGACTTGTGTTGAGCCGGAAGATAGTGGGCTCGGTCCCACCCAACTGCGTGGGCCAGCTGCCACTGAGCTGATGGAGACATGTACTGCTCCAACAAAGAGGCCGCGTTCCCCCAGTAAGCCAAATGGATCAGGGAACGAACCTGTGACGTCTATGGCATCGGCACCTGTCCTTAACAAGAGGCAACGACCACTTAGCCTTAAGGTGCAGGGTTCCACCGCCGATGCAAAGCATGTTCCTGCATTTAAGATTTTAGGTGCAGTCAAACAACCATCCATACCTTCTTCCTATCCTCCCCGGTTTATTTCCATCTCTGGGGAGGATGGTGCAGCCTTGGGGAAGGCGTCGCCCTTCCTTATCGCCAAAGCCATCAAGGGCATTGCCGGTGACGTGACTTTGGTCAAGAAACTGCGCAATGGCACCTTGTTGGTGGAGGCATCCGCCCCTCACCAGATAGAGGCACTACTGAGACTGTGGAAGCTCGGTGATATCCCCGTTGTAGTCGAACCCCATCGCACCTTAAACACTAGTAGAGGTGTGGTGCGGTGCCCTGACCTACGCGGGGAATCAGAGGAGCAGATAGCGGAGGAGCTCAGGGACCAGGGTGTGGTGGCTGTTCGCTGCACCTTGGTCCGACGGGATGGAGAATCCTGCCCATCTGACACCTTGGTGCTGACCTTTGGTAGGCCCAAGGTGCCGGAGTACATCATGGCTGGCTACCTCTGCTTGCCTGTACGTGCCTTCATCCCGAGTCTGCTTCGCTGCTTCAAGTGCCAGCGATATGGCCATGGACAGAATTCGTGTTCTGCCAAGGCCATGTGTGGCACCTGTGGACAGGGTGACCACTCTCGTGAGCCAAGTAAGACTGCACCTCTCTGAATAAACTGTAAGGGCAACCACCCCGCCTCTTCTCGGGACTGCCCCACTTGGCTGCAGGAACGTGCGATTCAGGAGCTTCGTGTCCAGAAGGGTATCAGTTTTCAGGATGCACGGCAGCTGCTAGCCTTGCCAGGGACCCCCAGTCGTGGAGTGTCCTATGCAGGTGCTGCCAAGGCAGCTGCAGTGACATCAGTCTGCACCCAGACGGACACACTACCTCAGCTCCCCCCTCTCATCTTTTTGACGCCCTCTCGGGCCTGCGGGGTCCATGGGGTGCCACTCACCCCAACCCCATTTCCATGGCTTCTTCCGGCTCCACCGCCGCCTCTGGCCCATGCATGGGGCCCCCAATAATGGCGGTCCCAGCTTCTTTGTAGGCCCCAGTTGCCACTTATCAAAGAGAGGCATCTCCCTTGAAGGCCTCCCTCTCTGTCCCAGCCCAGCCAGCCTCCTCCACGGAAAGAGTGGTGGGTGAGACAGGAGGAAAGAAAGTAGGGACACCCCCAACTTCTGCCGTGGGGCGGGTGTCCTTGGTTCGTCCATACAAGCTCTCTGGCCAACAGCAGAGAGCACGGGGTGGTTTCATGCCCAAACTGGGGCAAGATGGGGATTCCTCCTTCGAGATGGAGGAGGACGAACCAATTGAAGGCGTCCCTCCCTTTTCTGCAGTGGGATGGAGAAAAGGGAGGAATAGAAACAAGCCGCCTAAGTCCACTTGATGGTAAATTTCCTACAATGGAACTGTCAAGGGTTTTCCCACAAGAGGGACGAGATCAAACTGATGAGCTCGAGGCACAACCCCGTCTGCATCTCCCTCCAGGAGATCCTGTGTCGAAGTGATACCCCCATGTCGTTACGGGGGTACACTGTATATGCAGACACCTGGCAGCAAGGAAGCCACCCTGTGGGAGGGGTGGCTATCCTTATCCGGAATGGGTGCATGCATGTGCCAGTGGCTCTGCAGACGCCTCTGCAAGCAGTGGCGGTCTCATTGCAGATGGCTGTGCCCACCACTCTATGTTCCCTCTACATGCAACCTTGGATTGATATCCCATGGGCAGACCTCGACTCCCTCAGCGCCCAGCTTCCAAGACCCTTCTTGATTATGGGTGATTTTAATGCCCATAATCCCTAATGGGGCTCGGACAGTCACAATCCCCGAGGGCGCCTTGTGGAACAATGGGTGTCACACAATGGCCTCATTGTTCTCAACACAGGTGCCCCCACACATATTATGACTGCCACTAGTGGCCTGTCATGCATAGACCTTTCCATCTGCTCTCCTGGGTTGGCACCAGGTTTGCAGTGGGATTACCCCAGCACCCACCACGGTGGTGTCTGCATCAGGCGGCCTGAGAGGAGTTCGCCCACCATATCTACTTTCGCCCACTGTGTGATTTTGATGGAGTAAACGACCTAGTGAGTCACTTCACAGAAGTGGTGGTCGGGGTGGCATTGGCATCCATCCCCCAGAGCTCGTGTAACCCACCACAAGCATGGGGGCCATTGTGGACGGAGGATTGTAGGAGTGCGATTCGGGCTCGCCAACGAGCCCTTCGCTGCTTCCAATCTCGTCCTACCAAGGCCATCCGTATAGACTATCTCTGAGCCGGGGCATATGCCTGACGGGTGATCACGGAGGCCAAACGCTCCTCATGGAGTCAGTATGTCTCCTCATTTACCTGTCACACGCCCTCCAAGAAAGTCTGGGAAAAGGCAGATATCTACCATCATGTGACTCCAGTCTCCTTGTACAAGGGAGACATGTCCTTCTGCTGTGTGAGGTGGCTGAGGAACTGGCAAGGACGTTTGCAGCCATCTCTAGTTCCCAGCACTGCATGGCAGCATTTATGCAGTCCAAACTAGCTGCAGAACGCCACCCACTTAATTTTGCTGCGGGTGTTGCTGAGGGGTATAAAAATCCATTTACCCCTTGGCAGCTGCGGGCAGCTCTAGCGAGAGCCAGGGGCACTGCCCCTGGTCCAGATAGCATCCACTATCAAATGCCACAACACCTATGAGACAATGGCGTTATATACCCCTTTGAGGTATTCAACTATATTTGGTATTCAAGGTATTCAACTATAAGTCCCTGCAGGCTGGCAAGAGGCTACTATAATCCCACTCCAAAAACCCGGGAAGGATGGTAGCCTTCCAACAAATTATAGACCCATTTCATTGACAAGCTGTCTTTGCAAAACCATGGAACGAATGGTTAATTGGCGCTTGGTGTGGGTTCTGGAATGGCACCACTTTCTTGCCGATGCCCAATGTGGCTTCCGTGTTGGCAGGTCCCTGGTGGATCATCTGCTCTCACTGGAGACTGCAGTACGTGAGGCCTTTCTCCACAGACAGCACCTGGTGGCTGTATTCTTTGATGTGGAGAAGGTATATGATACCAAATGGCGCCATTGCATACTGCAGACCTTGCACCAGTGGGGGCTCAGTGATAATGCAATGGATAACTTTTTGGAGACTGGATGGAAAGCTAAAATGACAAAGCTAAATGACATTAAAAACAAAAGAGACACCCCAGTTGGGATACATTTCAATGAACCAGCACCTCAGAAGAGAGACTTTCAAGTTACCTTCCTAATGACAAACTTCAGGACAGAAAAAGATAGGAAACAGAAGGAATCTCAAATGATAAAGGAGTTCCAAACGTTGACACCAGGTGGAATGAATATTGACAAAGGAATAATGCCAATCATCTTCCAGGTACCATAAAAAAATCTAAAATTAATTAAATCAAAATAAAAAATGCATAATATTAAATTATTGTTCCAATGCCATTAATTTCTATCAATCTGATGATTCTCCTGAACGAATTTTTTATTCCAGGCAGAAAGTGCACAATTACCACAGACGATAGGATGGTCAATGATCCTTATAAAATATGCACCAGCACCAACAACACTAACCTTGCTGAAGAAATAACGTACTTGTGAACGTCGGCACCTGTACAACAAAAAAGATAAGCATTCTTTTGAT
This sequence comes from Trigoniulus corallinus, assembly GCA_013389805.1. Lineage (NCBI taxonomy): Eukaryota > Metazoa > Arthropoda > Diplopoda > Spirobolida > Trigoniulidae > Trigoniulus > Trigoniulus corallinus. The sequence goes on from JAAFCE010009058.1 coordinate 10,912,502, forward strand.
TTATTTGTTTTGCAATTTGTGAATTTTTAAAATAAAAAAGTTTTAATGCTCATGGAATCCAATTGTTTTCAATTCTAACATTTTTCGAAAGCCTTTCACCAAGAAGCCACAAAGGAGGAGTGGACTGCAGCCTAGAAGACATCAAAAGCTAAGTTTTAAACTCATTTTCTTGTGTCTAGCTGTAGTTATTCTCTTAGTTTATAAATTAATTGGTATTTAAAATACCTTTCATTAACTCTATTCAACATTCCACAGCCTATCTTGCAGTTGCCACAATTGTTGCCATTCCAACATTATTCAATGAACATATTTATGAATTGTTTTAAACTGTGAGGTAACATATATAGGCACAAATAATATGGAGTTTAATGTGAATTTACTTTTTTTTCAAAAACTAATTAAAATTTATTATAGCGGCTACTATCTGTAAACACCCAGTAATAAAAATAAATAAAGCAGGTTTAAATGCAACAAGCATTGAACTCTATGTTGAAGGAATCCTTTTATTTGAACTGTTTGATTGCACATCATCACTTGAATACAGCCAGGTCTCTTTTTATGCGAGGGATATGTTCCTCAGAAAATTACATTAAAGGAATTCACATAAAATGAGACTATAAGTCTTTTGGAAAAATGAGAGATATGTTGCATAATTTTTAAAATTCACATAACTCTGAAATAACGAATTAAAATGAATGTACGACTGCATAAAAAATGCTTGTTGCTGTTAAAGAAAATAGGTTTCTTAATAAATTTCGTTGTAAGCTGAAAAAGATTTATATGAACCATAAATAAAATTGCATCTCAATTCAATTGTCCATCTGCTAAGGGTATACACCATCTGCAAACTGTTTGTAAATCACTTTCGTCTTCAGAAATAACTGTCTTTGCAATAGATCTCTTTCATATACAGTAGATGATATATTTTCACAAACATATTTTTTTCTCACTCTCTGCAGACTTTTGTTTCAACCATTATCATCATCATCATGACACCCATATCCTACTTGCGGCAGGGTTGGGTCTGCAGGTTCCCTGAACATGTTCTGATTGGGGACACTCCAGTCAGGCGTCTGGATCATGTAGGGATATTGGGTGGGTTGTCTATCAGGGGATGCCGGTGTCACACGTCAAGTGTTTTAGGTCTACTCGAAAATGTATGGTGAGACACTGAGAGACATTTTTTGAGTACCTCAAAGTGCCCGCCATCTACTTCCGAATGCAGATGCCTGAATTAGTCTCTTTTCTGCAGAGCCATTATGCACTGCAGTGTAACGTGAATCAATGCAAAATTTCTATCAAAGTAATTAAACCGGGGAATGGAAAACAGCCGAGACACATTGACGTGAAAGTGGACACTTTGCGGTATGTGCTAAATTACCTCAATGTGTCCAGGGACAGTTTGACACCAGCCTCCACCTAAAGTTAGTTTAATAATATCATCGTCCTTTAAGACATCATCAACCAGCAGTTCTTCTATATCATCATGGTTAAAAATGTTCAAATCACCTCCAAAATAAGTTTTAATTTCAGAGCATGTTCAGTGGAACTGCAGACTCGACCCTGCCACGGTCGGGATAAGTGTATGATGATGATGGTATGATTGTTAAGTGTTATGTACAGGTGTGGAACCCACTATTATGTATTCTAATTTCTGATAGAGTAAATCTTCTTTGACTGGCTAATACAGTGGTTGGTGGATTTTATCAGTGTAATGGGCCTTACTTCCTGAACAAGCATACAGTATTCATATTTGGCAAAATTTTTTTTAATCAAATGCAAACCACAAAACTTGGAAATCACATAAAAAGATACCGCATTAAAAGAGACCCAACTGTATCCAACACATTTAAAAAATGCATTAACATTTATTGAAAAACAATTTGTGGAATTAAATGAAGCAAAACCTTATATTAGAGTTATGTCTATCATAAAAGCATTACAATAGTTCTGTGCATCTCATTTTAATAAACTGCAAGTTTTAAGCTATCTGCATGTTTGAGAGGTGTTCTATGGAGAGATTTTTTTCTTTACAACATTTTAGACTTCATATTCCAAGTAAAATATATGAAGACTTTTTAATTCATAAACCTATGCAGGTAATGGGGTAAATATTACTCCCTCATAGGACTATAAGTCACTTCTTCAATGGAGTAATGAAGGAGTCATTTCTGTGACATTGGATTAACTACCCTAATGGAGTAAAGGGTACTCCATTTTTTTCTAAGAGTGTATATGGTGGTACTCCTATACAAATTAAAACAGATAATAACAATACTCTCCAAGCAACATGACATTAGTGCTTTAAATATGCTGTAATGCTGTGCTATTAAATTAGGGTTGCCAGGCATCCCAAATAAACGATTGTCACCAGTTTTAAGCCTCATATCCCATTTTCCTGAATGGATCTATTTCATTAAATATTCTACTTGTGTCCATCGTACATTAAGTTGGAATACTTAGAAATAAAATAGTCTTGCAGAAGGGCAAATCTAATGAAAAATATAACAGTTGACGTTTAAAATTGTTCTTATTCTTATTTGTATATACGTTTATTTTTGGCTGTCTTCGTTCCAATTAATAAATAAATAATTTTAAAATTTGTGGGTTTTATTTTCATATGTAATGTAAATTAAATATTCATTTCATCCTATATGGCAGCCCAGACGACACAAAATCTTGGGGAGAAGAAAAAAATAAGTCTTCCAATATTGTTGATATTTTTGGCAATTGGGAGTGTCCCAGTGTGATTGCAAGAAATCTGGCAACCCTATATTAAATATATAAAGAACTGAAAAACGTAAATACGAAAATCACTGTTTCAATAACTTGAATATGGTAGCCATTCCTTGCCGTTGTAAGTAAGTTGTTTTTGAAGCTTCTGCATAAGCCATGGTCAATATGTCAATCATATTCATTAAGAGCTGTAAATGAGATTAAACATTTTAATGAATGCATAATATAGCATTTATCAAAATTGCAAAATATATAGAACAAAGTAGACAAATATGGAATAACCCCATTCCTTATATGGTAGGTGTAGCTTCCTACTTTCAGTGTCATAAAACAGTTGTGCCCAAACTTTTGTTGTCAAACGGCCACACTCAGTGCCAGATTTACCACTAGGCTAATTAGACTGATGCCTAGGGCCTTTACATTTAGTAGGCTTCAATACTTAAGAAAGGGGCCTCGAATGGCTTGAGAATGGCCTCAAAATTGAAATTGCCTATGGCCTCTCAATATCTAAATCCAGCACTGGTCACACTCCATATTGAGATAGCTTTCATGGGCCACAGCATATGACAAATATAAATATCATATGTTTAAAATTTGTATAATCAACATAACGTTGGAATATGGGCTGCATGCTGTCTCATGCATCCAGTGAGCAGATTCATTGGTATGCTAAACTAATGGGTTGATTGTAAGGCAATCAGCCCTAACTAGTTCTAGTCGAATACACTGCAAGCAGCCGTAATAGGCCAAATTGGCAGTGGAGAGAATAACTCTCATTCATAACAATTCACTCATTCAAAACCCCCAAGGAACCTGAAGCATAGTATATATACTGCCATGCATAGCCTGCCCACTATAATGGCACCAAATTGGACTACATTACTCCACAATTGGCCATACCAATGAAAATTAGGCTATTTATTTTGCTTCCTTTGTGCTGTCCCACAGCACCCTTCTATCCACCAGGAGGACACACCCAGCCATTGCAATAAATTTGTCAGTGTGCTCCTTCCAGGTGCTCCTACCCATGTGTGCCCTGGGTAGAATAGTCACACTGCATACCTGCATGTCATAAGAGGTGGCTAAAAGGGGTGACTTTCTCGTGCCCCTGATTGAACAACACCACTATCATCATTTGCCATGACTTGTGTCCGCGACTGGACGATACCATCATGGTGGCTGTTAGTGTCCTCCTTGTATCCTTCACTGGAGGACTCTTTGACATGTTCAAGGTCGGTGCAGGCATGCCTACCCACGTGTTAGCCATGCATGGAGACCTGTACCCCTGGGAAAAGCTACCCACATGTTCCCAGGGTAGAATAGGCACACTGCATACATGTATGTCATAAGAGGCGACTAAAAGGGGTGACGTTCTCTCGCTGCTGATTGGACAACACCACTATCATCTTTCCCCATGACTTGTGTTCAGGACGGGACAATACTATCATCATGGTTGTCAGTGTCCTTCTTCTGTCCTTTACTGGATGACTGTTTGACTTGTTCTCAGTCTGGCTGACAGACATCATGGATTAAGGTTGTGACCTACAGCATTAACACATCACTTTGAACAGCTTCCAGGGAAAACGGGTGGCCAAGGTGGATACCCAGTCTTGGTCAACTGGCCAGGGGCGTATAAGTGGTTATGCCCCCTAGGGTTACTGTGAGTGGACCGGCAGTCAACCCCGATGCCAATGGTCTGATACCTGGTGATTATGCCACCCTTGCAGTATCCTGCCCAAGGAATCTTTGCGACCCGAATGGGCGTCCCCGTGTTGGTCTCGGCGGTGGATGAGACCTGTGGGCAGCGAATTTACATATATTTAAAAGTATGGCAACTAAGCAGATGCTGGGGGCCACATCAAATAACCTCCCTCCTTTACCTTCTTCTTTTATGACTTGTGTTGAGCTGGAAGATGGCTGGCTCGGTCCCACCCAAATGAGTGGGCCAGCTGCCATTGAGCTGATGGAGACAAACACTGCTCCAACTAAAAGGCCATGTTCCCCCAGTAAGCTAACTGGATCAGGGTATGCACCTGTGATGCCTATGACATCAGCACCAGCCCTTAACAAGACACAACCACCTCTTAGCCTTAAGCTGCAGGGCTCTACCGCTGATGCAAAGTGTGTTCCTGCATCTAAGGTCTTAAGTGCAGTCAAAACAACTACCACAATTTCTTCCTATCCTCCCTGGTTTCTTTCCATATCTTGAGAAGATGGCCGCGGCCTTGGGAAAAACGTCACCCTTCCTTATTGCTATACCCGTGTGTGCCCGGGGTAGAATAGGCACACTGCATACCTGCATGTCATAAGAGGCGACAAAATGGGGTGACTTTCTCTTGCCCCAGACTGGACAACACCACTGTCGTCTCTGTCTATGACATGTTCTGGACAGGACGATACCAACATCGTGGTTGTTTAAGTGTTCAAACTGACTTGTATGCAGTTGATGTAGGCTCCTTACTGAGGTGACCATAAACAAACGCCTACCCGCGTGTTTGCCATGCATGTCCATGGAGTCATATGCCCTGCGATGTCTCTTGGCCACTCCACACTGGTGGCTGACAGACACCGGGGACTAGGGTTGCGATCCACAGTCTCCAAAACATCACTTTGGCCACAGCTTCCAGGGAAAACGGGAGGCCAAGGCATTAGCCCAGTCTTGGTCAATCGGCCGGGGGCGCATAAGTTGTTATGCCTCCTAGGGTGACTGTAAGTGGACCGGCAGTCAACCCCGATGCCAATGGACCGGTACTCGGGGATTATGCCACCCTAACGGTATGGGCGTCCCTGTGTAGGGCTCCGTGTGGTGGGTAAGACCTGCGGGCACCAAAAACATAATTAATACAAATTATGGCAAATATAAACCAGAGGTTGGGGGCCTCTACAAATAACCCCACCCCTCCCCCTTCTTTAGTTTCATTGACTTGTGTTGAGCCAGAAGATGGCGGGCTCGGGCGACGTGACTTCGGTCAAGAAACTGTGCAATGGCACATTGTTGGTGGAGGCAACCGCCCCCCACCAGACCAAAGCATTATTAAAAATGCGAAAGCTTGGTGATATCCCCGTTGTGGTCGAACCCCATCGCACCTTAAACACCAGTAGAGGTGTGGTGCGGTGCCCTGACCTATGCAGGGAATCAGAGGAGCAGATAGTGGCTTCAGGAACGTGCAATCCAGGAGCTGGGTGTCTGGATTAATGGCGGCGGTTTCTGGATGCACGGCGGCTGCTAGCCTTCCAGGGACCTCCACTCGTGGAGTGTCCTATGCAGGTGCTGCAAAGGCAGCTGCTGTGTCCTCTGTCTGTACCCAGACGGATACCCTACCTCAGCTCCCCCCTTTCATCCGTTTAATGCCCTCTCGGCCCACGGGGTCCATGGGGTGCCGGTCTGTGCAAGCATTGGCTGCCAGACGGACCCCGACCCCATTTCCATGGCTTCTTCTGGCTCCACCACCGCCTCTGGCCCATGCATGGGCCCCCACTAATAATGGCGGTCCCAGCTTCTTTGTAGGCCCCAGATGCCACTCATCAAAGAGAGGCATCTCCCTTGAAGGCCTCCTTCTCTGTCCCAGCCCAGCCAGCCTCCTCCATGGAAAGAGTGGTGGGTGAGACAGGAGGAAAGAAAGTAGGGACACCCCCCACTTCTGCCGTGGGGTGGGTGTCCTTGGTTCGTCCATCCAAGCTCTCTGGCCAACAGCAGAGAGCACGGGGTGGTTTCATGCCCAACCTGCAGCAAAATGGGGATTCCTCCTTCGAGATGGTGGAGGACGAACCAATTGAAGGCGTCCCTCCCTTTTCTGCAGTGGGACGAGGAGAAAAGGGAGGAATAGAAGCAAGCCGCCTAAGTCCACTTGATGGTAAATTTCCTACAATGGAACTGTCGAGGGTTTTCCCACAAGAGGGACGAGATCAAACTGATGATCTCGAGGCACAACCCCGTCTGCATCTCCCTCCAGGAGATCCTGTGTCGAAGTGATACCCCCATGTCGTTATGGGGGTACACTGTATATGCAGACACCCGGGAGCAAGGAAGCCACCCTGTGGGAGGGGTGGCTATCCTTATCCGGAATGGGTGCATGTGGCTCTGCAGACGCCTCTGCAAGCAGTGGCGGTCTCATTGCAACTGGCTGTGCCCACCACTCTATGTTCCCTCTACATGCCACCTTGGATTGATATCCCATGGGCAGAGCTCGACTCCCTCAGTGCCCAGCTTCCAAGACCCTTCTTGATTATGGGTGATTTTAATGCCCATAATCCATAGACAGTCACAACACCCGAGGGCACATTGCGGAACAATGGGTGTCACACAATGGCCTCATTGTTCTCAACACAGGTGCCCCCACACATATGATGACTGCCACTGGTGGCCTGTCATGCATAGACCTTTCCATCTGCTCTCCTGGGTTGGCACCAGGTTTGTAGTGGGAGGTCTTTTCCGACCCCTTTGGAAGTGATCACTTCCCCATCAAGATTAGCAGTGGAGATGGGGCATTGCCCCAGCACCCACCACGGTGGTGTCTGCTTCGGGCGGACTGGGAGGAGTTCGCCCGCCATACCTACTTTTGCCCACTGTGTGATTTTGTTGGGGTAAACGACCTAGTGAGTCACTTCACAGAAGTGGTGGTTGGGGCGGCATTGGCATCCATCTCCCAGAGCTCATGTAACCCACCATGAGCATGGGTGCCATGGTGGACGGAGGATTGTCGGAGTGCGATTCGGGCTCACCGACGAGCCTTTCGCTGCTTCCAATCTCATCCTACCGAGGCCAACCATATCGACTTTCTCTAAGCCCGGGCATATGCACGACGGGTGATCAGGGAAGCCAAGCGCTCCTCATGGAGTCAGTACGTCTCCTCACTCACCCATCACACGCCCTCCAAGAAAGTCTGGGAAACGCTGAGCAAGATCCAAGGCAGATATTTACCATCACGTGGCTCAGGTCTCCTTGCCTTCTGCTGTGTGAGGTGGCTGAGGAACTGGGAAGGACGTTTGCAGTTGTCTCCAGTTCCCAGCACTACACGGCAGCATTTATGCAGTCTAAAGAAGCTGCAGCACGCCACCCACTTAATTTTGCTGGGGGTGTTGCCGAGGGGTATAACAATCCATTTACCTCTTGGGAGCTCAGGCAGCTCTAGCAAGAGCCAGGGATACTGCCCCTGGACCAGATAACATCCACTATAAAATGCTATGACACCTACCAGAGAAAGGCGTTAGATACCTCCTTCAGGTATTCAATTACATCTGGCAGCATCATGTAATCCCTGCAGGTTGGCGAGAGGCTACTATAGTCCCACTCCAAAAACCCAGGAAGGATAGTAGCCTTCCAGAAAATTACAGACCCATTTCACTGACGAGCTGTCTTTGCAAAACAATGGAACGCATGGTGAATTGGCGCCTAGTGTGGTATCTGGAACGGCACAACCTTCTGGCCAATACCCAATGTGGCTTCCGTGCTGGCAGGTCTTGGGTGGATCATCTGATCTCACTGGAGACTGCTTTATGTGAGGCCTTTCTCCACAGACAGCACTTAGCGCCATGGTATACTGGAGACCTTGCACCAGTGGGGGCTGAGGGGTAATCTGCCCCTCTTCCTCCATAGCTTTTTGTCTCAACGGACTTTCAGAGTGTGTGTGGGTAACACCTACTCCTCGGCCTTCCTGCAGGAGAATGGTGTCCCACAGGGGAGCGTCTTGAGTGTGACGCTCTTTGCTGTTGCAGTGAATGGCCTACCATCCTCCATTCACCCCCCCAGTAAAGTCGTCCCTCTTTGTGGACGACTTTCCTATCAGGTACCGGGCTGCCACAATGCACAGCATTGAGCGTCAGCTGCAACTGGCACTGAATAGTGCCAACGAGTTTGCCACTTCACGTGGCTATAAGTTCTTCCCTGACAAAACAATGGCCATGAATTTCTGTCGTAAGCGAGGGCTCCACCCTGAGCCTCACCTTACCTTGAATGGCCGCCTCCTCCCAGTTGTAGAGGCGGCTCGGTTTCTTGGTCTCCGTTTTGACAGACGTCTATAATGGGTCCTGCACATGAAGGAACTGAAGGCTAAGTGCCTTCGGTCCATGAATATTCTGTGGTGCCTGCAGGGAACTGGTTTTGGGGCAGATCGAACGGTGACGCTCGACTCTACCGGTCATTCGTTCGATCCCGTCTCGATTATGGCTGCAGCATATATGGCCTGGCCGCTCCATCTGCTCTCTGGATGCTGGACAGTGTTCATCACGCTGGTATCCAGGTGTCCATTTGGGCGTTTCGCACAAGTCCAAGTACTGAGCGTTTAAGCTGAGGCTGGCGAACCACCACTGCCATTTTGCGGCTGAAAGGTCAGCCACAGCACTCTACACACCCAGCCGTCTTTAGTAACACTTTGAAACGGCCATTCAACCGCCGCCCGGGGGTTCCCCCTCCATTCGGTGTGCGGTGGATGGACGGTCTTACCGGCCATCTCCTACTCTGCCTAGGGTGCAGCCTGTATTGCCGGCCTCTGTGCCACCCTGGAATTTGGACGCCTCTCTTGGACCTATCGAGGCCATGTTTTTATTTACACGGATGGGTCGAAGGATAGCTCCTCGGTGGGTTGGTCAGTCTTTACAACTGGTCATCTCATGGGGGGCCGCCTTGCAGGCGTCGCCAGTGTCTTAACTGCAGAACTCACGGCTCCGCACAGGGCACTGGAGCTCATCCAAGCATTGAATGACAGACACTTTGTTGTTGCGACTGTCTCCTTATGCTCCCTTCAGTTTTTGCACACCCTATATGGCAGACATGCCATCGTCCAGGGTGTGCACAGATTGCTGCTGATGATTCGTAAGCAGGGCAAGACAGTGTTGTTCATGTGGGTCCCGGGGCATGTTGGCATCATGGGCAATGAGAGGGCGGATGCCCATGCCCGTCAGGTGGCCCACTTGCCAGATATACCTAACACTGCTGTACCCCTCCACCGATGCTCTCCCGATGGTGCGGAGGGCCATCCATGAACAATGGCGGGCCCAGTGGTTTGCAGAGACCACCAACAAACTCCACACACTGAAGGACACTCCAGAGCACTGGAGGTCCTCGTGCCACCAGTCGCGGAGGGAGGAGGTAGTGCTTGCTCGGCTTCAGATCGGTCACACGTTTCTCACCCACTCCTATATTTTACGGGGTGAGGAACAGCCATGGTGTGACTTCTGTTGGGAGCCTCTCACAGTGGCACATATCTTTTGTCACTGTGAGAGATACCAAGAGCTCAGATGGCGACTGGGAGTCAGTCCAGAGCTCCCCACTTCACTTGGGGATAATCCCAAGGCAGTGGAGAGCTCGCTGGTATTTTTGAAAGAGGCTGGCCTCTTTCACAAAATTTGAGTTATACATGGATGGTTTTTAGTCTTGATTTATACATGGTTTCGAGACAGTTTTGCTTTTCGCCTTTCTTTATGTGTCTGTTTTGGCTTTTGCCACGTTTACTATTGTCTGTTTTGGCTTTTTCCACGTTTACTATTGTCTGTTTTGGCTTTTGCCTTTTTATTGTTATTTCTGTTTTATGTTTTGGCTTTTGCCACCTTTATTGTTTTGTCCGTTTTGGCTTTTGCCTCCTTTATTGTTATTTCTGTTTTATGTTTGGCTTTTGCCGCTTTTATTGTAATTTCTGTTTTGGCTTTTGCTACTTTTACCTTTCTGTGTTTTTTGGCTTTTGCCTCTAATTATTGAGAAATTTTATTGGGCTATTGCCTTTTTTATTGTTATTTATTGCCACCATGGTGGGAAGGCCATTTACACCCCCACCATGATGATCGTCGTTCTGGGTCCTAATGACCATTGTAGTTGATGGGCCCTTAAACCAAAATAAACAAACAAACAAACATCTTGGTCTCCGTTTTGACCGCCGTCTGACATGGGTCCCGCACATGAAGGAGCTGAAGGCTAAGTGCCTTCGGTCCCTGAATATTCTGCGGTGCCTGCAGGGAACTGATTTTGGGGCAGATCGAACAGTGATGCTACGACTCTACCGGTCACTCCTTCTATCCCGTCTCGATTATGGCTGCAGAGTATATGGCCTGGCTGCTTCATCTACTCTCCGGATGCTGGACAGTGTTCATCACGCTGGCATCCGGGTGTCCATTGGGGCATTCCTTTCACAGGCCTCTTCAGGCGGCCTCTTTCACAAAATTTGATTAATACATGGTTTGTTTTAGACATCTTTGAAATTATTCTGGAATTATTTTGGCTTTTGCCTTTTTATTTCTGCGTCTGTTTTGGCTTTTGCCTTTTTATTTCTGTTTCCTTTTTTGGCTTTTGCCTTGTTTATTGTTATTACTGTTTTGGCTTTTGCCATGTTTATTGTTATGACTGTTTTGGCTTTTGCCACTTTTATTGTTATTTCTGTTTTGGCTTTCGCCACTTTTATTGTTATGTTTGTTTTGGCTTTAGCCACTTTTATTGTTATGTCTGTTCTCGTTTTTGTGGATTTTACTTTTATTTCTGGTTTCGGCTTTTGCCTATTATTATTCTTTGCTATTTGGCTATTGCCTTCTGTATGTGTTAGTTTTAGTGGGCTTTTGCCCTTATTTATTGCCATCATGATGGGAAGGCCATTTACACCCCCACCATGATGTTTGTCTTTCTGGGCCCTAATGACCATTGTAGTTGATGGGCCCTAAAACCATAACAAACAAACAAAGTGTACTCTCCAGATGCTGGACAGTGTGCACCATGCCAGCCTCCGGTTGTCCATTGGGGTCTTTCACACAAGTCCAGTACTGAGCCTTTTTCCTGAGACTGGTGAGCCGCCACTGACCATGTGGTGGCAGTACTTGGAAGCTGCATACATTTTTCAGCTGAAAGTCAGCCACAGCACCCTACACACCCAGCCGTTTGTAGTCGTTCTCTGAGACAGCCATTCGACTGCCTCCCAAGGGTTCTCCCACCATTTGGCGTGCAGTGGATGGTGTGACCTGGGTGTGACTTTGACTTGTCCTCCTAAAAAATGGAAAATTTTTATATAGCATGTTGCCATACCTCAAATTAAAAATAAGCCTTCAAAACTGCATTAGTGAGGATATGTTAATTGCCTGTGGCTGAAGGATTTTGTCTCAGGTATGCAGCTCAGCAAATTGGCACTGTTATGTGCCCCAAGTAGCTAACATTGGGAGCATAGAATTCGAGTGCAGACTTTGCTATCTTGGAGGTCAAACCAAGTCTGCACCCCAAGTTAGCTAGTTGGTGTGGCTAAGTGCAACACCTAAGACAAAATTCTGTAGCCACAGGCAATTAACAAATCCCCATAAATTCAGATTTGAAGGCTTATTTTTAATTTTAGGTTCAGGAATATGCAATATCAAAATTTCTCATTTTTCAAGTGCTCTGCATTGAGATAGTTAAAAAATACCCATATCTATTGAAAAGGGATGCAACTTTGCATTATCCTGAAAAACTGCTGCCAAAATTTCTAAACTGTTTTAGGAAATGATGTCCCTCTCCATCAACTACAACTTTTTCCAAAACAGTTTATCCCATATCTTATAGTTTTTGAAATAAAGTCATTGGTTACTTTAAAATGCACCCTGTATGTATATAGATATACATACAATGATATATACATGTAATAGAGTCATAAAAGAAAAAGTTCATTTTGATTAAATATAAGACATTTAGTATTAAGTATCATATTTTAAAGGTTGTGCAAAATCTTGCAAAGTAGAGCCAATTTCAAAATAATCTAAATTCATTCTCATATTCTTGGGAAATGAGAAAATTTTTTTTTCTGTAGAGCTGTGTAATCCCCAGGGGGTTGAGAGCTCACTTGTATATCTGAAAGAGGCTGGCCTCTTTCACAAAATGTAATTTATACACTTTTTCCTTTCTGCTGGCTTTGCCTTTTATCCTTGTGTCGTTTGGCTTTTGCCTTTTTATTTCTGTGTCAGTTTCGGCTTTGCCCGCTTTTACTGTTATGTCTGTTTTGGCTTTTGCTGCATGTATTGTTATGTCTGTTTTGGCTTTTGCTGCATGTATTGTTATGTCTATTTTGGCTTTTCCTGCTTTTATTCTTATGTCTGTTTTGGGTTTCGCTGCTTTTATTTTTTTGTCTGTTTTGGCTTTTTACTGAATTTATTCTTCAATATTTATTTGGCTATTGCCTTTTTATCCTTATTACTTTTAGTGGGTTTTTCCCCTTATTTATTGCCATCATGGCGGGATGGCCATATACACCCCCACCATGAAGATAGTCTTTCTGGGCCCTAATAACCTTCGTACTCAATTGGCCCTAAAACGCAAGCAAACACACAAGTGCAGGCATTAACACATAATGTACTAATTAATGCATTTTTGAAGGCTTATTTATAATTTCAGGTGTAGGGATATGATATATCAAATTTGTCATTTTTTAAAGCTATGCAATGTTTAAAAATACCCATGTCTATGGAAAACGAGATGTGACTTTTACTGAAATTTGTGCTGTGTTTTATGAAATGAATGTCCCCTTCCATCAACTATAACCTTTCCCTAGACATTCTTTCCTGTGTTATAGTTTACTTATTGGTTACTTTATTAAATTACCAGTATATATGTGTTTGTGTGTGGGCTATCAATATGTGTAATTATTCAAAGAATTGTAATTTACGTTTAATAAGTACTTACGGTATAAAATGTTTCACTTTCGATATCTAAAAGCCATCCTATTGTAAGAAGTGGTGTAACTTTAATTGGCATTACAAACAGCAACATATTCAACCACTTCTGAAATATAGCATTATACCAGTAGTTCAGTTTTAAAGAATTTATGAAATAATGAAACCATTAACCCTAATACAGTACTAACAAATAACCACTGATAATGGCTCAGTTGGTTTTAGCAATTTCATATGCAAATTTAATCCTTATAGGATATTCATTGAGACCTACCACAATTTCATTCGGTTGGACCATTGATATGCCTTTAGTTACTAATAGTATGCGCATTGAAGAGAGAAATTTCCTGACCTGAAAATAACAATAGAAAGCGTTGTTTGAATATATGATTTCATTATAATAAAAGATGACCACAATGTCTTGCCCTGATAAACAAATTGAATTAAAAAAAGTAAGCCAAATAGATTCATGTGGATTTTTCATTATGATCCTCAGTTCAAAAAGTTTTTCCACCTAGTTACAATAAAGGCAAAAGCAATGTAGGTGGTGGAAACATTGGTATTGAAAATGTCAACAATACGAAAGAACCGCCATTACATTCTGTGGTTTCAAGAGAGTAAATTACCAATTAGCATGCATAGAAGATTTATAAATTTGTATGGATGCGACCCTGTAGATGTTAAGAGCATCAAGCATTCATATGAGAGGTTTTTAGAATGCTGACACAATGGAAACTATCCGTGATGCATTTCAACATTTCCCAACTGAAAGTCCTACTGAAGTCTTTCTGAAAGTCCAACATTTCCCTACTGATAGTCCTACAGCTCAGCCCTGACGTTTTTCAGACATAACCCCCTCAGACTTATTCCTGTTCGGAGATGTAAAAGATAACGTGTTTGTTATATCAGCCACTGACATTAACACATTAAAGGAAAGAATATCTTGCCAGCGAATAACAGGTCTGTGATGAAAAAAAGTCTTCAAAACAATTATTGTTTTTTACAGTTTTATGGATGCTGATTACTGGAAAAATAATTAAAATATTGTATAACGTACAGTTTAATCAAAAATTCAATTTTCAGAAATTTAGTATCTCTATCACCTACCAAATATTATTTGCATGATTTGCACCTATTAATGTTAAATTAAAATTTGGTCCATAGGAATACAATCAAAGAAATAGTATGCTATTATTTATGGTGGACTATTGTCTAAATGTCCCTTGGACAGAATAGTTTGGCCCTTGAAATAGGTGGTTGAAGGATGATAGGGTTGTTGGCCATTCATTAAGGAATGGGGCAGTGGCAGATCCAGCAGCAGATCAAGGAGAAAACATAAAAAAAGTGCACCCCAAACACAGTATTTTTAAATATGCAGAATCCCTTACTATAAATCTAGCTAGCAATTACAATAGGTCATCTTCTGCCCCTTACACAATGTCCTATCATCAGGGGTTTAGCCAACTACAGATTTGATTGCAACTGTTGGACTTGCAGTATAGAAATGTGGATAGCAATTTAAAAATGTCTCTTCAGTAGTGCCCCATTGCGCCACTGAGGAGTAGCAATCCCTGCATAGCTTCCCCTCTGGATCCGCCCCTGGAAGGGGCATTGTCACTCTCTAGGCAGCTGGTTTTGGGCAGATTAGACAAACTATTGCACTGGTTGATGGAGGTTGTACATAAGGAAATGGTAGTGTGTGGGGTGGATGGGGACCGGGTCGGAGATAGTTGGCAGGGGAGGGATGCAACTCTCAGACATGACCCAGCCAGAGGCAGGAAAGGATATTTTAATGCATGGATGCGTGTGGTATGATCATGGAATATGAAGAGGAAAGAGGAAGCATGAAGGAGAACCAAAACGAACTTGGGATCAGTTTGGAGGTAGGCAGCAGTGATACGTTAGACCCAATGACGGATCCAGGGGCAGATCATGGGGAAGCACTTCAAATAAAGGTACCCTCAGGGGTACCCACAATGGTAATTTGGTAAAATTGCCAATTGAGAGCATGCTAATTCAGGGAACGTCTTGCATACAAACTGCACACATTTCTGCATTGACTACACCAGCAACTACTATTACTACTGTTCAACGTGCAGGAGTGGATCCATAGAGGATCAATGCAGCAATTGCTCCCTCCTACCCTCAGTGTCTGAATGGGACACATATTTCAACCGATTCAACTTCGCAACTGATGAGGTATTTTAGCGTTTGCTATTCCCACATCTACAGTATACTGCCAGTCCAATCTGCAGTTGGCTAAACCACTGAGCATATCAAAAAAGGTGTGCCCCAAATATTTTTAAATATTCAGAATCCTTTTATTATAAATCTAGCTAGCAATTCCAATAGGTCCTCTCCTGCCCCTTAGATAATGTCCAATCTTCAGTGGTTAAGCCAACTACAGATTGGACTGCAACTGTTAGGCTGGCGGTATGGAAATGGCGATACCAATGCAAAAATGCGTCATCAGTTGTGCCCCATTCAGGCACTGAGGTGGAGCAGTGGCTGCATTGCTCCCCCTCTGGGTCTGCCCCTGGGACATTGTCAAAGGGGCAGTAGAAGACCTATTATAATTGCTAGATGGATTTATACTAAAGGATCTTAAATATTTGAAAATAGTTGGGGTACACTTTTCCCCCTGATCTGCCTCTGAATCCAGCCCTGTCAACGTGATATACATGGACATATAATCATTGTTGGTTCATCATGCAGCAACTAATAAATAGAGATTCTGTTTGTAAAAATTGACCACAATCTTAAGTAACATGACATCGTTTGACATATTTTTAAGGATACAATAAACTGCTACAATTAAAACATAGCATTATCTTGTTTCATCCATTTAATGAATTTGCACCATCTGTAATATTCCTATCGGTACACATGCACCCAGCAGGTAACAAGAGGGGTATATCAGTTAAATGTCATATCAGTTAATATTCTTTTGTTAAAAACAAACATTAATACACAGATTCACTCTGAAACTTCCCAAATAATCGGGATCTGGTTGGACAAAATGATCTTTCTCAAAGAAATTTGTTGGCATCAATGCAAAGTCAAAAATGGGTACATGTGTACCTGGGTAGTAACACAAGGGTTAAAGTGAACAATAGATAAAGACCATCCATGGGCCATCATGCATCAAGAAATAACTGCTTTAGAAATACCTGCATGTCAAAACATGTGTTTGTCACAATTCCATTTCAGTCAGTATGGGTACCCTGGATATTGAATGATGTGGAACTTTCTGTGTACAGTTGGCTTTCTTTTTATGTGATTTCCAACTTATGTGGTTTGCATTTGGTTAAAAAAGTTTTGCCAAATATGCATCATGTACAGTATGTTTGTTCAGGAAGTATAGTCAGCCTAATATCACGTTCACGCTAGTGTTTTTCAATGTAGTTTTAAATTTAGATCTAGCTTGAAAATGGTAGTGCGAACATTGTGGCTTGAATTTGGTCTAGATTGAGTGCTTTCAAACTAGATCGACTCAAGCTACTTTTTCAAACTAGATGAAGGTATTATCTAGTTTGAAACTCCCAGAATGCATTGCAATTTTTGCCAGCAAAACATGGCAGTGGTAAGTGAGACCTGTGGAGTGACGACTTTTCATTAAATTTTGGACAGAGAACAATTATAATTTATGTGAGAAATAAGTTAAAGTTTGAGGGAATATGGAATATGAATTTGTATCCTTACAAACATTGCCTCCAAATTTTTGTCATCCTTCAGTTTGGGGACATCCATAATGGACGTGCTTTATGGATAGCCTCTTTTATTTTTGAGTAGTAGTTCTTCCCATTGGTCTATTACTCCTAGACAACATGCTTTAGCCAATGTCCAGTGTAAACGCATGTGTCACATAAGTGACTCGATCTGGCTAACTTTCAAGCTGGACTAAATTTCATACTAGTTTGAAGTTGTAGTGCGAATGGGGTATTAGGCCCATTGACAGTGATAAAATACAGTGAAAAAAGTTTTAGTCTGTCAGAAATTAACATACACAATAGGGGGTTCTGCACTTTTACATGACACTTAACAATCATAACATTATCATCATACCGTTATCCTGACTGTGGCAGGGTCGGGTCTGTAGTTCCACTGCACATGCTCTAAAATTAAAACTTATTTTGGAGGTGATTTGAACATTTTTAAACATGATGATTTAAAAGAACTGCTGGTGGATGATGTCTTAAATGACGATGATATTATTAAAATATCTTTAGGTGCACGCTGGTGTCAAAGTGTCCCCAGACACATTGAGGTAATTTAACATATACCTCAAAGTGTTCTTTTACATCAGCGTGTCTCCGCTGTTTTCCATTACACGGTTAAGTTATTTTGACACAAATTTCGCAGTGATTCACATTACACATGTGCTCTGCAGAAAAGAGAAAAATTAGGGCATCTGCATTCAGACCTAGATGATGGGCACTTTGAAGTACTCAAAAATTGTCTCACAGTGTCCCGCTGTACATTTTCGAGTGGCCCCTGGACACTTTGACATGTGACACCGGCATCCCCCTCCGGGACCACCCAGCCAATATCCCTGCATGTTCCAGACGCCTGACTGGAGTGTCCTCAATCAGAACATGTTCAAGGAACCTGCAGACCCGACCCTGCCGCAAGTGAGATACGGGTATAATGATGATAATGATAATGGTCGAAACAAAAACCTGCAGAGAGTGAGAAAAAAATATGTCTATGAAAATGTATCCTCTACTGTATATCAAAGAGATCTATTGCAAAGACAGTGATTTCTGATGACGAAAGTGATTTACAAACAGTTTGCAGATGGTGTATACCCTTATCACATAGACAATTGAATTGAAATACAATTTTATTTAAGGTTCATATAAATATTTTTCAGCTTCCCAAAGAAATTTATCAAGAAATCTATTTTCTTTAACATCAACAAACTTTTAATCGATTTTCTGAGTAACGTATCCCCCACATAAAAGGAGACCTGACTGTATTGAAATAAAGGCAACACGATCAGTTTGGTGTGTGTCCAAAGAAAGTTTTTGCTGACACCAAAAATTTTAACTGATGGTGTGAAGAAATTTTATCACATCGGTGTGACAGTTCGGACTGACGTCAGTCCGAAGTGAGCGTGTGTGTGTGCTAACTTTTTTTGTTCTGGGCATGCCCAAACATGGATAAACGTCATCTTTAAAAAACTGCACCATGGTGACGATAGAATAACTGGTTGATGTGGACAATTAAATGACGTCACATGACGTTTAACAAAAAGAAACATAAGTACGTGACACACCAAACTGATCGTGCGTGGGCAATTCATTCCTTCACACCAAATTGAACACATCGATGTGCACACACTGAACTGACACACCAAACTGATCGTGTGTGGCGGCCTTAAGGGTTAAAAAGTGATGATCTCAAGCAACTCCATCATGCAGCAACTAATAACCTATAATATAAATGTAATGTATGTATTTGCAGAGTGATAAAATGAAAATCGAACCATCAAAATGCTCCAGTTTCCCTTATTTCTCCCAAACTATGAAACTTTTTTTAGAGAATACCTTAGGTGAAAGTAAGAAAATGAATTGCGTTTTTGGAATCAGCACACCTAATAATATGAAAATCAGTTATCAAACGTCAAACAATTTTTAACCTGTGTGATTTGTGAGAAATTGAATATCATTTAGATATTCTTCAAGGTATGAAAGGTGCAAACGTTGAAGTTTATCGATGCTGCAAAATAATTTTTTGAACTGGTTATCATAATAAGAAAACCATATGCATCTATCTGGCACAGTTTTTTAATTAAATTTCTTAATCATGGCAAGACTTTGTGAGCACCCTATGCTACTTTACTTACTACTTTGAAGTGCTGCTCAGACGACCAAAATATCTTGAACAAGACGATTAATATATAAATATGTATAGCTCCAATTGTCAAGGTTTCGAATGCCAGTTCATAATGTTTAGTAAAAAGAAATATCATAATCACTGCTACACAAGGCATATTAATTACGCACATTAGAAAAAGCAATGGTGAGTAAATGTGATCTAAGGCGACGAATATTTTCTCGCATGCCAAGTATTTATCAGAAAATTGAATATACATTTGATTGACTTCAAGAGATGAATTTGCTCTTTGTAATTTGATTGTTTCATAAAAAAAGTGCTTGGTGAATGCCATAATAATAGTATTTGGAAATGTCAATATCATGCCCCACATATAATAAAATGTAAATATTATAGCAAGAAGACAAGGCAGCATTACAGTTTCTATTGAGATGTAGTACCCTTTTTCACCATAATATACTGCAGGGTAGGCAATTTCCACTGCTACCATAATACATTGAATTATGGCAAAACAAATAGTCATTAGAATTTGTGAAAATATGGCAGTTCTAACTTCTTTCAATGCTTGTGTATTTAAATGTATCGCAGTGAGGCTGCTTAACAAAACGTTTATTTCTGCTCTGAGGTAATACAAGAGATTGTAGCTAACTATAAGAGTAGAAGTCGCTGCAAACAACCACGTAACAAAAACCAATGCATAATCATTCCAAAACCAATTGATCTGCCCCTTATCATGTGAGACAATAGGAAATACCATGAGAAAGGGAGTAATCCATTTTAGAAAAAAGTAACAAGTCGCATATACTAGCCGGTAGATTTTCAAAAATGACCCGTTTATGGGTAAATCTGAAGATGTTACATTCACCACAAAAAACAGCTTCTTATATATCAGTAGAACTTCATTTATACAGGTTGAGTCCGAGAAATCCATCTTTTTAAATAGTATGTTCCAATTTTATGCAGGTTCTGAAGTGAATGTCTAGGCCTTATATCCAATGTTCTGATATGATAATGAACGTAAACACCTAAGGGAGAATACTACTCGTTGGTGAGCATGCAAGAATACGAGTAACAAACAAAAAGCTTATGCTAATAATTATTTTGCTTTAACTTTTCCACTACCATAGCAACTTATTGATCCTCAATATGAAGATTCACTGTTGTTATAAGGTACACTTGGCAGAAAAAGTCTGCATACACATAAGTTGTGCATCATTTTGTATAAAAATTGTTTATCCGTCGGGTCTGAGGGATGTGGCGAATTGTCTTGGACACATCACTTCTCGTCTGATTACTGAAGTTAAACAGCGCAACCCCAGCTTGTACTGACATAGGTGGTGATTTGGGAAAACTGGGTACTGCTAATATCCAAAAGTCTTCACATCAGTGTAGTGTCTGTGTAGTCTCTGCATAAGAACTATGCTGTGGATGGCGCTCTAATGACCTTGTAGTTGAGGGGCCCTAAAACACCAACAAACAAACAACCAATAGGGTCTGTGGGTTCCAATCCTCCACCCCCGCCTATCTCCAACCAGGCCCCATCCGCCCTGCACACAAGCAATGTCCTTTTGTACTACAAGTTCCCACGTCTGTTTTGGTCTTTTCCTGCTGGAGCTCCCAGTCACCTGCAGTCCCAGGATGGACCAAATTAGTTCCCCCTTACTCCCCTAGTTCCTCTTCTGGATCTGTGGATTCTTAACCTCAACTCCAGCCTATTCCCCGCCAGGTCCCTCGCCACCCCGCATGTCTCCATGTACCTCTGCACAACCTGCCCCCACGTCCGTTTTGGTCTTCCCCTACCCCTGGTGCCCCCAATCACATGCATACCCATAATGGACCTAATGAGCTCCTCCTCCCCTCTACTCATCGCATGCCCATACCACCTCAACCTATTCTCCCTCGTTTTTTCTACAATGCATGCAGCCCCCAGACTACCTGTAACATGATGATTTTGGATCTCAGCTACTTGCTTTCAACTTACATGGCCATGTTCTCTTCCTCGTGGCCCAACACTGTGAACCATATAGCATAGCTG
This sequence comes from Trigoniulus corallinus, assembly GCA_013389805.1. NCBI lineage: Eukaryota > Metazoa > Arthropoda > Diplopoda > Spirobolida > Trigoniulidae > Trigoniulus > Trigoniulus corallinus. The sequence goes on from JAAFCE010009058.1 coordinate 10,933,722, forward strand.
GTCTAACCATAGTTTTGTAAACTTTGCCTTTTAGCTTTATTGGAAACTGGCAGTTGCACAGGACTCCACTTGTCTGTCACCACTTTAGCAATCCTGCTTTGATCCTATGGGTCAATTTAGTGTTTCACAGTTTCGCTGGAACACTGATCCTAAATATCTAAACTCCTGCATTGCTGATATCATCTCACTTCCAGAGTGAACCTCGCCCTCTGGATCCTGACCACTCCTATTTTAAAGCTAGGTATTCTGCCTTTGCATATTCATCTTCAGCCACCCCCCCCCCCTTTTCCACTGCCATGGAAAGAAAAATTATTTGGAATGAAGTAAAGCACATTAATTGCAGTGAAATAGAAGAAAGAAAGTTATAACAAATACATATAAATACAAATACATACTTTGTATGTGAATAATAAAATAATAATAATTTAAAATTGCAAAACATTAAAAAAGGAAAAAAAAACACAAACTAAAATACAACAAAAAGAATACTAACGAAGTATTACAATTTCACCACAGATCAATTAACACAGCACAATTGCAGAGAAAAGTAACTACAGTTAAACGATAAAAAAAGGAAAAAAACTATACTCACAAAATGAACTATGGTAAATGACACAGCTGAATTCCAGCTCAATGTGACACAAAATATTAAAATCATCAAATCAAAGTGAAAACAAATTGAAATTATTGAAATTCAACTAACAATGCAATTCGAAACATTGAAATGGAATAGAAAATGGAATGGCAAATGGAATATTAAAATGGAATATTGAAATAGAATATTAAAGTAGTAAATGGAATATTAAATTGCATATTTGTAAATTAGAATAGCATATGTTGCTTTGACGTCCAGTAGACGGCGTTTTACAAATTGGCATGTTTTTACCTTCGTTTACCTGTCACAGGTGTGACATTTATATAATCTATATAAATAAAAATGCAAATTAGTTTGTTCAATACCACAAATCTCTGAAAGTTCTTGACCGATTGCTTTGAAATTTTGACCCAACATTTCATTCCAATAGAGCCAGGATTTTATATAACGATTATATAGATGTCACGCCTGTGACAGGTAAAAAAAGTAAAATCATGCTAATTAGTAAAACGCCATCTATTGGACGTCAAAGCAACATATGCTATTCTAATTCACAAATATGCAATTTAATATTCCATTTACTACTTCAATATTCTATTTTAATATTCCATTTGCCATTCCATTTCCTATTCCATTTCAATGTTTCCAATTGCATTGTTTATTGAATTTCAATAATTTCAATTTGTTTTCAATTTGATTTGATGATTTCCACATTTTGTGTGACATTCTGTTGGAATTCAGCTGTGTCATTTACCATAGTTCATTTTGTGAGTATAGTTTTTTCCTTTTTTACAGTATATCGTTTAACTGTTTAAAAGTTAAAACAAAATAATTACTAGCATAAGCTTTTTGTTTGTTACTCATATTCTTGCATGCTCACCAATGAGCAGCATTCTCCCTTAAGTGTTTACGTTCATTATCATATCAGAACATTTGATATAAGGCCTAGACATTCACTTCAGAACCTGCATAAAATTGGAACATACTATTTAAAAAGATGGATTTCTCGGACTCAACCTGTTTAAATGAAGTTCTACTGATATATAAGAAGCTGTTTTTTTTGTGGTAAAGTAACATCTTCAGATTTACCCATAAACGGGTCATTTTTGAAAATCTACCTGCTAGCATATGTGACTTGTTATTTGTTTCTAAAATGGATTACTCCCGTTCTCATAGTATCTGCTTTAGTCTCATATCATAAGGGGCAGTTCAATTGGTTTTGGAATAATTATGCATGGGTTATTGTTACGTGGTTGTTTGCAGCGACTTCTACTCTTATAGTTAGCTACAATCTCTTGTATTACCTCAGATCAGAAATAAACTTGTGTTAAGCAGCCTCACTGCGATACATTTAAATACACAAGCATTGCCATAATTCAATGTATTATGGTAGCAGTGGAAATTGTCTACCCTGCAGTATATTATGGTGAAAAGGGGTACTGCATCTCAATAGAAACTGTAATACTGCCTTGTCTTCTTGCTATAATATTTACATTTTATTATTAGTGGGGCATGATATTGACATTTCCAAATACTATTATTATGGCATTAACCAAGCACTTTTTTTTATGAAACAATCAAATTACAACGAGCAAATACGTCTCTTGAAGTCAATCAAATGTATATTCAATTTTCTGATAAGTACTTGGCATGCGAGAAAATATACACCTTAGATCACATTTACTCACCGTTGCTTTTTCTAATGTGCATAATTAATATGCCTTGTGTAGCAGTGATTATGATATTTCTTTTTACTAAACATTAAGAACTGGCATTTGAAACCTTGACTATTGGAGCTATACATATTTATATATTAATCGTCTTGTTCAAGATATTTTGGTCGTCTGAGCAGCACTTCAAAGTAGTAAGTACAGTAGTAGTATAGGGTGCTCACAAAGTCTTGCCATGATAAAGAAATTTAATTAGAAAACTGTGCCACATTTGCACCTTTCATAGCTTGAAAACTGATAACTGATTTTCATATTATTAGGTGTGCTGGTTCCAAAAACGGAATTCATTTTCTTTCTATCACGTAAGGTATTCTCTCAAAAAAGTTTCATAGTTTGGGAGAAATAAGGGAAATTGCAGAATTTTGATGTTTCGATTTTCATTTTATTATTCCGCAAATACATACTTTACATTTATATTATAGGCCTAGTAATGACTGAATACATAATGATTTAATTTGTGGAGTTGCTTGAGATCATCTCTTTTTAACCCTTAAGGCCGCCACACACGATCAGTTTGGTGAGTCAGTTCAGTGTGGGCACAACAATGTGTTCAATTTGGTGTGAAGGAATGAATTGCCCACACACGATCAGTTTGGTGTGTCACGTACTTATGTTCCTTTTCGTTAAACGTCATGTGACGTCATTTAATTGTCCACATCAACCAGTAATTCTTTCGTTACCATGGTGCAGTTTTTTTTAAAGATGACGTTTATCCATGTTTGGGCATGCACAGAACAAAAAAGTGAGCACACACGCACGCGCTCACTTCGGACTGACGTCAGTCCGAACTGACACACCGATGTGATAAAATTTCTTCACACCGTCAGTTAAAATTTTTGGTTTGAGCAAAAACGTTTTTTGCACACACACCAAACTGATCGTGTTGCCTTTATGTCCATATAGCCAGGTCTCCTTTTATGTGGGGGGATACGTTACTCAGAAAATCGGGGAGCGGCGAGTTGCGTTGGACACACCAGTTCTCGGCTGATCACTGAAGTTAAGCAACGCAAGCCCAGTTAGTACTGACATGGGTGGTAGCTCGGGAAAGCTGGGTATGGCTAAGACCCAATAATCGTCACATTAATGTAATGTCTGTGCAGTCTATGCATTAGAACTATGCAGTGGACGGGTCTCTAATGACCTTGTAGTTGACGGGACCTTAAACACCAACAAACAAACAAACAACAACTCAGAAAATCGATTAAAAGTTTGTTGACGTTAAAGAAAATAGATTTCTTAATGAATTTATTTGGGAAGCTGAAAAAGATTAATATGAACCTTAAATAAAATTGTATTTCAATTCAATTGTCTTTCTGGTACACCATCTGCAAACTGTTTGTAAATTGCTTTCGTCATCAGAAATATCTGTCTTTGCAATCGATCTCTTTGATATGCAGTAGAGGATACATTTTCACAAACATATTTTTTTTCTCTCTCTCTCTGCAGACTTTTGTTTCGACCATTATCATGATCATCGTGATACTCGTATCCCACTTGTGGCAGGGTCGGGTCTGCAGGTTCCCTGAACATGTGCTGATTGGGGACACTCCAGTCAGGCGTCTGGAACATGCAGGGATATTGGCTGGGTTGTCTGTCAGGGGGATGTCGGTGTCACACGTCAAAGTGTCTGGGGTCCACTCGAAAATGTATGGTAGGACACTGTGAGATAATTTTTGAGTACCTCAAAGTGCCCACCATCTAGGTCTGAATGCAGATGCCCGAATTTGTCTCTTTCTGCAGAGCACATGTGTAACGTGAATCAACGCGAAATTTCTATCAAAATAACTTAACTGGGTAATGGAATGCAGC